>BLSH010329253.1:525883-540824 GCA_018402905.1 Glandirana rugosa
AAATAAAAAAATTTAGAAATTTTAAATCATACAAAGTGGATTTTCGTCGTCTAACACTTACATATCGGAAAAGGGTGAAACATACTAAATTTTAAAGATTTAAAAAAATAAAAGGCCTGTCTAAGGGCCGTTCACACTAGAATGTGCACGTTCCGGCTTTGGCAACCCCTTATATTTAAAGGGCTACTAAAGGCATGGGAATGCTCAAAAAGTAGTGCAGGCACTACTTTTGCACATTGTGCCACACCAAACTGCATGGTATAGCAGTACCATGGGGTTTGGTGGTCGCAAAGGCGCTGTGTTTGCTAGATGCCTTTGGCTTGCCATTAACAATTAATGGCACAGTAGAGCCCAGATCAGGGTGATCATAGATGTCCCTGACTCCCCATTGCATTTTTTGCTCCATGTCCTGTCTATTCCTCTCAGCCACTATAGGAAATGTGTTTTGCCACATCTCCTAAATGCCGCACAGCGTCTGATTTCCATTTGTTGGAAGAAACCACAGGTTCCTAGTAGTCTGGATTGGGTACGGCTGGTGACAGATATAATGGAAGCAGAGGAATAGATGGCCACATTCAAGGACAGATATCAGATATTACAGGTTCTACTCTGTCTGGGGCACATGAATCCACAATAGCTCAGGAGCTTTGGGGTCTCATGCCTCTCTTTTGCATGTGCCTCCACCCCCTCCATGTCAGGAAAAGACAGCTTTCCTAGGTGTTTCCGCGGTGGTGCGCGCGCCTGTGCGCGGTCGCGCGCACGCGCCGGAAACAACGCCAAATGGCCCTATTTAAACCAGAAAGACCCATCAGCCGGTGCTGTCCGTTCTACAGCATTCCCTGCACCTGTAACCCCCCAGTGACTACTTTTGAGTGACTTCCTGTTCCTGTGACCCCGGCTACCCCTCTGGACTTGTGGATATCTGCCTGCAACTGACCCCGGCTTGTTTACGACTACCCGCTTGTCTGCTCCCTTTGTACTTCCGCTGCCAGCACGTTGCCGACCCTGCCTGTACCCGACCATCGGTTTGCCTGATCCCGCTGTACCGCACCGCCTGCCAGTTGCCGACCCGGACTGAACCACTACTCTCCCGTTTGCACAAGCTCCAGTGGACTTCTGCTTACCATCTGAAGGTTGTCCAGCCCTCGTGCCCCCCCTGTGCTCTAGAGCTCCCTGTCTACACTATCAGGGGTTCTCGAACCAGGGCCGCAAGAGAGGTTGCCCCCGCATAAGCCAGACTCCACCACCAGGTACGTGACACTCCACCAGGAGCTGACCATGCAGCATTGAAAGCGTTTCTGTAGGCCCTACTGCCAGAGACGCTCAACTTGAGAAGAGATAACCCTTGCACTATAGCCCCGCACCTTGCAGTATTTGATCTGCACCCTACCTGCATTCCTTTTTGTTCCTGTTTGTTTTCTTTTTGTATATCCTACCTACTTTACTTCTGAACTCGGCAAGCAGATTGTCGGAACCACGCCACAAAGAAAATTGATCTCTTAGAGCTACAACTGAGACTGAATGGTACTCCAGCCCCCCCGAGAGTTCTCCCTTGTTGTAGCCCTGGGATTGTGTGGTGGGGTTTCTCCCTTGTATGTCCTGATAAGTGTCAGCCATTTGTCTGTTTCCTCCTGTATTGAATTGTATTGTAACTGTAACGTTGTAAAGCTCTGCACAAACTGTTGACGCTATATAAATCCTGTATAATAATAATAATAGAATTGCTCATATTTGTGGCACCTAGCTTGCCTTTATATGGCATGTACATCTTTTCTTTTTATTTACGTTAACCTGCAATGTTTATCTCTGTTGGGGCTTAGTTCATTGTTGGCTTGATGCCCCTTCTATTTTCACACTGGTGTTTTGTAAACCTTCGACCAGTGACAGCTGTGTAATGTCTGTATCGCTTTATTTTTGTACCTTTTGGTGCTTTCTTTTACATATGCTTTTGTATGCTTTTGTATCGAAAATGTTTCTATAAATAAAGATTATATATATAAAAAAAAAATAATGGTACAGATTTGCGTTTCCTGCACCACCCTTTAGTGTGAACTGGCCCTAGGAGCAAACACCACAAGATGTCTGTTCTTAGGCAAGGCATTTACCTTTATTAGTCAGGAAAAACTTTTCTGTCCCTTTCTGTTGTTTAGTTTTAGTATAATACTGGGGTCTGATTTTTTCTGAGTTGATCTCAAAATTCCAGTAACTGCCATGCCCCCATCAAGTGAGAATAACTTTACTAGCCTCTAAATGGTCTCATTGGACAGTGCAATACAAGTTAGCAGGGCTTACCCATGAAGTCAAAGGAAAGCAGGTCCTAGTAGCAAAGTGAAAGTAAATAAGAGAGGAATACAGACAAAACCATTCTTGGAAGCAAAGGTAATAACAGACATTGTGTGGTGTCTTTTCTTGGGCAGCATTTTTAAAGCGCACAGGCTCATTTTAGGGAGGTTGATTTTTTAGGTAGTAAAGGCAAATCAGCTGTTTGCCTTGCAATGAATGTTCACTTTGCAAGGGAAGTTTCCCTTAGTGAATGTGGTGAAAATTCACTTGGCAAAATATACAGAATTAATATTACTAATATTATTTTTGCTTGCCCATGATTGGGTGGTGGTAGTAAGCAGAGCTTCATCTCATTCACTAAGCAAAGTGAAATTTCCCTTGCAAAGCAAACAGTCTTTTTGCCTTTACAGCCCCAAAGTGTCAACATGCATTTTCAGATGTGTTGAATTTGAATGACTGTTAAAGTTGACTTGGTTCAAAGAATGCAACCCTAAAACACACCCATGCATTTTCCAATACAGTGCAACACAATGAATTGGTGGTAGGAGTGGTGGGGAAGACACTGTTGGTATGCCCATGTATTTGACCTGCATAGATAAATGCAGCATAATGAAAGACAATCTGTCCAATGCAAACCAATCCTTCACCTCCCGCAAGGAACATATTATTCAACATGACTGCACTCAAACTGAATGTTGATTTACATGCCAACTTTAAAGTGTTACTAAACCCTCATTTTATTTACATTAAAATAACTCACATGTTATATTTACCTGTTCTGCCCAGCCCAGATCCTCCTCTTCTTGGGTCCCATGCCAGCGTTCCTGGCCCTTCCCTCCTGCCAGGTGTCCCCACAGCAAGCAGCTTGCTCTGGGGGCACCCTAGGGTTGCCACCTGTCCATGATTTACCCGGACAGTCCAGGATTTGAATGTCTGCATGAAAACCAGGCACATTATTCAGACTTTCAGACAGGGCTGTGGCTCCCCAAGTAACTCAGACAGTCACACAAAAATCTGTTGCCGTCTGGGAGCTGGTGGCTGGTTCAGCATCACTGGGGGGGGGGGGGTGCAGGGCGATGATGTCAGCGTGAGCAGTGTGGCCACACCCAAGGTTTGCCGCAGCGTGCTGCATTATCACTCTCCTTGGGGCACCCAAAGGTGTCCCAGGTTTTTTATAATCCTATAGTGTAGTATATACACATGTATAGTGCGCCCCCGAGCCACAGCTCTGTGTGTCCATTCATGCACGGAGCCGCGGCCCGGCCCTATCCCCTCCATCTCCTGATTGGCTCACTGGCTGTGATTGACAGCAGGGAGAGCTAATGGCCAAAAAGACAATGCCAAAAAAATGCCAAAAGCCAATCAGACGTGCGAGTCCCTGAAGAGCCAAGGTTCTCGTGGAATGGCTGGTTCGAGAGTGGGCTCATGCAAGTATTAGGGGGGCTGGGGGGCTGCTGCACAAAGAAGGTTTTTTACTTTCATGCATAGAATGGATTAAGATAAAAAACCTTCTCGCTTTACAGCCACTTTAAAGCAGAACTAAACTCTTTCAATCAGCATGAACGTTTTTAATCCTTACGCTGTTAGCATTAATAACTAGATAGGAAGATATATTATATTTGCTTGTTTTTTTTTACATTTCTTTAGTTGCTTCTTGGTTTCTGGCCTAGGCCAAAATGATAAATTCCAGGGGTCTTCATGAGCATTTACTTTTATTTCATCTGTAAGATGGGAGGAGGGGATGCTCAGCTAAGCACACCCTCCTGCCTCCATGCCTGAGCTAAGGTCAAATGGGTAGCAGGACGTAAATAATCTGCCCTTACAGGGTTGATTGGACATTTTTGCAAGCCACTCTACAACACATAAGCTTGGGAGCTGGGATGCAAAGCTGGCTCAATTTGTACTCCACCCTGTCCGCTCCTGTCAAGATTAATGACATAATATTGGATGCATTTCCCATACGCAATGGGACGCGCCAGGGTTGCCCACTGTCGCCCATCATCTTTACCCTCACGTTGGAACCTCATCCTTGTCCCTTCCAACCCTTTTGTCTGAGTTGCGCACATACAGAGCACTTTCCAATTTTAACCACTTGCTGACCAGCCACCGCACTTATACTGCGGCAGGTCGGCTCTCCTGCGTGAACCAACGTACCTGTATGTCAGTCCGTGCATGTGAGATTGTGGGCGCGTGCCCGCTGTGCACCTTGGGAGCGCACCCGAATCCGCCGGCCACCCACGATCGTTGTACACAGAGTCAGAATGGGGATCTGTCTATGTAAACAAGGCGGATCTCCGCTCTGACATGGGACATGTCAGAGATCTTCTGTTCTCAGTGACCGGGAACAGCGATCTCTGTCATGTCCCTGGCAGCTCATCCCCCCTACAGTTAGAATACACCCAGGGAACACAGTTAACCCGTTGATCGCCCCCTAGTGTTAACCCCTTCCCTGCCAGTGTCATTTATACATTAATCATAGCATTTTTATAGCACTGATCAATGTAATAATGTCACTGGCCCCCAAAAAGTGTAATTTGTTTAATGTCGCAGTCCTGCTAAAAATTGCAGATCACCGCCATTACCAGTAAAAAAATAAATAAATAAAAGTCCATAAATCTATCCCGTAGTTTGTAGACGTGATAACTTTTACACAAACCAATCAATATATGCTTATTGCGATTTTTTACAAAAAATATGTAGAAGAACACATATTGGCCTAAACTGATGGAGAAATTTGTTTTTTTTTTTACTTTTTTTTTTGGATATTTATTATAGCAAAAAGTAAAAAATATTGTATTTTTTTTTCAAAATTGTCGTTGTTTTTTGTTTATAGGGCAAAAAATAAAAACCGCAGATGTGATCAAATACCATCAAAAGAAAGTTCTATTTGTGGGGAAAAAAGGACATAAATTTTGTTTGGGTACAATGTTGCATGTCCGCGCAATTGTCAGTTAAAGCAACACAGTGCCGTATCGCAAAAAATGGCCTGGTCATTAAGGGGGTAAATCCTTCCAGTCCTTAAGTGGTTAAGGTAAAATCTGAGGCGATAAGGGTGGGGCTGGGTATGCCCCTTCAACGCCAGATAGCTACCCAATTTAATTTTAAATGGACAGAATCCCATATCCACTATTTGGGAACAAATATACCAAAAAAATTAGATTATGGAAAATTGTTATCAAATACTTACAGTAATTTTCCTTTCCTGGCCTATCCTCACGTCAGCGTCAGGTAACGCCTCCCCTGGAGCTCACATGACCACCTGTTCCTAGCTGAATAAAAGACAGCCCCTCCCCCACTAAGGTGTTCGATAATCTAGCCTGCGACAGGCCACTAGGGAGGGAGTCCTGTGCTGACGTGAGGATAGGCCAGGAAAGGAAAATTACAGTAAGTATTTGATAACAGTTTTCCGTATTCCTGGCCATACCTCACGTCAGCACACAATGGGATATAACTAGCTGAATAAATGGGTGGGAGAGAACACATGAAAAGCAACATTGACAATCAAAGAAAAGCAGAACTTGCTGCCTGCATGCCCGTAAAGTCGAGTGAAAGGCTAGCTGTCTCACATATATCTTCCACTGAAATCCTGGCATAACTGCCCCAAAGCTGCCACCCCTCAGGTCGAAGGAGCTTGCACCTGTTCCTGGGCAGAAAGGTGTACTTCCTGAATGCCAATCTATTCACCCTGGTAAACCAACAGAAGATGACTCAAGAACCTGGCTGTGAAATGAAAAGATTGTCCACTTCACTCCTTCATCTTTTGACCTTTGTATGTACGCTGGTCTTGTGTAAGGACTTGAAGTCTTCCTGCTGTGTGACTCTGAGTAAATGCTTGGAGGGACTGCCCCCAGTTTTCCTGAGAAATGCATACCACTTTAGAATTGAGCTTTGGAGATGAATGTAGTATCACTATTTCTGGTAAAAAGACACAAAGGGGATCTTTGCAGGAAAGTGCTGCAGTTTCCAACCTCCTTCTGTCTGAAGCAACTGCTGTCAGAGGAACTAGTCTTACCAGTAAGAACCATAGTGGAAATGAAGCTATTGGAGCATGGGATGCCTGTACTAGTGCTTTCAGAGCCAAGCCTAAGTCCCATGAAAGGGAACAAGGATTTCCTTGGTGGTTGTATATGGATTATGGCCTGCAGGATGCCTCTGTTCAATGGCTCATCCACCATCTGCAGCCTTAGGGAGAGGATAAAGGCAGAGACCTGTACTATAATGGAGTTGTATGCCAGACCAACCTCAAGCGCCGATTGTAAAAATGTCCAGGATATTGGCTAGAGCTGGGGACACACGAGAGAAAACTTTGCTAAGCAAACAGAACAAACTTCCTTATATCCTCTTCTATGTAGCGTTCATTGCCTTGTGGTCTTCACCAAGGGGACTGAACCACCTTGGATGAGAATCCCTGCACCACTAGTCCAGCTGATTCAATTGATTGAGGTGCTGCCATTGATGTTGGAATAAAAGATCTTGTTTGACCAGGAACGGGATTGGTGGTGCTGACGACATCTGGTGAAGCAATGAAAACCAAGGTGTCCTCGACAGGTGGAAGCACCTGTATGACATAAACGTGTTCTGTCCAAATCTTCATGATCAAGGATACTGGAGGAAGACAAACACCAAATGGAAAAAAGCCCATGGTACTGTGAATCCACCTTTCTATCACTTCACCTTTGTACCTTGTTACAAATACCGGAAACTGTGTGTTCAGTGGACTCTCTATGATAACTACCGATGGAATGCACCATAGAGCCAATGCTAGTTGAGGTACGTATTGTTGGAAAATAATTTGCCTAACTGATCCATTAGTGGATCCTGCTTTTCCAGTAAGTAAACTGCTGTTAAATGTAAGCGACTCTCCGCCCAGTGAAAAGTTTATGTTACAAAAAGTAACAGGAAAAAAGACAGACACTTGGTGCCCCCTTGGTGGGCAATGTAAGCTACTGCTGTCTTGGTGTCAAACATCAGCTTCACTCGGGCCTCTTGGAGAAAAGATCCTGAAAGGCTTGCAGGGCTAGAAAAAAAAACGCCTTAATTTAAGTCAGTCAGAGCATCTGCATTCCACTAGGCTCCAATGCCCTTGCACTTGTCTCCTCAGACTGGAGGCAGACTGGCATCCGATGTCAGAATCATTCCATCTCCTGGGCTGAGAGGCATGCCACAAAAGAGGCACACTGGTGTCCAAAACTGCTGTTCATGCTAATTTGTGCAAACACAAAGACCTTTTGATCCATAGGCAGCCCATCCCATTGACTGAGGAAGGCAGATTGAAAAGCCCCCATGTGCCTCCTGGCCCAAGGCAGCATTGAAATGGCCACTGTAAAATGTCCCAATGGGGACAATGCAATCCCTTGCTGACATAAATGCTGTCTCCATGACTCTTCATACGCAGATTTTCATTTTGCAAATTTTGCAGTTTTGTAAAACCACTTGACATATTTGGGTATGAAAAACTACTTAAGTGTTTTTTCTGTTCGCTAGTCGACTGAACTTGAAAAAAGGATTTCTAGGACAAGATTGTGATTCTTTGCCAGCTCCTGGCTTACACCTGCGACAATCAAAAACGTTGTCCAAGTAGTGGTAGAGCCTTATCCCCAAAGACCAATTACTGCCACTACTGCCGACAAAATGTTCAAAAAGTTTCTTGGTGTTGTGCCAATTCTAAAAATGGCAAACACCCGAACTGGAAGTGACAGCCGGTCACTGTAAATATCAAATGTCTCTGGTGTTACGGACTGATTGGTATATGGAAGTATATGTCAGCCAGGTCGATTGACTCTAACTGGTCCTCGTGCTGAACTATCTCCATGACTATATACCAAATGGACCCTCTGTATGCATGTTTCAGCAATGCACTTCTAGGAGTGGATGGGGCCTGCCAGCGTCTAGTGCGCAAGTGTCTTTGCCTTTCAATACCTTTAGGAATCCTACGGATTGGAAAGTGGACCTAAGGCTGGTTCACACCAGATGCAGTCCAATGCGTTTTTTATTGGAGTCAAAGATGCATGAACAGTGTTTACCATGGATTCCAATGGCCTATGCCACACCAGTGCAGTGTGTTCCAGTACAGTTAACTAAAGAAGAACATGTCACATTTTTTTCTCTATAGAACGCATCTGTAACATGGCAAAACGCATTGAGAAAGCACTTGAACCCTTCAAAAATGTGCATGTAGAAAGACCGCTTCAACTCAGAAATTGTGGTAAACTGGCCTGCAGACTTGCAGAAAATCTATACAGCAGCAGGTTTTTTGCCTGTTGACTAGCAACAGCATTAACTGTGATGTTGAAAGAATTACAAAAGATGGCCTTTAATTCAAGTGGAACCGGCAGGAGTGGGCATGGTTCTGGAGGACTTGAACCTGGCTGCTGACTTTTGGCCGAGGCTTCAATAGACAAGGTTCTAGGGCTGGCGCATTAAGTCACAGCAATGGGAGCCCTGTGGTGGCACCTCTGGAAGGTGAATGAAGCTTCCACACAAGCCCTTTGTAACGTTCTCCATAATGGGAGGTTGTTGTTTGGCAAAACGTTGGATGAAGTGAGTGACAGAAGAAATGTCCAGAGTGTGGCCACAGTGTAATAAGAGGAAGGAGCCATCCTTTTTGCTCAAGTTGGTCGACCTTCAGAAGGGTTCAGGAGGCCAAATCTTATAGGCCAGGCTGAAATTTACCAGCCTGGTATCAAGGAGGGTATAAAATCCTTACTTGATGGTACAGAACATTGGAGGTACTGCATCTGATGTTCCCACAAGTATCAAATGTTTGTTGGCACTGTCTGGAGTCTGAGGGCGCCCTTGTTCACATATTTTGGGAATGTCCAAAGCTGAAAGAATTTTGGACGATGGAGGCCAAATCTGTGAAAACAATTACAGGTGTGTCTCTTGGAGAAAATCTGGCAGCTTTCTTATTACATGATACCCCTTCACTCCTAAAACATCTCTTAACATCGAGGTGGGTATCCTGGTGTTGTAGAAGAACACCACCCCTCCAACTAGATCACGTTGGCTAGCAAGGATAACGGAAATCCAACAAATGGAGAACCTTACTATGGTGCTGAAAGAGCAAGATGAGAAATACTGGAAAGTCTGGACTCCCTATTTCATTTATAAGGAACAGTCCACTCAGCAGTAGACGGTCCACTAACCTGCCCCATAGAGCTCAGCCAATAGACCATGGGGGGTGATGGGAGGGGGGTTGGGTTAGGTTTCCCCTACCTTCTGGACTTAAGGAGCAATCCTTTTTGCTCAAGTTGGTTGACCTTCAGAAGGGTTCAGGAGGCCAAATCTTATAGGCCAGGCTGAAATTTACCAGCCTGGTATCAAGAAGGAGGGTATAAAATCCTTACTTGATGGTACAGAACATTGGAGGTACTGCATCTGATGTTCCCACAAGTATCACATGTTTGTTGGCACTGTCTGGAGTCTGAGGGCACCCTTGTTCACATATTTTGGGAATGTCCAAAGCTGAAAGAATTTTGGACGATGGAGGCCGAATCTGTGAAAACAATTAGGAGAAAATCTGGCAGCTTTCTTATTACATGATACCCCTTCACTCCTAAAACATCTCTTAACATCGAGGTGGGTATCCTGGTGTTGTAGAAGAACACCACCCCTCCAACTAAATCACGTTGGCTAGCAAGGATAACGGAAATCCAACAAATGGAGAACCTTACTATGGTGCTGAAAGAGCAAGATGAGAAATACTGGAAAGTCTGGACTCCCTATTTCATTTATAAGGAACAGTCCACTCAGCAGTAGACGGTCCACTAACCTGCCCCATAGAGCTCAGCCAATAGACCATGGGGGGTGATTGGGGGGGGGGTTGCGTTAGGTTTCCCCTACCTTCTGGACTTAACCAGGGTGTTTCTTGGTTAAGGAAAATAAATTAAATGGGAAAAAGGTGTTGCTTCCTATTTCTCACAAAGTAATGTCACTATGCCATGTGACACTACAACACAGCAGTATTTCTAACGACAAACCTTGTTAGCCATGTGATTAGCAAGTTTCATAATGAACGTTATGTCATGGTTGGGAACTGTTGACCTGTGGAATTGTAACGCTGTTTCTGTGAAAATAAAGAATTTATAAAAAAAAAAATCTTCTGCTCTTACTCAAGATGGCTGTGGTTGGAAATGCTAGTGGGGGTCGTTTTTCAAAGTGATTTCCCAACAAAATAAAGCTTTGTTTTTTTTTTTGGTTAACATTTTATGAACATGAAAACACTTCTGTTTTCTCATCTTACTACACTTTCGCTTTACTTTTTTTGCTTTTAAATTCCCTGTTTTTATACTTTAGTGTATTGCTGTTAGCAGCCAATTGGCTACCTGGATGTGGTCTGGGCCCATCATGTAACCCATTAAAATTGTGATTTTTTTAGTTTTTTGGACACAGTACATGTCTACATATTTGCAACAAACTGAAGCTCCATGTTTACATTTTTTTTACATTGGAGGCAAAAAAAAACAAAACTTAAATGACTCTAGGCATGTGACATACTATAATATATCCTATTTACACTATTATATACAGTATGTCTTTAGAAATTCTTAGAGTGGCACTGTGGCCTTTTTTTAAAATTTTTATTGTATATGATCAACTTAAGTCTACCCAGCATCAGATAGACTTGTTCATGATTAAGTGCGTGCCAGCTAAGTAATGGGCAAGTATAATGCTTACCAGTATTTATTACCTCGGAGATCACTGTACTTCTCTGATAATACCTTAATCTGCTTTTCTCTCAAGAAGGACTATTCCTATTATGGTTTTATCCAGGTTCTGTGTACTTTCTGGTTTGAGACGCTGGACAGAGAGGATACACTCATTCAATCCCTGGTTCCTGTGCAGTTCTTTGCTGTGTTCACAAATGTCTGACATAGATCAGCCCCTGCTGTAACTTCTCACTTTATGACATGCTTAAATACATTTTGAGCATATGCTTATGACATATTTGCACATTATACATGCTGGCTATGCTAACTGTTTAGTGTCTGTGCATCACTGCTTTTCACTCTCACCGCAAGTCTGTGGCTCAAGCGTAAGCTATTTGAAAACAATAGGCCCAGGGGCGTAGCTACAGAGGGTGCAGGAATTGCAATTGCTACCCGGCCCCATGCTGCAGGGGGCCCGTGCGGCCCCCCTGTACGTAAGGCTGGTGCCAGCTTGAGCTAGGATAGGCAGCTGGGTAGGTTGTAGTAGGAGCGCCCGAGTGGCAGGAGGTTGGTGTGGGTAGCAGAGCTCCCTGCTCTTCCGCACTGGCTGCTAATCTCACAATCCCACACCGGCGTCTCTTCGGCCGGCTCCTCCGGTCCCTCTTTCCATCCCCATCCAGCGCTGTTCGGTCCAGTGTCCATCCAGCCAGAGTCCCGCTCCCCCTCCATGAGTCACTCCATCCACTCCTTTGTAACAGAGCCCGGGCACAGCCCTCCGGCGCACGCTTCTCCTAAACATCTAGCACACAGAGGCATCGTGAAGCCCTATGAGAGCTGGCTCCCGGAGGACACTGCAAGCTTGGCTCTCTGCCCCGCCCACCTCCTCTTCCCGTAATACACACAGATCTCCCTCAGAGAGCGATGGGGCCTCCCATGCTGATCAGCCCTGTCTGTGCTGCTGGCAGGAGCCCAGCGGACCCTGGATACATGCTTGGGGGGCGGTCGGCCGCAGCACAGTATGCATCCTATTGACCCTGTAGCTTAGTCACGGTGAGTGAAACCACTCATACCCCACTCCATCTGCCCTGGGGACAGGGAGCCCAACTGACCTGTGGAACGACCAATTCCCCCTTCCATCTGCCCTGGGGACAGGGCCCCCACCTGCCCTGGGGACAGGGCCCCCATCTGCCGTGGAGATAGGGCCCTCATCTGCCCTGGGGACAGGGAGCCCATCTGCCATGGGGAACGACCCATACCCCACTCCATCTGCCCTGGGGACAGGGACCCCCATCTGCTCTGTGGACAGGGAGACCATCTGCCCTGAGGACAGGGAGCCCAGCTCCCCTGGGGAAGGGGGTTCCCATCAGCCCTGAGGACAGGGACCACATCTCACTTAGGGACAGGGACCCCATCTCTCCTGGGGACAGGGACCCCACCTGCCCTGGGAACAGGACCCCCATCCCCCACTTGGGGATTTGGGGGGTGTACCAGCGGGGTCACTGGATGCTGGGGGTACAGGAGTGCCAGCATGGGGTGGCTGGAGGACAGAGAGGTGTCTAGCAGTGGTTTGGCTGGAGGATGGGGGGGGATGGGGGGTCTAGCAGTACCAGTGTGGGGTGGCTGGAGGACAGGGAGGGGGGCTAGCTTCCCCTGTCCCCTCTCTAACCACCTGCTGTGGGGGATCTGTCAAGATGGAGTTCAGGGAAGGGGCCGGTAAATGTGTCTTTTTCTGAATGGAGAGTCAGTGATCCATACAGATCACTGACTCTGTCCATTCATAACTGTGGCATAGGAAACTGTGTTTACTATGCTTCAGTTTATGAATGGACAGGAGTCTCTTTACAGAGCTATTCCTGTCCATGTAAACACGGCGGTTCTCCGTTCCGTGAAGTGGGACATGACAGATCTACTGATCCCTGTCACTGGGATCAGTTAGATCTGTTATGTCCCTGCCAACCCGTCCCCCCCACAGTTAGAACACACCCAGGGAACACTGTTAACCCCTTCACTGCCCCCTGCAGGTTAACCCCTTCACTGCCAATGACATTTATACAGTAATCAGTGGACATTTAAATTTCTGATCGCTGTATAAATGTCATTGGTCCCAAAAAAGTGTCAAAAATGTCCGACATGTCCGCTGCAATATCGCAGTCCCAATAAAAGGCGCAGGTCGCCGCCATTACTAGTAAAAAAAATAATAATAAAAATGCCATAAATCAATTCCCATAGTTTGTAGATGCGGTAACTTTTGCGCAAACCAATCAATAAACGCCAATTGCGATTTTTTTTTTACCAAAAATATGTAGAAGAATATAAATTGGCCAAATCCAATGAATCTTTTTTTTTTTTTAATATATTTTATTTTTGGATATTTATTAGAGCAAAAAGTAAAAAATATTCTTCTTTTTTCAAAATCGTCGCTCTTTGTTTGTTTATAGCGCAAAAAATAAAAACTGCAGAGGTGATCAAATAACACCAAAAGAAAGCTCTATTTGTGGGAGAAAAAGGACGCCAATTTTGTTTGGGTACAACGTCACACGACCGCGCAATTGTCATTCAAATAGTGACAACGCTGAAAGCTGAAAATTGGTCTGGGCAGGAGAGGGGTTTAAGTGCCCAGCAAGGAAGAGGTTAAAGAGGTTGTAAACCTCTCTGTGGAAGTTGTACCTATAGGTAAGCCTGGAATAAGACTTACCTATAGGTACTGTAAATGTCTCCTAAAGGCGCACGTGTTTTGTATCGATGATGTCATTGGCGCATGCACTGTGAAGAAACGGCCCCCCCTTGCCGTTTCTTCACGAGGGAGTGCCGTGACTGGCCAGTCGCAGAGCCGGAGTCCGTGGCCCCAGAAGGAAGACAGGTGAACATGGATGCAGCCTCTAGCGGGGACAGCGCAGGCTTCCTTTGCAGGTATGTGTCACATAATGTGCTAGTATGCAATGCATACTAGCATATTATGCTTTTATTTTACATGGGCAAAGGAAGGAAGTAAAACCCATCAGGGTTTACTCCCTCTCTAAGCCCAACTCAAGCTTCCTTACTGCCCCCATTTATTGCACAGCCCCCCAGACATACACCACACACCTTTAATTATTCTTAAAAAGACCACATATACCCTTTTTCCATCCGTCTTTGGATTGGTTGCGTGATGTCATGGATCATTTTCTCCTGGTCATGGGGGTGGGAGGTCTGGACACTGTACCACATAATGACATGGCACCACCCTCTGTAGCATTCACCTATGAATCCAATGCTGCCAGAGTGCCAGAGGTAGGGTGAGTATCACACCAAAATTTAGTTTTTCTTTCATTTTCGTGTCAAGGGGATTATTTTTTACATTTTTAAAATTCAATTCAAATTGTGTTTTTTTCAGGAGTGGTGCTTTTTGTCTAAATTTTCGAATATAAATTTATAATTTTTTAGCAAGACAGATAAGGCAAACAAATGCAGGCGCAGCACTCAGATTTCCTATTAGAAGATTTTCCATGTTCTGCAAACTAAATGTCACAGAAGCACAACGCACACACACACACACACACATATATTAGCTTACCAAACATTAGTTGTGGTGGCTGCATTGGTTTTTTGAAGGCTTTTCTCCCTCTGTTTTCATCTGGTGATCTGGCCAGTAACACACCTCCTGTATTAGAGTGCCCCCACTCTAGATGAAGGAGCACAAGGGTCACCTTTTTGACAGTAGCATTGATAGCCTGTTAGATGTACTAGCAGATTTAGATATACTAACAAATTGAAGCCAAACTCCAGCTAAACGTTTATAAGCAGCTACAGCAAACACTTTTTTCTTTTGGGATAAAGATTTTACATAAATAAATAAAAGCTGACCATTGTAAGCACCCCTTCCAGCGTGAAATGGTTTGTCTCATCCCTGTAAATGCTACATCTGCAGGGGTTATTTTGAAAAACAACAGACTTACTGGCTAGATCACCAGATGAAAATAAAGTAAAGAAAGCCTAAAAAAACTAATGCAGCCATCACAGTCCTTAGAAAT
>BLSH010329253.1:587126-630803 GCA_018402905.1 Glandirana rugosa
TCTTGCGTAAACGATAGAGAACACTTAATATTACACAACACGACCTAAATACCACCTAATAAAACACTTAAAAAACAAACAAGTCAATCTCTGGTGTGCTCATAAAGCCTACATTAGAGCCTTACTGATTCAGGCAGCAGCAAGGAAGAGGAAGAAACAGCAGAAAAGGTCTAACAAGCTCCTTTCCAACATTGCCAATCTTGAGAGTGAACTTAAAAAAGATCCCAAAGATAATAAATTATCCCAACAAATTGACAAGCTCAGAAATGAACTTCGAGATCTACTGATCTCTAACCATGATAAATATCTCAAAAAACTAAAACTTAATTATTACTCACAAAATAACAACAGAGGTACATTTTTGGCGTCCCTGCTGCGACATAGAGAGAACAAACAAAAAATTCACAAAATAATCCACCATAAATCCAGCACAACACATTATAATTCACAAGAGATAGCAAATGCGTTCTTGGATTATTACGAAGATCTATACAATCTCAAGAATGACTCTAATACCCCACAACCCTCTCTAGACAAAATAAAATAATTTCTCCATAAACTGAAGCTTCCAAAAATAGACCAGAAAACACTAGACATTATCAATCTTCCAATTACTGAAAAAAGAAGTACAAAAAGTAATTCACTCCCTCCCATTACATAAATCTCCAGGTATTGACGGTCTATCCAGTGAGTACTACAAATCATTCAACTCCATTCTGGTACCCTAACTAGAGAAACTATTTAATGAAGTGATAAGGAAAAAAGAGTTTCCCAAAGAAATGCTAGAAGCACTAATTGTCACAATCCCAAAGATAGATAAAGATCCGACAGTAATACAGAATTACAGACCCATCTCCTTACTCAATTCGGACCTTAAAATATGCTCCAAAATCCTGGCCAACCGCCTACTGGAAATTACTCCCCAACTGATAAATCCAGACCAAGTTGGATTCGTTAAAGGAAGACAGGCCCCAGACAGCACTAGACAAATGATTAACCTCTTAAACCATTCGGAAAATACTCAAATGCCTTCTCTGCTCTTGGCCCTAGACGAAGAGAAGGTGTCCGATAGAGTCCACTGGGGTTATATTTCGGAAATGCTTACAAATTTTGGATTCACAGGCTTTATACATGAAGCAATCATGACAATGTACACCCTTCCTTCGGCCAAAGTAATGACATCAGGCACAATCTCTAAAAACATCCGTCTAACGGAATAAGACAGGGATGCCCCCTGTCCCCCATCATTTTCTCATTGGCTATCGAACCCCTAGCAGAATCTATCCGCTCCAACACTAACATCACAGGAATTACAATCGGCAAAGAGGACCATAAAATTGGACAACTCAATTGCAGATGACATAATTCTAGCCCCAACCAACCCGGCCCAGTCACTACTAGAAGTCCAGAAAACGCTTGACGTTTTCAGTACAATATCATACTATAAAATTAACCATAATAAGCGCTATGCCCTTCCAAAAACTAGCGGAATACAAATGGGATTCCCAGTCAATTACCTACTTAGGTATTAAACTTACATTCCTGACTAATAAACTATATGAAGTTAACTATCCCAGAATACTAGACCAAGTCTCGAAAGATTTCCAAAGTTTCCAGAATCTCCAGATCTCCTGGATTGGAAAAATCGCAGCTTTTAAAATGCAGATGCCTACCTAAAATATTATATGCCTTCAGATCACTACCTATTCCAATGCCCAAAAAATTCTTTAAACAAATGAATATGAAATTAAGAAATCTGATCTGGAATGGTAAAAAAGCAAGAATTGCCCTCAATATCCTTAATATGCCCAAACACACAGGCGGAATGAACTTCCCTGACCTCACCAAATACTACCTCGCCACGTTATTGGACCAATGGAATAACTCGGTCACGAACCCCTATGACAAACTATGGCTTGACATAGAAAGAGAATACACTAGAAACCATGATCTGTTTGCTCTTTCAATTGCGTAACATATCATTCCCAAAACAACCACCCCCAAGCTAATTACAAAATTATAAAAGCCACTTTATCAGCTTTCAAACAATTAACGTTAAACTTCCACCTATTCGAACACCATCACAACATATCACTACCAATGAATACTATGGAATATGGTAAAATCAGACTTGGGGCAAAGAAATGGACTAACCAGGGCTATACTTTTTTTGACCCCCTCAATTCAGAAGACAAAGATAGAACTCAAACAATCTTAAAAATATTAGCCCAAAGTCGGGATGGAATATCCCTGCCTGATTATGGAGCTATTTAGCAAATAAAAATAGTATAAAAACAAAAGGAATCACCTTTTACTACAAATTGCTTTCTCAATACCCTAAGGACCAGAAAAACCCAAATTTACTAAAATGGGAAAAATATCTAGCCCAAACTTTGCCCATAGACCCCTGGATCAAAGCCATCTCAACAGGAAACAAACTTTCCTCCTGTGTTGAGCACTGGGACAACGCCAAAAAAATAATTAATAGATGGTACCTCACCCCAAGTAGACGTTCAAAAATATTCCCCTCCTCATCTCCCCTTTGTTGGCATTGTAACAACCACATTGATAATCTATACCACATGTTGTGGGAGTGCAAAAATCTGACTAGTTTTTGGAACTCAGTATCGTCTTTAACCACTTCAGCCCCGGAAGGATTTCCCACTTTAGGACCAGAGCCCTTTTTGCGATTCGGCGCTGCATCGCTTTAACTGACAATTGCGCGGTCGTGCGACGTTGTACCCAAACGAAATTTGCGTCCTTTTTTTCCCACAAACAGAGCTTTCTTTTGGTAGTATTTGATCATCGCTGCGTCATTTCTGATCACCGCTATAAACAAAAGAAGAGCGACAATTTTGCAAAAAAAGCCAAATTTCTTACTTTTTGCTAAAATACAAATCCAAAAAAAAAATACAAAAAAACATTTTTTCACCGTTTTTGGCCGATTTATATTCTTCCTCATATTTGCGATAAAAAAAATCTCAATCGGCGTTTATTGATTGGTTTGCGCAAAAGTGGCCGCGTTTACGGATGATGAGAATTCATTTTTGGGGTTTTTATTTTTTTTTATATTTTACTAGTAATGGTGGCGATCTGCGATTTTTAGCGGTACTGCGATATTGAGGCAGACATGTCGGAACATTTTGACACTTTTTTGGGACCATTGGCATTTATACAGCGATCAGTGCTATAAAAATGCACTGATTACTGTGTAAATGTCATTGGCAGTGAAGGGGTTAACCTGCAGGGGGCGCTCTAAGGGTTAACTGTGTTCCCTGGGCGTGTTCTAACTGTGGGGGGACTGCCCTAACAGGAGAAGGGAAGTGATCACACCTTCCATGTAAAGGAAGGCTGTGATCACAGCCCTTCCCCCTTCACAGAACGGAGGTCTGTGTTTACTTACACGGACCTCCGTTCTTTCACTCCGGGGGGGGCATCGCGGGTAGCCGGCGGCAATCGAAGCTGCCGCACCCGCTCCCTGGCCCTCCCCGAACACAGTGAGCGCGCGGGCGCGCCTCCGGCAGCGCGCGCATGCTCACAGTGCGCGATCTCGCAGCCGCCGTCAGATGATGGCGATTTGCGATATCGAACCACTCTGTCGCCGTCAACCTGCGGTTGGCGGTCGGCAAGTGGTTAATTGCCTCTTTATCAGGCAACCTACTTAAGCTTACCCCAGAAACTGCACTCTTAAACATTAACTTGGACAAATTCTCCTATCCTATAAAATAATAGTTGCCAATATACTAACCGCAGCAAGATTGACAATTACCAAATTATAGAAATCCCCTGATGCTGCCAATATATCAGAGGTCATTACAAGAGTAAACACTCAGGCTCATTATGAGATGATGTTAGCGCAAAGGGGAAATTCAAAAATATCTGGCACAATTGGATTAAATTTCCAAAAGCCTCTAGTACTTTGAAAAATGCCTATATATCATCATTAAAGTAAATAGAAGTACTGTACTCCTTTCCTCACGTAATATGGGTTGTATAATGTGAGTTTCAAATAATGTTTCTAGGTACCTTCCAAGTTCATCTTTTTCTTTATAGCTTCCTGTAGTATAAAATACTAGTAAATGTTCTCCAATCTGGTATATCCTATTCACAGTTTGAACCCATAGGGGGTGAATAGGTTGACCTACAATGTCTTATATAGCAAGTGAGAACTGATAAGGTTATATGACAGACTAGATAAGGTTGCTTATCTAGTCTGTCATATTGTGATATTGTATAGCTAGATACATTCCAGGAATGTTAGGCATTATTTCAATCTAAATGGAGAAAAATTGTCATTGCAGATGTATGTTTTCTTTCCTCTTTGTTTTATGATTAGAATTTTCCCTTTGTTTTTTTCTGTGCTGTATGTGTTCTCCTTTGTCTATTTTGAAAATTTACAATAAAAATTTTCTTGAAAGTTAAAAAAAAATAGTACATTTAGGCTGCTTTCAGGGGATTCAGAACCTTAGAATAACCCCAAGAGCAGAGCAAACCCTTTAATAACAATAAAGTTACAAAAAAGGGCAATCTGTACCAGATTGGTTACCTTTACTCAAGTTTGGCTCTATGAGTCCAGGCAGGAGGAGAGTAGAAGACTGACCATCTCTATGTCGGATCCCTGTCTTCTGTCTCCTGGCACCACAGGCCCAATAACAAATACTGTAACCAAATCAATACCCACTGAATATACAGAGCCCTGGATATATGAGTGTGAGGCTGTATGGTAAAAGTAACTTCAGTCTCTTTGAAGGTAAATACGTTTTGGCATCTTCAGCTAGGCGCTCTCGTTGGTGCACTTAAATTCCTGGATAGTAGGCCCAAATAACATAACTGGCCCGGATCATTACGTGAAGAATCCAAGATTTTCCTCAGCAGGGTGAAAGGACAATGACATCTGTAGGTGATGGCATATATATACAGTATCTCACAAAAGTGATTACACCCCTCCCATTTTTGTAAATATTTTATTCTATCTTTTCATGTGACAACACTGAAGAAATGACACTTTGCTACTATGTAAAGTAGTGAGTGTACAGCTTGTATAACAATGTACATTTGCTGTCCACTCAAAATAACACACAGCCATTAATGTCTAAACCGCTGGCAACAAAAGTGAGTACATCCCTAAGTGAACATATCCAAATTGGTCCCAAAGTGTTAATATTTTTTGTGGCCACCATTATTTTACAGCACTGCCTTAACCCTCTTGGGCATGGAGTTCACCAGAGCTTCACAGGTTGCCACTGGAGTCCTCTTCCACTCCTCCATGATGACATCACGGAGCTGGTGTATGTTAGAAACCTTGCGCTCCCCTCCACCTTCCATTTGATGATGCCCCAAAAATGCTCAATAGGGTTTAGGTCTGGAGACATGCTTGGTCAGTCCATTGCCTTTACCCTCAGCTTCTTTAGCAAGGTAGTGGTTGTCTTAGAGGTGTGTTTGGGGTTGTTATCATGTTGGAACACTGCCCTGAGGCCCAGTTTCCGAAGGGAGTAGATCATGCTCTGTTTCAGTATGCCACAGTACATGTTGGCATTCATGGTTCCCTCAATGAACTGTAGCTCCCCAGTGCTGGCAGCACTCATGCAGCCCCAGACCATGATACTCCCACCACCATGCTTGACTGTAGGCAAGACACACTTGTCTTTGTACTGCTCACCTGGTTGCCGCCACATACGCTTGACACCATCTGAACCAAATAAGTTTATCTTGGTCTCATCAGACCACAGGGCATGGTTCCAGTAATCCATGTCCTTAGTCTGCTTGTCTTCAGCAAACTGTTTGCGGGCTTTCTTGTGCATCATCTTTAGAAGAGGCTTCCTTCTGGGATGACAGCAATGCAGACCAATTTAATGCAGTGTGCGGCGTATGGTCTGAGCACTGACACGCTGACCCCCCACCCCTTCAACCTCTGCCACAATGCTGGCAGCACTCATATGTCTATTTCCCAAAGACAACCTCTGGATATGACGCTGAGCACGTGCACTTAACTTCTCTGGTCAACCATGGCGAGGCCTGTTCTAAGTGGAACCTGTTCTGTTAAACCGCTCTATGGTCTTGGCCACCGTGCCACAGCTCAGTTTCAGGGTCTTGGCAATCTTCTTATAGCCTAGGCCATCTTTATGTAGAGCAGAAATTCTTTTTTTCAGATCCTCAGAGAGTTCTTTGCCATGAGGTGCAATGTTGAACTTCCAGTGACCAGTATGAGAGAGTGAGAGCGATAACACCAAATTTAACACACCTGCTTCCCATTCACACCTGAGACCTTGTAACACTAATGAGTCACATGACACAGGGGAGGGAAAATGGCTAATTGGGCCCAATTTGGACATTTTCACTTAGGGGTGTACTCACTTTTGTTGCCAGCGGTTTAGACATTACTGGCTGTGTGTTCAGTTATTTTGAGGGGACAGCAAATTTACACTGTTATACAAGCTGTACACTCACTACTTTACATTGTAGCAAAGTGTCATTTCTTCAGTGTTGTCACATGAAAAGATAGAATAAAATATTTACAAAAATGTGAGGGATGCACTCACTTTTGTGAGACACTGTATATATATATATATAACATTTTTAAAGAAAATTAGAAACTTACTGGCTTCATATGAGGCAAATTATTTTGTTTTTTGGCTGTTTATTTTTTTTTTATTTTTACCCGATTTACTGTATGTTTTGTTTATAAAAATGTTTATGCTCTATGTGGTTCACTTATGAACTATGTAGGTATATACATGTGTGAGTGAACACGATAATAATCTTAAAATAATAGATTAAAGCTGTCCGCCTGTGATTAGGTGGCTTTGTAAGAGATTGTCTTGAAGATTATCCCTTACCACCTTCCCAAGCAAGTCCATCATAGCAGTTGGATAAATCACTGAGCTCAGCTTTTTGCCGTCCAATAAGATTATAAAGGAAGTTAAAAACTGGGGCCCATGCCAGACCTTTTCTTCTTTTCTGGACTATAAAAGATGCTTTTCTATGTCAGATGCATTGTACTATAGGGGAAAGGTCCTCTGTCTGCACCAGTGGACCATCGACGGTTGCAGCGCAGGGGGTTCTATTTGCATGAGATTGCAGTCATCTTTTATTCAGTTGACTAGATAACACCCCTAAGTTCCAAAATGAGCAAAGGTCGACCAGATATGAGGATGGAAATGCCGGATGATTTCTTCATCCCCATTCCTCTGGAAACTACTAACATTACTGCTCTAAGTCCATTCCTGGTACCCCAGTCGCATCTGGGCACCCCAGGCATGTTTATGAGTATGTCGGCCTTCATGTTGTTCACTATAATCTTTGGCTTTCCCCTGAACATTCTGACCGTCATCTGCACTATCAAGTACAAGAAACTACGCTCCCACCTTAACTACATCCTGGTAAACTTGGCTGTGGCCAACCTCGTAGTAATCTGTTTTGGCTCCACCACTGCCTTCTACAGCTTCTCTCAAATGTATTTCGCACTGGGTACTTTGGCATGCAAGATAGAAGGTTTCACTGCCACCCTAGGAGGTATGTTTTTTTTATGAATATCTACTTGCATACATCAACCTGTATACATTATTTGTCTGCGATATACTGATTTATCTAAAGCGAACAGTTACCAAGCAGAGAACTCTATAAAATGCAGCAGTACCCATGCAATTACCTTGATTATTGTTTGTCTCTTTCAGCCAATTGGAAACAATTTTGGTAATTGAACTGCTTAGGAATTGATATTTAGCTTTTTTTGGGGGGTGGGGGGGGGGTAGTGGAGTGTATTTACAGTAGTTTTGTTTCTTCAATTTGGTATTCTGTGTATTTTTTTTTCTTGTTTTTGATTGTTAATTGTCTACTGTTGATAGATATATGCCCTGGGTATCAGAGAATGGCACCTCACCCATAATTACTAGCAGATTCTTTGTAAACAAATAAGGACAAAACATATAGGGACTTTCTAGGTGTTGTCCCCTCAAATAAATTATACAGACTCCATATAAAATACCAGTATTTTATTAATCCAAAATCAAGATAAAATAAAATATGGTATATAAAATCTCATATCTGTAAAAGCATATGTTGTATTGTATACATCCTCCTCTATCGCCCTCTATTGGCCCATCCACAACTGAACATATTCAATTAAGTGGGGCAAAAAGCTTAAGGTCTCCCAAAAAAATTAAAAAAACAATTGTATACAAATGTATATATACTATTCATGTATGGATGTGGATGAGGCCTCCCTCGACGCGTTTCGCTTGCTGCTTCCTCAGGAGTTAGGTGCAAAACATGTAATACAGAGGCACATCGATACATGGGAAAAAGTCCTCTGGGGGAGGGCCACACTAGTGGGGCAGGCATTATAAACCCATAGCAATATTAACTCCTTTATATAGGGAGTGCAGTCTACCAATTAAGAGCCTAAATTTAATCCAGGCACGTATCTTAATATCCTGAGATGTGCACTCGTCCTCATATGAATTGGCCAGAGCAATGGGAATTTCATGCAGTGTTTTCATTCTGTGAAAAAAGGTAATGATAAGCTGTTTTTTGATGTAAGAAATGCTCATATCAGAAGAAATACACTAAGCACACCAAGATTGAAGTAAAAAATACACATGCTCCTTGTATCGAGACAATATTTGGTAATCCCAGAGCTTTACAGCTTTACAAAAAGGTACAAAAGTATAACAATCCAAATAAAAAACACATTTTTATTTTATGATGAACATAAAAAATATTATTAAAATCTCACTCGATAGGAACGCAGTGGCCTACCTATTAAATGACACCCCTTTGTCTAACAAGAAATTGAAGAACTCTTTACTGAGACATTTACTTACAACAGCCAATGCTTGTATCCTGGGCTTATGTAAAAGCACATGTCCCCCTACAGTTGCCCATTGGAAGACGAGAATGCAGACATTCAAGTTATGGAAATTCTTACCATGACTTTGAAGGAGCAAGAGGACAAATATTGGAAGATCTGGACCCCCTACTTTTTCTATAGGGATCAGACACTACTGGCTTCACAGAAACTGGAGCCTCCTGTGGAATAATCAATTCCAAAGGGATTCCCCCCACTTTTTTTTTCTCCTTCCCCGCTTTTTCTGTACGTTCTTCTTTATGCGGTTGGTCAATAAGAGCATTAGCTCACCTTGGCATATTACAAAACACAAAGCTGTTCAGGGAATTCGCCAAAAACCGTGGTTGGTCATCCGGAATTATATACTGTTGTTACAGGCCTGTTATGTTCCTTTTTAAGTAACAACCAGTTGACCTAGTAGTTGTTGTCTAGCTTTGCCGAGATGCGCCTTTGTTTTATTTTGTCTTTCTGCAAATGGCTATGTCAAATTCCTTGACTTCTAAATAAAGAATTAAAAAAATAATAATAAAATATTATCAAAAACATATAAAAAAGCTTGTGACAAAGAATCTACTGTAAATCACTACCAGGACCACTAATAACCAAACCACCACTTGGCTTATTGTATAAATCAACAGAATACATTGGTCAATACAGATACAAATGTGTTGTTCAATGCTGAATGTTCAACACATTTCTCACAAAGCTACATCCAAGCCCATTGATTGCAAAAAAGACAGCTGTGTAAACTAATATAAAAGCTGAAGCTCATAACTCATAACTCTCAAACACCAATACATGAATGAGGTATCATATGGTACATCGTTTAAAGAGATTGGGGTCTGTATTTGGCAACTCTTTCCAGCACCTCTGAGTTGTCTATGGTTGGGGATCTGCATGGCTTACACTGACTCCCACCAATCCTAAAAAAAGCAGATCACCGATTTGGTATAATGGGTGACCCAGGCTATGATCTTGTGGGTTAAAGTGTTTGTTACCCCCCCCCCCCAAAAAAAATGCTGCTCCTGTCTCTTTAATGTGCAATTAGCAGCATGCTTGTGAGATACTATATGTCCTGGATCCATGAAAGAAGATCTTCTAAAAACAGGCCAGGTGTAGTGCCACAGACACCTTGCATGGGGACTGCCTTTGAACTGAATAACTATTCACCTGTGAGTTAAGGTGGCCCATGCACGATTATCTGGGGTCTCCTGGTGCGTCTAGATGTTTTCTGGGCTTTTGCAAGTTGTGAAGTCAGATTAGTTGCTCTTATGAAGGTTGTATTTGAAAAAAATTGTCACTGTGAAAACACTCCCATCAATAAAGTATCTCATAAAGCTGTTACTGCCAATTCATGCAAATGTCCTCTGTATATGCCAAGCCACAACTCAGTCCTAGCCATTATTTATGGCTTTAGTCACATGCATGCTCTATCTCTCTTACCTTGCTGGGTCACAGCACAGAAGGTATTTCCACCATGATATTTTTTTAATCTTTGTTTAGTGTACTCAAACCATTATACCTAATCATTAAAGTACATATACGTTTACAATTATAGTAATATTAAAAAAATATATGAGTACAAATTTCCACCAAGAAATGTATATTGGAAATGTGTAGTATATTAAATTCTTGCAAATAAAAGTTAAAGCGTTTGTTAACCCAAAAAAAAAAAATGCTGCTCCTGTCTCTTTAATGTGCAATTAGCAGCATGGTGCTTTTGCTTTTTAAATTATCCCTCTGTATCCCCTAAAATATATGTTTGATAATGCCAGGTCATGACTTCCCCCCTGTGTACTGACTCCCCCTGTATATAGCTTATCTTGAGAGCCCGTGGTCTATGCAGGCTATGTCACTCCAAGCTCTCCTATCTCCTATGCGCCTGTCTTCAACTCCCCCCTCCCTCTTCCTCTCGTAGCTTCTCCTCTCTGCTTTCATAATTAACTCTAAAAGCTTCTATTTGCTCTGTATTAGAAGAAGTTCACCCGTTGTCTGTGTTATATCAGAAATATTCTTATCTATATAGATAACACAGCATGGCTCTGTCTCTCCAGATGATGTCAGCAGCAGTGCTCAGCCCCTCCCTCGGGAACTCTGAGCTGAGAGAGAAAAGCTAAAAAACCACAACTGATCCTAGTAAGAAGGTGTATTATCAGTACAGATAAGTATATATATGTTATAACACAGACACAGGGCAACTCCTTGTTATAATACAGAGCGGATGGGAACTTTTTATACAGGTGGCTTAACAAACACTTTAAGAACAGCACAAAATGATGAATTGTTAAGACTTTCTGATACTCTTGAGTTACAATAAGGGCTCATTCAGTATGACAGAATTCAATGCATTTCTGTGCTCAGTGTTGGTGGGCAGCCACGGACAGCAACCTGTACAAAACACCCTGTCATTGACTCCTATAAGCAATAGCCAGATACAGAAATATGCTGAATATTATTCGGCCCTCTGTACCTGTATGAATGAGCCCTAAAAAGTATAAGTTTACAGCATCAGTTAAAATGTGTATAGCACCTTCAATAAGTAGACGTGTTTTGTAGCAGGATGGTTCCACTCAAACTTCTAGTACTCAGTATGTTGCTTGCAACATTCTCAGAAGCCATCTGACTACTCATGGTTTGTCATTTTTCTATGGTAACCAGATAACTACCGCCTCAAAAACTCATCAGAGAGTTTTAGATTTTCAATTTTCATTGCTCTTCTATTTGAACAAGGCTGTCACTTTTTGCTGAATTTGAAAAACCCCATAACATTTGTTGAGCCTTCCAAAGAAAATATCTTTTGTGTGTTTTGCATTCCTAAATGATTGACATTGGGTATAAAATTCAAAATTAAGCTGATGTATTTAACTGTTGTTTGTAATTCTTTTCTTTGCAGAATAGTAATCGTATTAGTATAAGGCATTTATAGTTGAACCTTAGGTTATTGTCTTTTCCTTGCACTGCTGAATTTTTACTGTTTGGTTAACCCCTCTCTTTTAGGAATGGTCAGCTTGTGGTCTCTAGCTGTTGTGGCTTTTGAAAGATTCCTGGTCATCTGTAAGCCCATGGGCAGCTTCACCTTCAGAGAAAACCATGCCATCTTGGGTTGTATCTTCACTTGGGTGATTGGGCTTGTGGCAGCTTCTCCTCCTCTGCTGGGCTGGAGCAGGTTCGGGACTTTACAATTGCTTTTGTTGTTCTGAGTCTACAGTTATTGATACCCCGAGAGCAGATTTTCCAACATTCCAATATTATACGACTGTGATGTAATTCTATGCAAATTTCATCACCACAAAGAAACACATAGAAATATGTATTATCTGACCTCAGTCTTTACTCCTATTATTAATTTTAGATATTCAAGCTACAAAGACTGAAGATCGTTATAAATGGTATAATGTCAACAATGTGACTAATCAGTGTTATACTATTGATCATTGGGCCATTTAAGTCTTTCTTGAGGGGTGATAATGAACAGTACTGAATAGTGCAGGCAACATTGGCTGAGCTACAATATGCTGCAATTGTGATTAACAATATAATTCTATGAAGCATAAACAGTATGTCACGGGTAAAGGAGTTTTTGTGATTCAATGTCATATCAGATTTATTCTTATTATATTGATCTTGAACTAATGTAGAGATCTGTACACATATGTCATTTACTGTGACTATCAATTTGTGTAGAACGTCTCTTCATTTTCTATCGCCTCCCACGCAATGATTAGGCTCTATTTTAGAGCTTAAAAAAGTTCTAAAGTAGGATTGATTTCAGGGTGTGCAGATTTCATTGCTTATACTTGTGTGCGTAGCTATGAACAATATTTTTGGACACCAAAATAGTGAGAGCCCACTGCTATCCGCTGGAATTAATGTTTAATGATTGTTAGACCCCCAACAATGTTTTCTGGAACTATTTTTGGGCACCAGAACCACAGATTTAGCACCCCTGCTCTTTTAAGTCATACTGACATCTGGACATGCTTTCAGCTTGGTTGTAAAGTCATTTTTAATATTTTCTTTTATAAATTCTCACATCTTTTATTTTAACCTTTAAAATCACCTGGGAGAAACTATGCCCACCTCACATAATTCTACTGCTGCAATCAGGGGTGTCGCCAGGGGGTGGCTATCAGGGCTGCAGCCCCAAATGTTTTGGCCGTAGCCCCGAGTGTCCCCAGGGGTTCCTAATAGCGGGTCCACGGCTCTGTCAGGCAGAGAGCCCTGCATTTCTTCAGGCTAGAGTCCCTGGTCTTTTTCACACCTAGCAACGCCCCTGGCTGCAATGCAGGCCCCTTGTGCTGTCTGCAAATACTTATATTATTCACTATCAGTCAAGTGTGACTCTATCTCCATGTCCTTGTGTACCCGCCTGGATCCTTTGGCCTGGATATACACATGGTCATGACTTCTCTGAAGAGACGGCCCACACCTATTCTAACACTAAGCCCCAATTTCTGTCTTTCAAGTGTTTAATGCCAGAGCCTCAACTGCACACTGATGATCTGTCCTTTTACAATTGTATGACCTGCCAAGCACTTAATACCACAAGAGGAGTGCAGTTAGTTTCCAACCCGTTGTCTGCTGACGTCACAGAGCCGGTCTAGGCTCTGGCAAGATTGCGACACTGGGGTCCGGATCCGCCTACATACCTGGACTGGCTGTGAGCTGAGCCGGCCGCTCATGCCCCCTCCACAGCCCAGCGCTCCAGTAAGCATGGTGGGGCAGAGCAGAGAGGGGTGACTAACAGTCACCCCTCTCTGCTCTGGGAGCTGTCATAACCGAGTGATCTGCAGTGTTAGATCACTCAGTTCTCAGTGTTAGGGCCAGCGGGGGACCGATGCTGCATCCACCTAGGTAAGTATGATTCTGCAAAAACCCCATACTTCTCTTTTAAAGCCTTCTACACAACCTATATCTATGACAGGGGTCTCCAAACTTTTCCTTTGGACTTTAGGGGGGCCGGACTGAGTCCAGTGGGAGTAAACAATGCTCTATCTTTGGTAATGGGGGAGAAATAGTTAGTGTCAGTGGGAGGAATAGTGCTCCAATATTGGTGTCAATGAAAGAAATAGTGCCCCATTGTTGGTATCAGTGGGAGGAATCTTCTCTTCTCCTCATCTTTGGTATTAGTGGGAGAAATAGTGCAAATCTTTGGGGTCAGTTGCAGGAATTATGCCCCATTGTTGGTGTCAGTGGCTGGAATAATGCCTCAAGGGCAAGATAAAGGCAAGCAAAGGGCGACATCGGGCTCCAGGGACGCAGTTTGGAGACCACTGGCCTAGGATCTAAGTGACTCCACAGGGAGTCAGGTTTGGATTTGAAGACCTATATAGGTATCTGCAGGCATTACAAAGTGCTTACATTTAGTAATGTTGCCTGAGGTTATAAACATTGAGTTTCCACAGATAACACCTACATATAAAGGCAAATCTACTCTGTCTACATTATATTTTTCTTTCTCTCATATTTCATAGGTGATAGGAAATTAGCTGCTAAACATGTTATTACAATCCCACATTTTCTTCCTTTTTGTATCTCTGCAGATACATCCCAGAAGGTCTTCAATGTTCCTGTGGGCCAGACTGGTACACTGTAAATAACAAGTGGAACAATGAATCCTACGTAATTTTTATCTTCTGCTTCTGCTTTGGATTTCCTCTGGCTGTCATTGTATTTTCTTACGGACGATTGCTCCTCACACTACATGCTGTAAGTGATGCTTTAAGATATCAATAAAAAAATATTGTAGCAAACTTATTTAAAGTGAGTCAGAGTGGCTTTATCATGGAATTTGCCATCTACCTGACTTAAATCTGTAAATTAGACCCTTTAAATGTTCTGGTACAGTTTTAAAACATACACACCAGTTGCCAGGGCAGGTTACAGTCTGTACCTGGTTTCACCATTTGTACTATACACAGAGTTGATCTGACTTTCAAACCTGCAGATAATATCAGGAGAGCAGCCTTGAGCATGTAAACTGTGGGATTTGGATATCAGTTTGACAGCTGGGTCTTGCCATGTGTCAGGAATGCTAACAGCAGCTCCAGTGTGCAGGAAGCTTGCAACTTTTCTCTTCCTGGACCCATCCAACCTCAGTTTTCTTCGGAATCATGTAAAAGGAGCCAGTAGTCCTAGTGAAAAGGATGCTGAATGTGGATGCAATGGATTATAGAATACCGAATGGACTTTACAACTGAAGCATAGCTGAATGATGTCCCGAACTATATATATATATATATATATATATTTATATATATATATATATATATATATAGCATTTCTGTGTTACCCACTCTCTGGTCAATTTACCAAAACAGTATATGTAGAATCCCCTTCTCCAAGTAAAACGGGAATGACAGCTCCTAATATCACCCGGCCAAGTCAACTGGCAGTGTTGCAGATTTTTCCTTCATGGTCATGTAGGGCTGAAAAAACTTGGCAGGGGGAGATTCAACTTTCTTTCTGTTCACCAAGAGCTGTAAAACATCTTAGTTACATACATAGTTAGTCTGGTTGAAAAAAAACACAAGTTCATCTATTCAACCAATAAAAGGGGAAAAAATATATACACACTCATATACCCACAGTTGATTCAGAAGAGGGCAAAAAACCCCAGTAAAGCACAATCTAATTTGCTCCAGCAAATTGGTATTCCCCAAGAGGCAATTGGATATTCCCTGGATACAGGGGAGGGCTGGCAGCCTTAGGCCTGGGGGGCAAGTCCAGTCAAGTGGCCCACTGAACCACCGAATCAGGTCACCATCCATGCCCACCTGGTTTTATAATGGACATTGATATTATGAAGCAAGACAAATATGATAATATGTGGTAACATAATTTAATGTTAATAGCAACAAAGGAGGTTTAACAAAAAATGCATCAATGCCGCTCATCAGTGCCCACCACTGCAGCCTCATCAGTGCCCATCAGCTTAGCCTCATCAATGCCCATCAATGCAGGCTCGCCAGTGCACATCGGCACAGCCGGCCTTGGGTGCCCTCTACCCCTTTGCCTGCAGGTAGTTGGTGGCTACACCCCTGGCCCCTGCTTCCTTCCTCCACAAGAAGAAAAAAGTGTGAGAGGGCAGCGGCCGTCAGCCATTTTGAATGTAAGTTAGGGTGGCCTGGGGGGCAATTGCCACCCTGCCCCCTGGCCCAGCCCTCCCCTGCCTGGATAAACCTTAAAAGAGAAGTATGGGGTCATGGGGTCATATTTTTTTTCAGGATCATACTTACCTAGCTGGATGTAGCATTGTTTCGATGCTGCATCTGTCCCCTGGCGCTTCTAAGACTGAGAACCGAGAGATCTAACACCACCGATCGCTCGGTTCTCACAGCTCACTCTCTGATCTGCCCCCGTGCTCACTGGAGCAAAGGGCTGTGGAGGAAACGGGAGCGACTGGCTCAAGCTCTCAGTGTTTTGCTAGCACTGCTAGTTTTAGCGAGGTGGGGCGCTTTTAACCCCCGACAGGGTTAAAAAGGGGTTAAAAGCACCAATATGCCACGCTTCTGAGGCGGTGTACAGGTGCTTCGGAAGCACTGGCCATTGATTCAAATGGCAGGGGCGGTTTAGGAGTGGTATATACACAGCTCCCGCACCACCCCAAAGATGCTGCTTGCAGGACTTTTTGTAACGCCCTGCAAGCGGCGCACCACCCCAGTGTGAAAGCACTCAGGCTTTCAAACTGAGGACACAGGAGAGGCAGTTTTCAGGCACTTTACAGGCGTTATTTTTAGCGCAAAAGTGCCTGAAGAACGGCCTCAGTATGAAAGTGGCCTAGGTGAGACCAGGACCCAGTAAAGAACCTTTCATGCCCCAGTCAGAAAGAGATAAGCTGGATTGCTGTGGTAGGTGCTCAGTGAGGCTAAGGACTGAGCTCCCTCAATGTGACAGATAGGAAATCACAGCTCAGCAGTGGAAAACTGTGGCCCTGTGGTTGAGAATCACGGGTTTAGCAGAAAAACACATACAATTACATGTATTATGGAAGAAGTACTGAATGTTGCATTTTGGAATATTTCAAGCTTACCTCCAGTATCTCTCTTTTAAAAGGTTGCAAAGCAACAGGAACAGTCTGCCACTACACAGAAAGCTGAGCGAGAGGTAACCAGGATGGTGATTGTGATGATCCTTGGATTCTTGGTGTGCTGGCTTCCTTATGCCTCCTTTGCTTTATGGGCAGTAACTCACCGTGGTGAAACTTTTGACTTGCGTATGGCTTCTATTCCATCTGTATTTTCAAAAGCCTCCACTGTATACAATCCATTTATCTATATTTTCATGAACAGGCAGGTGAGTTGGTCTGAGATGAGTCTTTGTTTACCCTTCATTTTTCTGCAATTTGTTGTTTTTTTATATTGGAAACGGGATAGGAATATCTTGCATGCAGACCACGAGGGCTCTTTTACACTGGTTTGTTGTGGCAATGGCAGTGTTTTGAATGTCAGCTAGATGCACCTTCAGAATGTGCCTACTGTATAGTACGCAGCATTTTTAAACGGGAAGAAAAAAAAAAGAGTAGGAGAGATTGCATCTGCCTTGCAGCACATTCAAAATTAAAAGGCTCTAATGTGCAGCACGTTTTTGCTTACCCTCCTTCAGCGCTAACAGTTTAGAGCTATTCCTCCATACATCACCCTTGCCTGGTTCACATCACTCCTTTTCAGCTATTGGATGGTTATTAATTGTCGTAGTGCTCTAGGCAACATCCTGGGTATCTTGCAGATGCCAGCATCAGGTTGGGAGTGCCAACTGTACTGCACATGCCCCGTAGGCAATACAAAATGTGAAAAAATGCTAGGAAAAAGGGGAAACGGTTTAATTTTTAGCATAAGAGACATGCAAAGTCTTTTAGGGAAACATGCACAGCTGAGACTGTTAATGTTGCTGCTGTGTTCTGGAGGGGAGGGGGGGGGGCACGCCCTCTCCCAGGATTGCCTCATGAAGTTAGCAGAGGAAGGAGAGTGCAGACAAATTCACACTAGGTGTTTTGGATTGAAACATGTACATAAAAGGATATGTTTTGTTAATTTTTCATTTGAGGGTTACAACAATCTGCGTCAATGACTTGGAACCAGCATGTAGAGTAAAATGTTATTGTGAAATACCCCTGACCTTCAGATTTGTTCCAGATTAGAAAGTACCAAAGACATTAAATTAGCATCATATGCTAGACTGCTAGCATTTATTAGGAGAGGTCAGCAATTGTAGCTTCTATGTTCTATCAGTTCAAGTTTTATTAAAGCAGACTTTAAGCCTATTTACTTTGCCGCCTCCTCCTCAAGCAAAACACTGCCTTCAATAAAACTATTGGGAAAAATTGTTAATAAAATACATTGCATTACCCCCAGCTTCCATACTGCAGGTAGCAGCATCATGCTCCTTCAGACACAATCCCAGGGAATGCAGGGTTGCCCTAATCTCACAAGCTGATGCCCCAGCACAATGCAAGAACATATTCTCTGGAAGGAGGTCTGTACTACCTAGCATTCCCTGAGATCTCACTGAAAGGAGTATGTCAACACTTAGATGCTGAGGGTAGAAGCTGTGGGAAAGGCGAGTCATTTATAACTTTATTCCCTATTTTTTTTTTTTGCTGCATTTTAGAAATAGAAGGTGGTGGGCTAGTAAATAAGCAGAAATTGTGTTTTTAGTACAAGGTCCACTTTAAACAGGGATGCTATTCACAATCCCTGTTATATACTTAACCAACAGAGGAGGTACACTACATTGCCAAAAGTATTGGGATGCCTGCCTTTACACGCATATGAACTTTAATGGCATCCCCGTTTTAGTCTGTAGGGTTCTGAGTTGGCCCACCCTTTGCAGCTATAACAGCTTCAAATCTTCTAGGAAGGCTGTTCACAAGGTTTAGGAGTGTCTATGGGAATGTTTGACCATTCTTACAGAAGCGCATTTGTGAGGTCTCCCAATACCTTTGGCAATATAGTATATTTACAAATCATCTGTTTATCACATAAGATGATTAAAATGTGGACTCAAAAGCAAAATGGAATATGAAAGTTTCAAGTGAAAATGAAACATTTCTGTAACTGCTTAATGTGTTTTTATTTAAAATGCCCAATAATCTACCTATACACTATTTATAGATATTAGATGATTGATTTCATATAGATCCGGTAATGATCTGAAAGGAATCCAATAATGAATTCAGCAGACAAACATGGCGATCCATTAGGCAAAAAGGACTATTGGTCAGGTTGAATGGTGTTGTGCTGATAAATTTATGTTTCCCAAAACAAGGCCTTAGGGAGGCTGTACACACTTGAATAGTTACACTCAACTTGATGTGTGACAGTTGGGCTTTGTTTGGATGAAGGTCCAAGCAAGAATTTAGTTTGACATGTAACAACCCAGTAACTGGAACACACTCAAACCTATGGCTGCACTCCAGGCTTGCTCCTTTCAACCCACAAGGAGAACCTAGTGACTGGCTACCACAATCCATCTCCATTCTCTGTCAAACTTAAATATACGCCACACTCCAAAACGTAGCTCTTCTTTCTATATTTAATTTGTCAAAAGATTAACCCGGGATACATTAATATCTCTACCCAAAACCACCTTCCTTAATACATTTCATCATTGCTGGCTTGCTCACAAGAATAGAGGACTTCCCCTATCCTTGTGAGCAAGCCAGCAGTGGCAAAACGCATCAAGGAAGGTGGTTTTGGGTAAAGATTTTAATATATGCAGTTTTCATCTTTTGACAAATATAGAAAGAAGAGATACATTTTGGAGTGCGGCTTACATTTACTTTTAACCCACTAACTGGATGGAGAAAGAAGAGTCCAGCAGTAGTAGTGTTCAGAACTCCAGCAGCTACAGCAATATATCTTCTTATTGGAACGCTGTAGCTGGGAAAATATTTTTAAGGACTATATCTTTAAAATTTTTACGTTTCTATATACAGATGGTTCCAAACTTGTAGAATGTGTTCCGATTGTAGAACTTGGATCTGAGCAGGTGTACCCAAAACTGCATTAACAATGCTAACCTTGTAAACCATATTTCACCACAGTACACGTTTCCCCTTGCTGGGATTATCAGTGTAGAAGTGTAGAACTACTGTAGTAATTGCACCAGTAAACGGATAATAATAGGAATGAGCAAATTAAATGTTTTTGTATCTCTGGCTTTACATACATTGAGACTATGCAAACTGGTAAATATTTGTAACTACCCTTTATAATGCTCTCTCCCTCCAGTTCCGATCCTGTATGATGAAGCTGATCTTCTGTGGAAAGAATCCACTTGGCGATGATGAGGACACCTCTGCCTCTGGATCTACTCAGGTGTCTTCTGTGTCCAGCAGTCAGGTGGCTCCTGCATAACGCCAGGCACATGCAGCTGCTGTTCTGCCACGTTTATTGCCACGGCTATGTGCCCTGAAATGCTTCCAGGTGACATCGCTATCCTCCAGTAACCCACACTCAGTCACTCCATAAACTTTTAAAGAATTAAAGTTTCTCAATTCAGCAATGTAGCCATTAACCCCTTATAAATTACTTCCCTAATCCTTACCTTTGTAAACAGAAAACATGGGACCCAAGCTTCTGAGTATGTGGTTATAGGCCATGTGAGGGTATAAAATGACACAGAGGCATGAAGTGTGAATTAGAAATCATTCCAATTTCTGAAGCATATAATGCTATCACATGTCCCAAAATTCACGCCCCCCTCCTCCATGAGATGAAGCTGCCACATTGGCATTCCATTTGGTTTGTAGCTTTTATCTGTAGCACAATGTGAGGTCTTCGAGCTAAAGATCAACATTATTTCTGAGGACTGATTTCAGCAAGGGAAGTGGTTTAATAAATGTATGTAGGAGGCATTATCATGTTTTTTAACTTGGTACTATTTTCTTTTCTGCAACCAATTCATGCCTCTCTGTCCTGTACTGGTTCTATTGTAGTGAAATTTGGTCATTTTTTTATCAATTGAAGCCCCCAGATTTATATACCTAGGTAAGGAAATATTACAAAGATGAGGTGCCCTATACAACTATAACAGATGACTAGAAAGGGAAAAAATAAGAATGTTTTTTCTTCCCCATATACTTGCATGTGGACAGCCATGTCTGTGTTGTTTCACATTTTTTACCTACCATGTCTAGCTGAAATTACATGTTTACCAGCACCTTCTTGAGTTCATACTATATACTATGAACAAGTTAACAAACCACAGACATGCTCTGTGCAGTTGGATTTGAGATATAATGCATTTTTACATAAACATGATTGATAAAAAAAAAGCATATACTGTATATGAAAAATCAGTATCTGCTAGGGCTAATCTGAATTTAGTGTTTCTGCATCTCCAGAGTGATGATGGTGTGAGTGATGGATTTGTTTTCTAAAAAATAATGCTTGTTTTTTTTATACTGATATATTAAAGGAATTAGACTTTCATAAAGACAAAATGGAAAGCTAGTCAAAAGGGGCAAGTGTTTGGCATCAGGGATCTGAATTTTGATGCAGAGAGATTGTAAAGGACAGTCAGGGGTTTCTTGAATGAAGAACACTAACCACAATGCACTAGACTCACCAGAATAGGTTCTGATTAGGTCTAAGGAAGCGAAACCTCATCACTGGGTTTTCCTCTCTCACTGGAGAGTTTTATTTAATGTATTACTGGTGGATAACCAATTTAAGTCATTGTTTTCAGGCAGTATATATTATCACTGTGCATGGAAATTATATTTGGCCTTTATATCAGCAAAATATAGTATCTGATTCAATAGGTCCTACATCTTCTTTGTGATGCAAAATACTTAAAATGAGACTTGATGTAAACATGTATTATTTGCTAGTAATATAAACAATAGCCAAAATTGGATGGTGATCTTTGTGATGTAGGAACGCTTAACCCTGTGGAGATACTTAAATTGGGATGGGTGGCTGGCGGTCCTAGAGTTTGCCCACCAGTAACCCTGGGGACCTGTTGGACCCTCAGAGTAGTTTACTAAAGTTTTGAAAGGATGGGAGCGCCGCATCAGCTTGTATAGTGCTTTGAAAGATTTTATTTTACAACAGCCTGTTGCAAAACAATAGCTGCTCAAAATACAATTTTTTTCAAAGGACTATACAAGTTGGTGTGGTGCTCCCATCCTTTTAAAACTTGTTGTATGGCAAACACCATAAGTTAGCACTACATACCTGTGCAGCTCACCTTCCACCAGAGCATTGGTTTTCTAAGAATACCAATTCCAGGTTAGCTTTCACCAATTCACATGAGCTTTCTGAATTATTGAAGAGAAACAGCCCAACACATGTTGCATCCCAGGAAAGACATTCTTATTTTTATGGTGGAATAGAAATGACAATGGACACACCTACATCTGCAACAGCCCAGGACATTTTTTGGCATATACGCTACTTCTAGATTTCTTATTTATTTGCTTACTCATTTTTTGTGAGGGCAATTGTAATTATACCAAGGATGAACCATTACTCCACGTGCTTATTAACCCTTCTCTTTCTGTAATGCTGGCACTGTTCTTCATGACCTCAAGAGGAAAATACCATGTTCAAAGTTGTAAATAAACTTCCTCAGGGCTTCTAAGCTTACATCTCTATTTCTTTTTCTGTAGGATGTAGTTTAGTGACTAAAAATTGTACTTTCATTAAATAAACTTATCAGATGCATCTGTCATGCTAGCTGTCTGCTGTCTCAGTTTCTTCCATTCTTGCTAATCTTCTCTATTTTATTATCTTTTACTAGTACCTACACATATGTGCTGCATATGAGTCACGTCAGTCTCCGTCCCTAAATAAACCCACAATCGGCAAAATGAATTAAAGCCAAATAAATATAGTTTAGAGAAGAAATTGGACCATCAAGAGGAAATTCATGCACGCATAGAGAAAACATTTTCTGTACATAAAAGGTCTACACAACCCCAGCTAAACTCTTAGCAGCACATTTATAAAACCTAGTACACACGGGCCGAATGACGGTCGGTATCGGCCAGTTCAGTAGAAACTGAGCACTGACCGGAGTGTTCTTGCAGGGGGGGGGGCTGTTTCCCCCTGTCAAAACACAATCGTTCAGTATGGGCGATACCTGTACTAGTTGCCGGAAAAAAAATAGTGGTGTATACTAGACTTAAGGGTGAACAGATAATGCTACCTGCTCTCAAACTGAATGAGCCAGCAGTTTATGACTTGTTCATAAAATGAAGACCAAGGAGTGGCTCTTGCATTGTTGGTCCCCCTTTTCTTTGTATAGTGAACACTCTGTGTTAGGTGGAGTAGCCGATCAAACGACTTTAAGGCCACATGCACGCTGTATTCTCTATGATGCCTTTCCTCCTATCGGATTTTAACAGCAGAAAAATGCAGTGTAATCACACGTTTACGTGCCTGGCAGTATTGCATTCTATTGGCCAGAATGTTAAAGTGGTTGTAAACCCTCTCATATACCCAGTGAAGTGACTGGTCTAAGCAGAAATGAAAGTAAATCCTCATATATAAGTTTTACTTGTTTATCTGCAGTCTTCTCTTTCCTACACCCCTTCAAAAGGGCAAAATTGTGTTAAAATCCTTCTGCATCTGTTAGTATCACAGAGGAGGGGGCGGAGAGCTTCAGTTACCTTGCGTGAGAGCTGATTGGAGGAAAGGCACCACACACACACACACACACACGCACACACACGCACACACACGCACACACACGCATACAGCAAACAGGAGCAAAGGAAGAATACAGAGCTGTGTTGTGAATAGACAAGTTATGTGCTGAGCTCCCTCCCCATTGCAAATTTTATATCATGTGTCAAGAAAACTTTTCAGAAGTGACTCATGTTGATAACAGCAGAATGAAGCATCAAATAGAAATTATACTTAGAGCTTTAGGCTTCATGCACACAGGACTTTAAAAAAATGTCCAAAAAATGTCAGTAGTTTATCAGGGATGTTTTCAGCTTTTACCAGCGTTATATTACAGCTGTTTTTTCATGGTTTTTAGCGTTTTTAAAGGGCCAGCATTTTTTTGTTCTTTTTTTCCCCCAATTGATCTAAAACGTCCAAAAACGTTGGGGATCAATGTTTTTGAGCGTTTTTCAGTGTTTTGGGGCGTTTTTGAGCGTTTGAACGTTTTTACAGCTGAAAAACGTCTAAAAGAACCTTCTGGTCTTGGGGTTTTTTTACAGCTCAAAAACATCACTGCTAAAAACAGTTGATAACAGCCTATGTGTGCATGAACACATAGGATAACATGATGGAGGGTTTATTGACTGTAGAAAAAAATGTCTGCAGCTGAAAACAGCTTCTGAAAAACAGTCAAAAGATGTCCTGTGTGCATGAGGCCTTAGAGCAGTGGTTCTCAACTCCGGTCCTCGGGACCCACTAACAGGCCAGGTTTGCAGGATAACTGAAATGCATCACAGGTGATATCATTTGCTGCTCAGTGATTGCAGTATTCTAGTCTGCATCTCTCCAAGGTAATACCTAAAATCTGGCCTGTTAGGGGGTCCCGAGGACCGGAGTTGAGAACCACTGCCTTAGAGAGATAAGTAAACAGATATGTGTGCTCTGCTCCGATTTCATGGCTGAGGTTTACAACCACTTTAATTTATTCTGGCAATTAGAACATTTATTAGGGTACCTTTGAGAATTTTTTTATCCTCAAAAGCTTCTCTCCTGAATGCAAATTTGGTTTGGATATTTAATAGAATGAGACATGTGAATACCTTCTATGTAAGTAGGCTTGATTGTTCTACACTGTATGGTGATGTTAAGAGCAGTAAGGCCAAAGCTTTTATGGCCATACTTCTCGGTCACAGGAGTGCACTTATTTCTGCACTCCCATTCAGCCAACAGCAGGGAGCCAGTCCCAAGCTCTAGAAGGATCCCAACTTTAAGGTTGTAATCCACCCAGATGCCTTACCAGCAGTATCTGACTCACTGCTCACACCACCTCCACAGCTGGGCACTCCAGTGAGTGCTGGAGGGGCAGAGCAGAGAGCGGGGACTGAAAGCTGTCACTCTCTGCCCAGTGAAGACCAAAAACTGAGCGATCAGCTGTCATGTGATGGCTCAGTTCCCAGTCTTAGAGCTGGCGAGGGACAGCTGCAGCATTGGAAAAATGCTGCAGCCAAATAGGTGGGTATATGTGTTTTTTTTAAATCCCACACTTCTACATACAATTCACTCTCAGAAAACCGCAATGATTAAACTGCACATGTGGTTGGACACAAAGCACAGAATGTTTAAAATAGATCTATATATTTCAATACATATGCCCAATGTATTTTTAGCTGCCTTCATTTTGGATTTAATGACACATTCACACTAAATGAAATAAATCATTCTTACCTGAGCACGTAGTTATCTGGGCTACTGTATGTCTTCTGCCTTTCTTGTTAGAGAACTCTATCCAGGGCAACCATAATAAAAAGGTAATAAAGGGAATTTTACCTGGACCTACTGGGAGAGGGTGACCACTGTTCCATTGCAACAAAAGTACAGATAGGTGAATGATAACAATAAGGCCTCATACACACAGACGTTTTTTGACGCCGGCGTTTTCTGGCGTTTTTTGCAGCTCTCCATGTTAGTCAATGGCCCCATAAAAACATCAGCGTTTTTGAGCTGTAGATGGCGTCGGCGTTAGTGAGCTGAAAGTAGAACCCACGGCCATCCCGTTCTGAGGCTGTAAGGTTTTGGCATTTTTTGATGCCGACGCCGCAAAACGCCAACAAACGCCAACAAATATTGTACCGGCGTTTTTTGACGCCGACGTTTTTAGGTTGAAAAATAGCAGAGGGATGACGCCGATGCTCACTTACGCTCACTAACGCCAATGCATAACGCTGAAAAATGCTGATTTTTTTTTCCTTGACGTCGGGCCCGACGTTTTGTTTATTTTTAAAGATACGCCCGTGTGTATGAGGCCTAAATATTTAATTAAAGAAAAAGAGGTAGTCTCTCTGCTGGGTCCATGTAACAGCATACTTTGTAACTTCTGAAAAAAAATCTAGAAACATTTGTGTTATTCTTAATAGAGTCTATCATGCATGCTAAAATACTTAATAAAAATTCATCAGCAACATCCCATGTACATGGAGGGTCCTAAGGGTGATTACAACAACACCCAAGTAGCATGAAACCATTATTCTTTTGCTTGTATGTAAAGTTAAATAGTAGAATGGTGCCTCTAATGTCAGTTTATGTAAAAGATTACATGACAGATGAAGTGCAACTGGTACAAAAGGCCATTCAAGTGTACTTGAAGCCCAAGAGCAGCTTGGACAAAAAAAAAAATGAAATAGTCTGTTTGAAATAAAAAAAGCAGGGGGGATCCCAATCTGGGAGTTGGATTTGCATTATGTTATCTTTGGATGAGTAGCTTTAGCACCAGAGTATTGGCCCTGGGTAGCTTGTGCCGCAACAAAGTGGGGATTCACTACCGAGACTCTCTGCACATGATGAGGGAAGTATGATGCATAAGGAGTTATTTAGAGTTAGGTTAAGTTAATGAAAGGGTCAGGCGTTAGGAGGTTTAGTCTATTTGCCTAGATTTAGAGTAGTGGTGGTTAAAGCTGATCTCCACCTTTACTGTTGCTTTAACTTGGTTGTTTCTGGTCCAAATAAACTATTTTCTACACCAGCCATTTTTTCAACCAGGAAGCCTGGGGTGCCTTATGAGTTCTTCAGGGGTGCCATGTCAAAATGCCTAAAAATTGCCCAAAAATTGTGTAGAAGTCAGCAAGTGGATCAAGCCTGCCTTTTTATTAAATAATATAGGTTTTCATTGTGCAACATTACAACTTTATACTCTGTTTGGGCCAGCTACCAACATTCTAACAACTGGTGACGTCATTGGGCATAAAGGAGGATGTCTGATACCTGCATCATTTCTTCACTGGCTCTAGGAAAAAAAAGACAGACTACTGTCTTCAGGAGCCCTGAGGGCCGCACAATACATGCCAAAGGGCTGCAGGTTGGGCAACAGGGGTTTAGGGTAAGCTTAAGTGGGTTAATTGTTAAATCTCAATTTCAGACAAATCTTTTTTTTTTTTTTTTTTAAGTGTCAAAACTATTGTCAAGATTTTATTGTTGGGTAAAAGGGTGAGGGTGTGGAGCTCTGAATCACCTATGTTGGAAATCTGTGGTCATGTTTGGTGTATTTTTTAGGCATATATAAGAAAACTAATTGACTTGACTTAGCCATTATATCAGTATGGTTAGGGGTACTGTATATGGAGGTAAGTGCCAAATTGTGCTTTGTTCAGAAATGTTTTAAAATTAGTAACACAGTCAAATAATAACTGTCAATACATTTTGGAGATTCAAAGTCACCCACCCCCATCATCAGGGCTAAGAAATGTAACATAAAGAAATTGTTAAAGCGGTAGTAAACTCACATGACTGTTTTTTGGGACAAAATTGATTGAAGCATAATAAATGATTTGCGCTGCATGTAGAGCTTCTTACCTGCTTCCTCTCCCTGTATTCTGTATTTTTCTTTTTGGTGACGTCGGCCGCGCATGCTCCGTATGGCCTCATTTTCCGGCAAGCATAGACTCTGCCGGAAAAATGCAGGGTGTATGCCGGGGCTGCGTCATTGTTTACGTCAGCCCATCATCCCGCGATAATACAGGTTTATTCACAGCAATGAGAAATGAGGCTGGAATACCGTGTAGTAATGCGCATGCGCAAGATTTTTTTACGAGTAATAATACTGAGAGCGGAAATACAGCGCTGCAAAGACACGGAAGCCAGGAGTTAAAATGGTGGCGTCCAACACCGAGGGGGAGCATTTCAAAAATGCAAGATTATGCCAGTAAGATATATTTTATAGCATGCTATGTAGAATTTCTAGATTTTATTTGTCTAGTTGACTTAGAATATTGTTTACATTTTCGAGCGGTATGTGAGTTTACCACCGCTTTAAGTTACCAATAAACCAGACTAATCACATGAAGATTTTATGGAGTATCACAAATTGGTGGTAACGTTTGAATGTAATCTTGGATACATAGTATAAGTGTAATCAAATGTATTCATTTTAGTATTCAGCCAAAAGCCTTGATTGTATGACTGGTATAATATACACATACATCACATTTAAACATATAGAATTAAAACAGTCTAGATATAACCAAATTAACATATCTTTTTTGCACATTCTCACTCTATGCTTTCCAAACCTGGAACAAATTCCAAAAGGTAATTATCTTGGACCCTTCATATTTATACAATAAAAGCCTATAGACAATCTTGTTAGAAATCTGATTAATGTAATATTAGTTTTATTTTAGTATTTACACATTTTAATTAGCAATAAATATTCTTTAAAACAAACCACCACAGACCTCTGTAGCAGTAAACGTTGTGGAGCAATTCAATCTCAAAATTTAAAACAGGAACGGCGAACAGTAAACTCCTTGAATTTGAATCTCATGAAATGTTCAACCCCCTCCTCCTGTGCACATGCTTTATGTTTACATTACAGATTAGAAAGCTGTCAGGCTACCATGTCACTGCTGGGAAGAGACGTAGGGTGAGCTAAAAGCTGGTGAAATTAAACTGAAAATAATTTCTGCCTGCAGCTACAAGTAATGAGAGCTTTTTAAAAGCATATTTATTGCTTGTTGAGAATATGTATATACACTGAGCAAAATTATAAACGCAACACTTTTGTGTTTGCCCCTATTTATCATGAGTTAAGCACAAAGATCTACGACTTTTTCTATGTACACAAAAGGCCTATTTCTCTCCAATATTGTTCACAAATCTGTCTAAATCTGTGTTAGTGAGCACTTCTCCTTTGCCGAGATAATCCATCCACCTCACAGGTGTGGCATAACAAGATGCTGATTAGACAGCATGATTATTGCACAGGTGTGCCTTAGGCTGGCCACAATAAAAGGCCACTCTAAAATGTGCAGTTTTATCAGCACAATGCCACAGATGTCACAAGTTTTGAGGGAGCATGCAATCGGCATGCTGACTGCAGGAATGTCCACCAGAGCTGTTGCCCTTGAATTGAATGTTTATTTCTCTACCATAAGCCGTCTCCAAAGGCGTTTCAGAGAATTTGGCAGTACATCCAACCGGCCTCACAACTGCAGACCACGTGTAACCACACCTGCCCAGGACCTCCACATCCAGCTCACTAACACAGATTTAGACGGATTTGTGAACAATATTTGAGAGAAATAGGCCCTTTGTGAACATAGAAAAAGTTGTAGATCTTCGCGTTCAGCTCATGATAAATAGGGGCAAACACAAAAGTGTTGTGTTTACCATTTTGCTCAGTGTACATGTCCAATTTGAGTGTTCAATTTGCCACTTTAAAACAACTCTATCTTGGGAGTAACAAAGAGACATTGGATAAGAAAGATAGAAACAAGAAAAATAGAAAAATATGCTGCCATGTTAAAGTGAATTTAAAAATAGAAAGTAGACATGTCACTTAAAATATAACACTCCAGGCAATTAAAAGCATTCAGTCCTCCAAAACAGACATATAGGTAGATGATACTTTAATGCAGTGGTTCTCAACTCCTGTCCTCGGGACCCACCAACAGGCCAGATTTTAAGTATTACCTTGGGGAGATGCAGACTAGAATACTGCAATCAATGAGCAGCAAATGATATCACCTGTGATGCATTTCAGTTATTCTGCAAACCTGGCCTGTTAGTGGGTCCCGAGGACAGGAGTTGAGAACCACTGCTTTAATGTTTATTTATCTTGCATCTTAAACAGTAACTGTCCAAAATAATGTTTGCTGCATAGAGGTATAAGAATAATAATTATTAATTAAGTAATATATTTGTCCTCCTTCTTATTGATAACATTAATAATAATAGTTACACATTATTATTGCATATACATGTACAGTTTTCTGCATTTTTTTACAAATCTGATAATGTCAGGAATCGCAGATTTTTTTTGGCAAACATGGAGTCACGCTTTAAAGCAGTTTTTTTAAATCTAGAAAATGTGAAATCTTTCATATAGATATTAAAATTTCCCACTGTCAGTAAAGGGTGCATTTGGGCCAGATCTCCAGCAGTTTTGCTAAGTCATTTCGCTTCTCTGCTGTGAAGCCTATAACTGGATCCCCTGTTCAGCTTACAGAATACACACATACTTAAATAAGATTCAGAGGAGAGATACAGCCCCATTCCTGTTTCTAGCTCATTAATGAGCCATGTGTAGTCTCAGTTAGAGAGAGACAGTCGATAAGTGATCCTATTATAAAACCCTCAATGCTCATTTAATGTTTTGGATGCCCCCGGTATTAAATTATTTCTAAAACAAAGATTTCTTAGGAATAATGAGCATCGTGGTATAAAAGATATATACAGTATATTAAATTTAAATTAAATAAAATTACATTTTATTTAAATTCAACTTAAATAAAATGATCCAAAAACCATTATTGTATCCCTTAACATGTATCATTTTGCTATTACTTTTCAGTATTGATTAACTTGGTTATAAAATATGGAGTTGTTATAAATTTGTCTTTGTTAAGTGTATGAAGACAGATGGAGATACACTTTAAAACTTAGCAAAAAAAGTACAGGATAATTACACAAAAGAAATTACTGCAATTGCATACTGCAAAGAGCCAACCAGTGACATATTAGCATTTATCAGTCAATCTCCTTAAATCTAGGGAAACTCATGTTCGACTCGAACATCGCGGGATTTGCCTGTTCGGCGAATCCCGAACATTATGGAGCATTCATGGGAAGTTCGAGTGTCCCATAATGCATTCCAATGGCGGGGAAATGCCACCCGCTGATTGGCCAAAGCATGCACGTGACCTTCATGCTTTGGCCAATTACAGAGCGCTCTGCTGTGAGAGATATGATTGGCTAAAGGCAGGGTGCCTTCAGCCAATCACTGCTCAGCAGTCTCAATCCACGCCCCACACTAAATAAAGCCGTTTGTATAGCGGCTCTATGTAGTGTGTGTACAGTTGTGCTCATAAGTTTACATACCCTGGCAGAATATATGATTTCTTGGCCATTTTTCAGAGAAGAAGAATGAGAACACAAAAACATTTCTTTCACTCATGGTTAGTGTTGGGCTGAAGCTATTTATTATCAATCAACTGTGTTTACTCTTTTTAAATCGTAATGACAACAGAAACTACCCAAATGACCCTGATCAAAAGTTGACATACCGCAGTTCTTAATACCGTGTATTGCCCCCTTTAACATCAATGACAGCTTGAAGTCTTTTGTGGTATTTGTGGATGAGGCTCTTTATCTTCTCAGATGGTAAAGCTGCCCAATCCTCTTGGCAATAAGCCTCCAGTTCCTGGAAATTCTTGGGCTGTCTTGCATGAACTGCACGTTTGAGATCTCCCCAGAGTGGCTCAATGATATTGAGGTCAGGAGACTAAGATGGCCACTCCAGAACCTTCACTTAGTCTGCTGTAGCCAATGACAGGTCAACTTGGCCTTGTGTTTTGGATCATTGTCATGTTAGAATGTCCAAGTACGTCCCATGCGCAGCTTCCTGGCTGATGAATGCAAATGTTCCTGCAGTATTTTTTTATAGCATTCATCTGGCCATCAATTTTGACCAAATTTCCTGTGCCTTTGTAGCTCACAAATCACCAAAACATCAGCGATCCACCTCCGTGTTTCACAGGCCTTGTTGACTCCTCTCCAAATGTAGGGTTTATGGTTGTGGACAAAAAGCTCAATTATGGTCTCATCACTTCAAATGACTTTGTGCCAGAAGGTTTGAGGCTTGTCTCTGTGCTGTTTGGCGTATTGAAAGTGGGATACTATGTGCCATTTGCATAGTAATGGCTTTCTTCTGGTGACTCGACCATGCAGCCCATTTTCTTCAAGTGCCTCCTTATTGTGCATCTTGAAACCGCCACACCACATGTTTTCAGAGAGTCCTGAAATTATTTGTGGGTTTTTCTTTGCATCCAGATCAATTATCCTGGCAGTTGTGGCTGAAATGTTAGTTGGTTTACCACAGAACTCCTTGTTTTCCACTTCTTGATTAGAGTTTAAACACTGCTGATTGGCATTCTCAATTCCTTGGATATATTTTTATATCCCTTTCCTGTTTTATACAGTTCAACTACCTTTTCCCACAGATCCTCTGACAATTCTTTTGCTTTCCCCATGACTCAGAATCCAGAAACGTCAGTGCAGCACTGGATGAAAGATGCAAGGGTCTGTCAGGAGTCCAGAAACTCATTGACCTTTTATACACACACACTAATTACAAGCAAACAGATCACAGGTGAGGATGGTTACCTTTAATAGCCATTCAAAGCCCTTTGTGTCAACTTGTGTGCATGTTGTCAGGCCAAAATCGCCAGGGTATGTAAACTTTTGATCAGGGTAATTTGGGTAGTTTCTATTGTCATCATAAGTTAAAGAGTAAACACAGTTGATTGATAATAAATGGCTTTAGCCAAACACTAACTATGAGTGAAAGAAAAGTTTTTGCGTTCTCATTCATATTCTCTGAAAAATGGCTAAAAAATCATAAATTCTACCAGGGTATGTAAACTTATGAGCACAACTGTATAACGGTGGATAGAGAGTGAGCTTAGCTAGCGGCGTGCAGGCAGTTTAGTGTAGCTAGCTGATTATTGTGCATTGTGAAAGATAGATAGATAGATAGATAGATAGATAGATAGATAGATAGATAGAGCGATCTGTATACAGTCAGTTAGTGCAGGCAGTGCAAGAATATATATATACCTTCCTAGTGTATATATATGACGTGGGGGTCCCCTCCAAAATCCAAACCAGGCCCTTGGGGTCTAGTATGGATTTTAAGAGGAACCCCAGGCCAAAATTAAAACCAGACCCTTATCCGAGCACGAAACCCTGGCATGGCAGGAGGGGGTGGGGAAGAGTGAGCATCCCCCGTCTCTAAACCATACCAGGCCACATGCCCTCAACATGGGGAGGATGCATTGAGGTCCCCCCCAAAGCACCTTGTCCCCATGTTGATGGGGAGAAGGGCCTCATTCCCACAACCCTTGCCGGTGATTGTGGGGGTCTGCGGGCGGGGGGCTTATTGGAATCTGGAAGCCCCCTTTAATAAGGGGGCCCCCAGATCCCAACCCCCCTATGTGAATAGGTATGGGGTACATTGTACCCCTACCCATTCACCAAAAAGGAGTAAAGTGGTACAAAAAACAAGAGGCAGTTTTTGACAAGTCCTTTATTGTGTAAAATAGCTCTTCTTTCTTCCTCCATCTTCTCCTGCCCCAGTCCTTCTTCTGGTCTTCTGCTTCTGCTTTCGGTCTTCTTCCTTCCTCTCTTCATCTTTAATCTTCATGTTGTTCTTCCTTCTTCTTTCACCACCCCTGCTCTCGCTGCCCCAGCCATGCCATCCAGAGGCGTCTCCCAGAATGGGTGGTCTTCAGTTTGACATTTCTTTTATAAGAAGGGGCGGGTCACCCGGTGATGTAAATGGGTGACCCGCTCCCCTCTGACAATGAATGACATCAGAAGGGAGCGGGTCACCCATTTACATCCCCAGGTGGCCCCGCCCCTTCTTATAAAAGAAATGTCAAACTGAAGACCGCCCATTCTGGGAGACGCCTCTGGACGGCACGGCTGCGGCTGCGAAATCATAAATTCTACCAGGGTATGTAAACTTATGAGCACAACTGTATAACGGTGGATAGAGAGTGAGCTTAGCTAGCGGGCGTGCAGGCAGTTTAGTGTAGCTAGCTGATTATTGTGCATTGTGATAGATAGATAGATAGATAGATAGATAGATAGATAGATAGATAGATAGATAGATAGATAGATAGATAGATAGATAGAGCCATCTATATACAGCCAGTTAGTATAGGCAGTTTAGTGTAGAGTGAAATATATACTAGATAGAAAGATAGATAGGGCGATCTGTATACAGTCAGTTAGTGCAGGCAGTGCAAGAATATATATATATATATATATACCTTCCTAGTGTGTACAAGTGGGGACAAGGTGCTTTGGGGGGGACCTCAAAGCATCCTCCCCATGTTGAGAGCATGTGACCTGGTATGGTTTAGAGGGGGGGGGGATGCTTGCTCTTCCCCACCCCCTCCTGCCATGCCAGGGCTACGTGCTTGGATAAGGGTCTGGTTTGGATTTGGGGGGCCCCTACGCCATTTTTTTTCAAATTTGGTGCGGGGTTCCCCTTAAAATTCATACCAGACCTGAAGGGCCTGGTATGGATTTTGGGGGGACCCCATGTCATTTTTTTGTTAATTTTGGTGCGGGGTTTCCTTTAAAATCCATACCAGACCTGAAGGGCCTGGCACAGTCTTTGGGGGGGGGACCCTTACGCAATTTTTTTTATTTTGGGTGAGGTTCCCCTTAAAATCCATACCAGACCTGAAGGGTCTGTTACGGACTTTGGGGGGGAACCCTGCGCAATTTTTGTTTTTAAATTTTGGAGCGGGGTTCCCCTTAGAATTCATACAAGATCTGAAGGGCCTGGTATGGAGGGGGGGGGGGGGGGTCAACACAATGCTTTTTCAGTGATTTTATCTATATTGCTGGGAACCGGCAATACATTACAGCCACGAGTGGTTTTAAATGACAATTTTTCCTGCACAAATGTCATTTTCCTCTGGCAATGTTCTAAACATCATAAAGGTGCACCCTTTTACAGGCAGACCAAGGGGACCCCTCAGGCACGATATTTAAAGGAATATTTAATTTTTATTGTTTCACTTTAAGCATTATTAAAATCACTGCTCCTGAAAAAACGATTGATTTAAAAACTTTTTTTTGCATTGATACATGTTCCCCAGGGCAGGATCCGGCTCCCCATACACTTTTTAGGGCAATAACTTGCATATAAGCCTTTAAAATGAGCACTTTTGATTTTTCATGTTCGAGTCCCATTGATATTAACGAAGTTCGCATGTTCGCACAAATTTTTTGCCTGTTCGCAAGTTCTGGTGTGAACCAAACCGGGGGGTGTTCGGCCCATCCCTACTTAAATCTAATACCTTATAAGATAACAATTTATAAAGTGCTTACAAGTGCAATTGCAAAGTGCTATTACAAAGCGCTAATAAAAGTGCTTATTCAAAGTGCTCAAATGTGTGCAAATTAAACAAATTATATAAAGTCTCTTCCTTTATATAAAAAGTGCTTCTGTGCTCAAGTGCTTCTTTAAATTCGTGACTTTTGTGATTGGATACGTGTGCCGCTGGGATCTATCCGCACTCACCAGATATGCTGGACACTTTCATCTTAAAAGAGTCTTGAAAGAACAAGACTCCTATTGGTGGGACTTTAAAAGTGGTGGAGCAGAAATTTATTGCTACAACATATTCTTGTAAAATTTACATTTATTGCATATAAATTGAATATAAAAATTAAGTTACAAACGTTCACAAAAGAATTTTGTGCATATGGACACTTATCAACCTGTTAAAAAATCCTAGGGCAGTTCCAGCCTTTCTGGCACCCACCAACATATAAATGACTGTAAACTTATACACCATTCCACAGTCCTATGCAAAAGGAGAAGAGTCCGACGCGTTTCAGTTTCAAGCCTTTCGTCAGGGGCTTAGTGTAGAATGTGTTTGCGTATTTGAACACAATATCTCTGTCCGCTTGTGACACTTACAGGTCTTCCTAATTCTGCAATGCAAAATAGGATAGTGTAGGAGTAGAACTGGAATCAGAATGGTACTTTTGAAAGTCAGTATGGCGGGGAAAAATAATTTTTGGCCCCAGCCTAATCATGTATGAGAATTACCCTCATATTAATTCCTGTAGGACGTTTTTTATTATGACTAAGCGGGTGTGAATTCCCGTGAAACGCGTCAATCATTTTAGTGCCTTATGATATACTTCCCATGGACTATGATGTAATTTACGTGTATGCTGTTTTATCACAATAAACACAACTTCCTCAGAGGTTTTTGTGGTGCTGTCAACTTGCTGTTTTTGGATTCCATATTATCGGCTCACGGACCGGACATGCACACAGCCTTCTGGAGTTATTATCTCCACCTGGAGCGGCTTTTCCTCTTGCAGTTCTACCGGACGTTTATTCAAACCATGTCGAAGAACATGGACGGCAGGGAGGTGTGTGGAGGGGAGAGGCAGGGGGGGACCACTCTTACTCCAAGGTCACCTTTATTGCCCTTAAATGTATTGTTCACAAAAGTTGTATCTCAATTGTGACACGGAGCCGAGGCTGCCACGTGTGAAGACGGAAGGTCTGTGGAGATGGGAGGTCCTGGAAGTATAGGCACCATTCTAGGAGAACACATGCGGCGCACAGAAGCGCTTATTATATAAAGGAAGAGACTTTATTTAATTTGCATAATTTGCACACATTTGAACACCTTGAATCAAGCACTTTTATTAGCACTTTGTAATAGCACTTTGCAATTGCACTTGTAAGCACTTTATAAATTATCTTGTAAAAGTATTAGATTAAGGAGATTGACGATAGGTCGCCTAACCAAGGAGGTGCGAGCGCTCTACAATTTAACACAATCCTTTGCCCCGTTAGTGGGGACAATTTATACAGCAGCTACCCCCCAAAAATTACATTTCCAAGGCACGAGTGTTTTTTACTATTATATTAGCATTTGGCAGGTGATATTAGGCAGAAAAAGGGAAGCTGGTAGGCTGCCATATGTTACATTGTATCTTTTCATTTATCATATTATAACAGGAATCACAATGATCTGAAGTTACAAATGATTGTGTCCCTTTATAATTCCATATGTATTTAATTCACCATCTGTGAAGTAATATACTAAACATTACATGGTAAGTAGTCCATAAATAAACTGTATATGATAAAATAGCTTTTGCTTAAATGGAAACTATAGTGGTTTAAATATTTCAGTTTACCAGTCCTTAGATCTGGTAGCTGCATTAACTTTCCTTTCTCAGCTTCTTTTTCCCTCTTCTCACCTGCTTATCCTGCAAATAACACATCCCGTCCCTTAATGTCTACACTAATTTCTCCAATTTATCTATGGAGGCAACAATGGCTGTCATACAGGCTGGATTTCAAGTGTGTCTGCCTATGTTCATCTCAATTACATGGTGGATTGGTGGGACTAGTAGTTTACACAATAATAATATATAGTTCTTTGTGTGTTTTTTTTTAAGCTCACAGGAATTGACAGTGACACTGCATTTCTGGCAAGATCGGCAGGTATTTTCTGTACTTGTTGAAAATGTACTTAAAGCTAATTTCCAGGAAAATCTGGAAAAACTGCAGGCATACCGTGAGTTAAGTCTAACGGGGCGCCTGCTGCCTGGTAGACTTATCTCTAGTATTCTCATCTGACAGGTTTATAGTACTCTAGCAAGGTAACTTCCTGATGCTGCTCACTGTGGTCTCAGTTCCTCAAACAGAGTCGCTGGAACTGCTATGTCCACCCCCTCCCCTCCTTCTGCCCACTCACAGAAGTCTTTGTATTATGTGAACTTATTCATAAAATACAAAGGCTTCTGTAAATGGGCAGCACAAGGGAGAGTTGGGAATAGCTGCTCTGTGTGCTTTTCTCCTATCAAAGCTGGAGTGTATCCTCTGGAAGTGCAATTAACCTGTCACACATATAAGTAATAGAGATCAGTCCTGGAGGTAACATGCACCTAATTGGGGTTAACCTATAATGTGCCTGCACATTTTGCAAAGTTGCTGAATTCAGAGTTCAGCTCTAAAACAGAATTCTTGCCTAACACTTACTAGTCTTAATAATATATTTTCCTTCATCCTATTACCTATGCTGACTAACCTGTGTAAAAAAAAGTGAATACATACCTATTTTTAGCCCACTCTGGTCCGGTTACATGATCCAGCTCCCCTGTCAGTATTGTCGGTTGCAAAGAGAGGAGAGAGCACCAGCAACGGCTGGGACATGGGAACCTATGGGTGACATGACCACTCGTGGTTTTTATTAGCTATTATCGAGTGCTCTCCTTCCACCCTCTCCTCTCATGCAGCTGCCTCTCACTGATACAGTAGATCATGTGAATAAAACAGAACAGGCTGACAACAGGTAAGTATACACATTTTTTCACATAGGTAGTAGGAGGGGGGAGGGGGGAGGGGACATTTTTAAACACAGCTACTGTTATCCAGGAATTCCACTTTAACCTGAAAAGTAAAAAGGAATGGATCCACCACATATAATGACTGGTAAGCTGCAATATATTCCTTTTTTTGGAGTTTAGAATCACTTAATGTTATAATGAGTTGCCACTCATATTTGTGCTGTGTCTCTCTAACTGAAGTTCCTTATGGAGCTGTATGAAACAGAGACAGTGGAAAGAATGGCCCTCTAATTTAGATGTGTTTTGAATAGGAGATGATCAAATTCCAGGCTTCACAGCATAGAAGTAGGCTGTCAGAGGCAGCGGCGGCTGGTGTGGGAGGGGCGCTGGGGCGCCGCCTCCCCGCCGACAAAAGAGGACATTGACTTTCTCTTTTTTTTTTTTTTTTGGCTCCTTGGCTGTCACATGACAGCCAAGTACTGAGCCTATTGGTTGGCCATTAAAAGCTATGAGTGTGCGCTGAGCAGGCGCACACTCATAGCTTGATTGGCTGCCCTGAGCCTCCGCTCAGGGTGATTGGATGCGGGGCCAGGGGTGGGTCACTGTGGCAGCGGAGGTGCCTGGGACCGACGAGTGGGGGACAGCCGCTCTCCGTGTGCCGAACTCTGCAGACCCAGCGCGCTCTGCAACAAGAATCCTGCCTGCTAGATGGAGTAAGTGCGGGGGGGGGCGGGGGACGACTCTGCAATGTACCCCACCTGTGTCACTGGCTGCAAACTGCCCCTCCTGTGTCACTGCCTGCAATCTGCCCCCACCTGTGTCACTGGCTGCAAACTGCCCCTCCTGTGTCACTGGCTGCAAACTGCCCCTCCTGTGTCACTGGCTGCAAACTGCCCCTCCTGTGTCACTGCCTGCATAACTGCCCCCACCTGTGTCACTGGCTGCAGAACTGCCCCCACCCGTGTCACTGTATACTGTGCCCTGTGATGCTGAGCTGTATACTGTGCCCTGTGATGCTGAGCTGTATACTGTATCCTGTGATGCTGAGCTGTATACTGTGTCCTGTGATGCTGAGCTGTATACTGTGTCCTGTGATGCTGAGCTGTATACTGTGTCCTGTGGTGCTGAGCTGTATACTGTGTCCTGTGTTGCTGAGCTATATACTGTGTCCTGTGATGCTGAGCTGTATACTGTGTCCTGTAATGCTGAGCTGTATACTGTATCCTGTGATGCTGAGCTGTATACTGTGTCCTGTGATGCTGAGCTGTATACTGTGTCCTGTGATACTGAGCTGTATACTGTGTCCTGTGATGCTGAGCTGTATACTGTGTCCTGTGATGCTGAGCTGTATACTCCTGACACAATATGTGGAATACAGGGGACGGATTATATAAGGGGCGGGGCTTATTAGAAGTAGGAGGGGTCAAAAGGAAGGGCGGGGCCTGGCGCCCCCCCATCCAAAAACTTCACCAGCTGCCACTGGTCAGAGGTGCTAGAAGAATAACCAAATACACCATGTGCTTGCTGTATAGTGGAGGGCTGGGGACCTTTGGCATGGGGTTAACTCAAAACAACCAGCCATTTTATGATGGAGTCAGATTCCTGTAGGCTAAAGAATCTGTACTAGCCAAAGTGTGCCTTGGTGGGTATGGTGAAATGCAGGTATTCCTTAAAGTCATGATTCATTATGACACATCATCTTTTCACTTCTTCCAGCATCAGCTTCGTTTGCAACTCTTTCCATTTTGTCACATGACATCTCTGAGCTACAAAGGAAGTTGGATGCTTGATTATGTTCCTCTGCCAGACACTGTGACCACAGGTCTGAATGGGGAGCAGGTAGTCATATAATGCCCACTATATGTTACTGCCTGAGTGACCTGCTCTGATTGATGTCTGAAAATTGCCACTGAGGTCCACCAGTCCAACATATGTTTTTTTTTTTGTTTTTTTTCAATAACATTTTTTATTTATTGAAACTCAGATTAGTCTCACATATCAGTACAAAAAAGGAGACAAGAGTGTTCGATTACACATTTGATCAACACAAACGGCATCGGCTATTTTGCATCAGTAAAGAACACTTTCAAGTGATGGTTTTGTTGCAAATAAATCTCGAGTAACAACTATGCATTTTACGGAAAAGTAGGGATAGATCAAGAAGAACAAGGAAAAGAAGAGAGAGAAGAGGGAGAAGGTTCGGTTATCTTCAAGCGGGATCCTCCTGGAGATGCCATGGTGCCCAGATACGGTTGTGGACTTCCAGGCGGTCCTGTAATCTGGCTGTCATTTTTACCATCAGCTCTATATCTTTAATTCTAGCGTAGAGGGGTTTCCTGTGTCGGAGGTTCACGTCGCTTCCAGTGTAGGGCCACCAAGCAGCGTGCTGCAGTGAGGATGTTACGCATGAGTTCCCTATGTAGTTTATAAAGCATTTTTGGGGGAAGTCCTAGTAAAAAGAATGTGGGTGTCATCTGGATGTGTGGGCCAAATATTTTGTGCAAGAGCTGGTGTGCCATCTGCCAGTCAGGCACGATCGCGGGGCAGTGCCAATATATATGTAGGAGTGTGCCTTTATCCTTTAGGCATCTTCAGCGTCTATCTGATGATGTAGGATATATAGAGTGCAAAATATCGGGGGTCATGTACCAGAAGTACATAATTTCATAAGTGTTCTCTTTATATATGGTGCAAAGGGAGCTCTTGGAAGCCTGAGACCATATGACCTGCCAATCCGCAATGGTCCATGTTACACCCAATGCTTTTTCCCACTTACGCATGTATGAATGTTTGCCCTGCCTCTGGAATGAGTATGTGTTCAGGATTTTATAGATATCTGAGATTATACCCCTCCTACTAGTGCCTTCTAGAATTATGCTCTCAAAGGGGGTGGGGAGTGAAAATTGTAGGGTGGGTGTTATCGTCTGGGCATAGTGCCGGATTTTAAGTAGCTGTAAAATTTTTGATGGGGCAACCCGTATTTATCCTGAAGTTTAGCAAAGGGCAGGAGTGTCCTGGTGACGGGATCAACTAAGTGACCGAAATGAAATAAATTCTGTGCAGCCCATGGGGAGGACGTCTGATGGGTTAATCCCTCCGGTAATAGGAAGGACGTTAGTACCGAATTGTCTGAGGTGAGACTATGTTGGGGGGAGATTGTCTGCCATGGTGACCTCAGATGGGAGACTGTTCCCAGCATGCAGATAGCAGGGACTTCTGCATTCGAACTCCACAGGAAACTGTTTGGGTGTGTTGGGGCTAGCATCAATTTTTCAATTTCCGTCCATTTGTTGTAGGAGCATTGGGTGAACCAGGAGGCAATAGTGTGGAGCTGGGCTGCTTGGTAATATCTAATAAGATTGGGGAACACCAGACCACCCTCCGTGCGAGAGGTCAGGAGGACTGATCTGGGGATTCTGTGACGTTTGTAATTCCAAGTGTATTGTAGCAAGTGTGCTTGCAGTTTCCTTAAGTGGGCGTAGGGGACCGGTATTGGGAGCGTCTGGAACAGGTAAACCAGTTTGGGAAGGATAGTCATTTTAATTGATGCTATGCGTCCCAAAAGGGAGATGTGATGCTTCTTCCATTGTTGAAGCAGTAGACAGATTTGTTAGAATAATGGGGGAAAGTTGGCTTGGTAGAGTGATGAGAAATTTGAGGTTATGTGAACCCCCAAGTATTTGATTGAATGAGATTGCCATCTGTATGGAAATGAGGTCATGAGGCAACTAAGTTCTGCTGGTGGGATATGAATGGGAAGAGCATTCGACTTGGATGAATTAATTTTGTAGCCAGAGATTTTCCTAAACCTATCCAACTCAGCTTGTAAATTGGGTAAGGAGATTCTCGGCTGGGTCAGTGATAAAATAATGTCATCGGCGAATAAAGAGATTTTAAATTCCCTATCTCGGATCATCACCCCCCGAATGTCCGCGTGGTTCCGTATGGTCGCTGCCAAGGGTTCCACACACAACGCAAACAGTAGGGGGGAGAGTGGACAACCCTGTCGGGTCCCATTGTTAATTGAGAACAGGGTGGAAAGAGCATAGGGGGTCTTAACCTGTGAGGTGGGACTGTGATAGAGATGGCAAATGGCATTGAGAAAGGGTCCCTGAAAGCCCATGTGACGCAGGGTGGCAAATAAAAAAGGCCATCCAAGGCGGTCAAAAGCCTTTTCTGCATCAAAGCTAAGCAATACGGACGGGGTGGTTTCCCGATTCACAATGTCCACCAGATCTATGACCTTCCTTGTGTTATCCCCGGCCTGTCGAAGCGGAACAAATTCTACCTGGTCCTTGTGTATTAGGGACGGGAGGATTACATTCAGGCGCAACCAACATATGTTTGTAGTACTGGACCCAGAGGAAAAGGCCTCTATGCCCCCAATCCAATCCTTTCCTGTTGCTTAACATGGTAAATATGAAATACTCACATCCAATGAAGGAAGATCCTCCTAGAAATCCAATAACCAATGATGATTGAGAAAGTGAGAGGTTGTGACATGGGGGTCTGTGAGACATGGGCATCATCAGTACATCAGAGCATTAGGTTAGATTATAAAACAGGAATTCCAGGGAGAATAACAGTATGACTCATGCTGTCCCTGACCTCCACTTATTTGAAGTTTATCCGAAGTGTTAAGCTATGCCAGTGCACTTTTTTAACGTTATAAATATTTCATTTTTAGTTTACTAATTGAATAAAAAATGTAATATTTTAATTCTTTAATGTAAGGAAAATACATAAAAATCTTACAAATTACCAACAATATAAACACATTACCCAGAGGGTCTGCATATATGCCTTTCTTCAGATGTCTTCTGCTACAGAGTGAACTAAGCAGTAGCAAAACACTCTGTCATGTTTTATAAAAGTTAGAGTGCTGGGATTATTGCCACTATCATCAAATCAATATTTTTTCTTTCTCTACTCAGCATATTGCCGTTTAAATGCAGCAACTGTCCTGTAAATGGGCCTAGATTGTAGAAAGGCTTAGGAAAAGCTCCAAGGTTGAGTAAGATTCTTGGCTTATAATGCTAATTATTTAACCAAAATATTAAATTCACAAAAGTAATGTCACATTTTTTGTTGAAAGATAATATTTCCACCAGAGAAGACCATTTAACTACTGTAAGCTTAGTTATTTTACCACCTCCTGGAATGGCTCTTTGGATGGATGACAAATTCAGCAGATTTCTGTGATAAACTCTTTAGTGAATTGGAAAAACACATTTTGATCATTAGCAAATAACACATAGTAATGAAAATATTGTGTGCATTTTGCTTTGGTCAATTGATGGTAATGTCTCATGACATAGTAGAGAATAATTGCAAACACATTCTCAACATTGTGGCCCATGATCTTTCAGGCCCTGTAGCATCATGTTAACAGCCCTAGTGTTGGCATGGCTGTGTGGCTTGACAAAGTCTTACAAGGCCTACTACATGTAGGGCCAAAATAGAACTCCGGGCCTCATCTATGAAAGTGTCTTAAATCAGAGTTGTCTTAGTTTATCATAACAATCATTCTGAAACAGTTCGGTGTGTCGGTACGGTTGTGATCCCGACAATTGTACTACGATGTCCCGGACTTTCTAGTACCCGGTGTTACAACTCTTACACAAACGTTAATAAGAGATGATACAGTACTCTGTAATGGTAGTTAACTGGTTTCGTTTTACGTGTGTTATAAAAGTAATGATACACAATAAACGATTACTAGTTTTACACAAAAAGGTTAAGTGATTTCTCAAATAGTGTCTTTAGACGACTTAAACAGTAGGTAGGTTTCTCGGTAAGGTCCTCCACCATTTTATTGATTCGAAT
>BLSH010329253.1:644162-665158 GCA_018402905.1 Glandirana rugosa
AAATAACAAAGTGGAAGTCGTATTAATTTTAGTGACGAGGACTTTTTTTGTTAACTAAATTTTTGAAAAAACGTAACTATGTACAGGGGATCCCGTCCTGGGCTCAGACGTATGTGAAATATGTAAGTTATTGCCCTAAAAAGTGTATGCAGACTCGGGTCCTGCCCTAGGGGACATGTATCAATGCAAAAAAGTTTTTAAATCAATTGTTTTTTTCAGGAGCAGTGATTTTAATTATGCTGAAGGTGAAACAATAAAAATGAAATATTCCATTAAATATCGTCCCCTGGGGGGGGGGGGGGTGGGGGTGGATTCCCTTAGCCTGCCTGTAAAAGGGTGCATCTCTGTGAGGTTTAGAACATAGCCAGAGCAAAATGACATTTGTGAAGGTAAAATTGACATTTATTATCGCAGCTGCAATGTATTGCCGGCTCCTGGCAATATACAGAAAAATCACTGAAAATATGGGCGTAGGGTCCCGCCCCCCCCCCCAGTCCAATCCAGGCCCTCTGGGTCTGGTGTGGATTTTAAGGGGTACTCCACGCCAACATTTTAAAAAAAATTGACGTGGGGTCCCCCCTAAAATCCAAACCAGACCCTTATCCGAGCATGCAACCTGGCCGGCCAGGATGGGGGGGGAGGAGCGAGCGCACCCCCCCTCCTGAACCGCATCAGGCCCTCAACATGGGGAGTATGGGTGCTTTGGATCTGGGGGGCTCTGTGCCTCCCACCCCAAATTTCGATCCATGTATGGCCGGCTTTACATTAGTCCAACTCTGCACCATGTAATTATGCTTATCTCATAGCTGAGTGATACCTGTGGAAGCTGCAAATCACTACAGTGATAGCAGCAAACTTCCATGGGGGTTGCTGCCATTCATAGAACTCCTTGTATGTTTTTCAATTAATACAAGGCATTTTCTAAATGGGCAAGGTGGAGATCAAGATCTTATTGCCCCTCCATCTTGACCAATCAGAAAACAGTGTCCTATGAATGGTGGCAGTGTCAAGCAAGCAGCCCCTGTAGTTAATATGCAGAAGGGAATCTGCTTGTCTTTTCACATATTTATTTGTAAAACATTTTGAAAACCATTTATCATTTATCTTTCCACTTCACATTTATGTACCGCTTTGTGTTGGTCTATCACATAGAATCCTAAAAAAATGTTTTAAGTTTTTGTTTGTAACATGACAAAACGGGAAAAAATTCAAGGGGTATGAATACTTTTTCAGGGCACTATATGTGTCACTGTAAAATGTGAATAAGTAACATAAATAAATCCAAAAAATATTAAAAATTCTGCAAACATTATAGATAGCATACAATCAACAATTTAAATCACCATTAGTGTCCATGATATAAACAAAAAGTCCATAAAAACCTGTGGCTTATGCTCCTGTTAAGGAGAAGTCCCAAAATGAGCTTTCCACCAAAACTCCCTCTCCAATTCATGTATAACGATATAATGTGACCCCACCATCATGCAAGGGTGCTCCCATCACCTTCACTCCAATGCTCTCACTTTAAGAAATGGACCTAAGAAACATACATTTGTTAGGTCAGATGCGCTTGAACCCTCTAGGGGTATGTATAGATCTATTGTTCCCCCAATGCGGATATCCTCTATGGTGAGCACTTCCCTCAGTGGCGTTTGATGGGCTAATGTCTCTTTAAGGGACCCTCCGTCTCCTCTCCTTGGCTCCCAGTCACACAAATAAACACAGATGGGTAACCATAGAGTAGCATGTATAACAAACCAACTTTTATTAAAAGAAATGCACTTATATTTAAAACAAGTAAATGTGCCTTTAAACTGGATAATACAGCCGCAAACAGGTACTCGAAGGCGTTAATATCTCCCGGCTCCTTCCACGCGTTACGTCACCAGCATTGTAACTTCCTCAGGAAAACTATTTTCTGTAGTAGTCTCAGACATAAAATTTGACATAATATCTGATTCTCTATAGTGCACCTATAAAGTCCTAAAAACGAGGGTGCCTTAATATACAAAAACCGATCAGTTTCTCTGGTCACTGGCTCCTCCAGGGTGCTACAATTGGCCCATCACTTTGATGCCTTACCAACCAAACCTGATACACTGTTTGAATAGCATAGCACTCCAGTATTTGAGTGCCCCAAATATTAGATGTGACATGCTGGGACAAGGTTTGACCTTTTTTTTCTTTTACATACATAAGGTTTCTGCAAATGTGTCTACTTGTAATTGGCAAAATCAGTAATGTTAAATATTTAGATGCAGCTAATGCATGAGAACATTATAATATAATGGGGTAAGGGTTTGACCTTCATCTCATATCATCTCTCATTGCTCAAGGTTCCTTTAGAACATTCCTATAAATATCTAGTACAATGCCCTGAATTCCTCCAGTCTTCGTAGAAAACAAGTTGATCCAACACAGATACAGAGATTTAGACAAAGGCCTATTTTTGGTGTATGTAGGCCACCCAACTAGGCTACACATTATATCTGCTCATCTTAAAGCCATAATCCCAACTCAAGCAAACCAGCCTCACTGACCAGGATAAATCTATAGTCTAGCCTCCTCTTACTGTAAATCTTTTTTGGTTTTAACAAAATTTCCGAAAGATCAGTATGAACTCCAACCATTGCAAGTTATTAAGCAAAACATCAAATGATAATCCTCTGTCTAGATGTTCTCCATCACAGTGTATGGTATATAATTGCTAGAAGAGAGATTCCGGTAATAGATGGTAGGAGAGATAATAGTGCCTCCCAAACTTTCTCTGAATGGAGATGATGTCCTGATTGTTTATCAGCCAAATTACAATAATGTGCACATGTTCTGAGGAGAAGGTGCACGGCCTAAAGAGATGAGAGTGTAGAGCTCAACAGCGATTCACAATACAGTCATCTTTATTTTATACACAATTTTCACTTCCTCTAATTAACACAGTGACCCCAATTTCACAAAGTGAAGGGTATTAGCAAATTGACTGACATGGAGAAGATGAGATTGGATTTGGTGGCTAAGAAAGCCCAAGCCTTTCCCCTCCTCCCTTGTCTTTCATTTAAGCAAGCTCTTATCCTGTCACCCAAAGTGTCCAGAAAAGTCAACCTTAACCTGATCAAGTGACGTAAAACCACAGCAAGCAGCAAGAAAGATTGACTGTGGAGAGGAGGGGTGAAGTTAAAACTCCTGCTCCAATTAAGAGATAAAAAGTTTAAGGTGGTTTGAGCTGGGCTGTGGGTGTCTAGGCTAATCCATCTCAGCTCAGTATATAACTAGAGAGAGGTCAACTAATTACCCATCCAAGTGACAGCCAGGAGTAGAAAGCAAAAACTTCAGATTGTGTGGGAGAAAAGGGAGAGGTGGTGGGAAGGAATCAGGGGTATTTCATACCAGAGGTGTCAGTCTGGTGGCAAAGGGATATACAGGTTATGGCTGCAACATGGAATGAAGCTGTATTTGCCGCTCGAAGAAAACATGATGAAGAAGAAACCACAAGAAGTAGTGTTTTCACATATACAAACAGCAACAATACGCGGGGTGAGTAATGGTTGAGCAAGGGCAGCAGAAAACTAAAGGTAGCTATTAGACATTAGAGAAAGATCAGTTGTCTACTGGATAACTGTTCATTTGGAAAACAAACGTTTGTGTAGCTGATGCCTGAATGAACTAACCAGAAAAAAATATCTGCCATTAATATCAGCCTATGCATCTTCAAATGCACAAACTTCTGAAGATATGTAATGTCCAACAATGCTTCGTCATTTTAAAATTTCCTTCTTAAAAGTGTTAGCCTATGCATAGAATACAAAAAATATATTTTGTCATCTACCAGCATTTACATGAACATGCAACACTCCAAGATGAACATCCAATAAAAAATAGCTTTACCAATTGATTGTTGGGCAGATATCTGTTTATAATATCTGATACAACTTTCTCTAATGTTAATGAAAATCTTTATATGTGTGTCAAGGAAGATGATTGTCGCTAGGTTACTTTAGAGTATTTAGGTATTAGTGTCATCCTTAAACCCACTACAGTTTTAAATTGTGAAGAAGTATGACTTACTGAGTATAACCTGGATAATACAAATGTTAATGCTAAAGTTTAAAGACAATCACATAATGCAACTACTGCAGCTAGGTGGCTGTGATCAGGGGAACTCCTTAATAAGATGATAGCAACTGCAGGTGGGTTAAGAAACCTACATTTTAATGGCAAGCAAATGCTTTTTGTGTTATATTCTGACCACTTTTTGGCACACAGAGATTGTAGGAAGGACCAGACTTTCTATTCTTGCCCTGCCCTTTTAAAATGTTTACATGGGCATTTGTATATTGCTCAGGTAGTTGACTGCCTACTTAAGTAGTAAGGCAGCTGATTCAGTTCAAGTAAATGCCCTCTATATCTTTCATTAACTCTTGATTTCTAATTTTCTTTCTGAGATATTGATGTACCATTGTATGCCCCATGCTATTTTTTTCTGCTCGTTTATTAGAGGACTCAACTTTTCCTGGTCCATATAAATCAGGCTAGATATGACCATTCTAAAGTTGTAGAAAATGACTTGGGAAACTGGAAGTTAGAGCATTTCTTCCCAGCTACACTGAGCTATGTATCTCTTTATAAAAGCCTAATGTATAGTTTGCTTTTCTCAAGTTCCCATTTCATGGGTAAAATCCTTTTCTATAACCCTTTACATTTGTATGTATTTGTGAGGTTGTAAAGCTTAACCAGGAGTAAAGCCTAGTACACATGATCAGAAAATCTTACGAAAAAGATTGCTTTGGAAACGATCGTATGACAATCTGATCGTTCGTTCACAGCTTTCCCCAAAAATTATCAGAACATATTTTTTTGTACGATACCAGATCATAATATTTTCATTTGATCAGTACAGTTTTTGTTCAAAAATACAGTATAAATACAATACAATTACGTAACGTCCAAATTTTTATTCTGTCTTACGAGAACTTTTGTAACTTTAGTAACCTGATCATTTTTAATATGGAGACTAGAATGCAAAAAAAACAAAAAACAGACGACAATTCGTCCGATAATCTCATCATGTGTGCCAGGCTTAAGTGTCACCTGCATGACTGTAAAATGTAATAGGGGTTGAGTGAATAACATGAGTGTATGAACAGAACTACAAGCTATTCCTTTGTAAAATAACTGTTGAGTTGACTTTAAACAGAAATACTCCCTGAAGTACAGAAAGCAGTGCGGTTTAGGTATTAGAAAATGAAAATTATCAGGCTGGGAACAAAAAAGAGCTCTTTGCATATAGCCCTTGAGTAAGGCTAGACCTACTCTACAAAGCCTGCAATATGTTTCGGAGAGTGCTAATGTTATGTGCTTTATTATGCATAAACAGTATTCATAAGACTTCAGAAAGCAAACAGCCTTCGACATTTCTCAAATAGAAATGAGTACTCATATGTGAGTATACATGTTTTTAAGTAAACGTGGAGGAGTGCCTGCTTGTATGTAGCAAAGAGAATTTTTAATCAATTTGAAGGTGATTTAAAGGCATTTAAGGTGTGTAAAAGTGGCCCTTCAAGCCATATCACATGACTTGAGAGTCCATTTTGGCACACCTTACATGCTATTCATGAAGGGCCAGTGACCTTGTCTTTTTCTTCCACATTGGGGAAGTGCTGGCTAATGATATCATTTTAGCAGTCTTCTCTGGAAGTATAAAGCACACCTTTAAACATTTACAAATTGGATCAGAAAAGTATTGAATGCTTAAAATCTGCAGGGAACGTTGAGGTTTGCTTAAAACAGCACTGAATACCCCTCAGATGTTCATGTTAGCTAATATATTTTCTAAGGAACATGGGTTTCTTTGGGAAAGTTTAGACAGTTATTCTAGAGGTCAATATTGAGAGTATGGATGAACCACTAGCCTTCAGTTTGATTACCAGTTATGTACCAGTAGGCATGCTGTTCATATTTTCTCTCTCCAATAACATGAGCATAAACATCCTTATATTCTTGTTATAGCTATAATACATTAAGTGGTTGATTTACTAAAACTGGAGAGTGCAAAATCTGGTGCAGCTGTGCAATGTAGCCAAGCAGCTTCTAACTTCAGCTTGTTCAATTAAGCTTTGACAATAAAACCTGGAAGATGATTGGGTTCTATGCAGAGCTGCACCAGGTTTTGCATTCTCCAGTTTTAATAATTCAACCCCTTAGTGTTAGTGTAATATGTTTTGTGTGCTAAATTATAATTGAACACCTTATAAACCATGATAGAACTAACTACTTTAGTTGAAGGTTAGTGGAATCTAACATTTTCCAAAGTTATGGCAACCTACGCATAGCAATTTCCAGGACATTTAAACCACTTTCAGCTAGGTTTGTATTGGATCAAGGCAAAATACCAGCAATGGTTTCTATTGACGCCACGAAACAACTAAAACTGTTTGTGGAAGGTTTCCTTTGTTAGTTTGAAAACTAAAGGTGAAAGCTACTTGAGAGTCTGTAAATTTGCCAGAAAATTGCCCTATATATGATCAGCATTATAATTTCCTAGATTTAACAAAAGCTGGGTGAATAAAGGGTTAGTCCATCTAAAAATTATATTTAACTTATAAGTGATACCTAGTAAGCTGAGTCAGTCCTTGGCTTCTTGTATTGGATACTCTGGCTGTGATTTCTCCTGAATCTGTTCCTGTCTTCTTGGGAACTTTCGGTGTTCCTGGTCACCTTTGTGAATTCTGACTCCCCCTGTTGCATTCTTCATAATGTAAAATAAATAAAAAATCCATCAAAGAAAGTGGGGACCCCTCACAATGACCAGAGCAACTGTAATGACCCAGGAACTCAGTGCACAGATTTCACTAATGGAGTACCAGAGAGATAAAAGGACTGCCAGTTGGTTTTAACTTGAAATAGTAGATGGCTGTTGCTAGAACCTTAAGTATATAATGCTTTTCTACTTTGGATTAATCAAAACTATACTGATGGCATCCCTATGGTCCATCTGGGTTGTATGTGGGCTGCTTCCATCAGCCGTGGAACTGCCAAAGAATCCTTGGAATGTGAAAGTAATACATGAATCTAGTGCCAAGATCAAAGTGCCACACCAAAGTATTAGAGTCCAAAATGGGGTTTTATTTCGAGCATATAATAAGCGCAGTAAATAATGCATTTTGGGGGGCACCCATTGCACTCAGGGTTGTAAAGATATAGAATAAGCTAATATGGACTCAAACTGTAATTTAAACTCTATATTAGAAGAACTTTCAGCAGCTGGTTTAGGCTACCAGCTACGTTGCTGATTTCTTCCAAACAAAACCTCATTTTGTACTCTAATACTTTGGTGTGGTGCTTCAATCTTCAGATTCAAATTGGTTTTAAATGTTTAACATCTAGAAAAAAAAACAGAAATATCAGTTTTGTGTAGACTGATCCCATTACAAAACAAGTGCAAAAAAATAATAATGCACACACTGCAGTTACCCATATCCACCCACCAGTGATTTTCATGTATCACTTTTTGTCACTGCAGAGCAGTTAGACCAAGGGAAGATATATTCTGATTGGTTACTTTGTGCATTATACTTTTCTTTATTAGATAAGTCTCTAATTCTTCACGGTCTGTCTCTCCCCTGATGAACTCCTGCACTTTCTGCTTATGTTAATGCTGCCATCTGTTTCAGTGTGTGTTCAGCCCCATTCAGCAGGAAATCTTTTGGCACTCAGCAACCAGTGCAGGAAATTCAGAGACCAGGAAAGTAAACAATATGGGACATTTTTACTGCAGCAAACCCACAGAGAAAAGCTAAAAATTATACTGTTCACAGAATTCCAGTTTTTTCTCCAGTACATCCATGTAATAATTTTGAGCGGAACTCTCTTTTAAAAATAATGCATCATAACTCCAATCAATAGACCCAGGCCGCGCTACAATTTGATGGAGTTACTGCAATAGAGTGGACCTAGCATTGGATACATTTTTTCATTTTGGGTACATGAAGTACTTGCTAAATAATATTCTAGTGTATCACTAACAATAAATTATCGCCACTCCCAAAGATAACAGATCCCTTTAGACCAGAGGTCTCCAACCCTTCTAAAGAAAGGGCCAGTTTACTGTCCCTCAGACTTTAGGGGGGGGGGCGAACTGTGGACAGTGGGAGTAGTGTTATTAGGGGGAGAAACAGCTGGTGTCATTGGGAGGAATAGTGCCCCATCATTGGTGTCAGTGGAAGGAACAGTACCCCCATTGTTGGTGTCAGTGGAAGAAATAGTGCCACATTGTTGGTGTCAGTGGCAAGAATTATGCCCCATTGTTGGTGTCAGTGGCAAGAATAATGCCTCAAGGGTCATATAAAGGCAAGAAAAGGGCCACAGTTTGGAGACTACTGCTTTAGACTATAAGCTCCATGAGCAGGGCCCTTCTGTCCCTTCTGTATTGAACTGTATTGAACTGTATTGTAATTGTACTGTCCCCCTCTACATTGTAAAGCGCTGCACAAACTGTTGGCGCTATATAAATTCTGTATAATAATAAATATAGTTTCCCCTAACCATTTGCTTTTCTCTCCAGAATGAAGTCTGAGCAGTTCTTGGCTGTGTTCACAAATGTCTGACACAGATGAACTCCTGCTGCAGCTTCCCACCTTTTGACTTGCCAAAAAGTTACAATGTTGCAGTCTGATCATGGAGAAGTGACCGAGGCAATGCTTCCTCCTGCTTGCAACAGACTGATTACATCATAACACCCTTCATTTTTTAAACAGATGCTGTTGCTGTATATTATATAAAATAATATACAGTGGAACCTCGGATTGCGAGTAATGCGGTTAACGAGCGTTTTGCAATACAAGTTTTTTTTTTTAATTCTGACTCACTTTGGGAGTGGTGTCTCGCATAAAGAGTAAAAATTTGCCTTTTTGCATGCAATACCGTATGTGGCCAGGTTTTCGGGGGCACTGGTGAGCCTCAGAGGCAGCTGGAAATTCTCTAAATTCTCCGAATTCCTTGGAAATACCGAAAGTGTAAACACTTTCTGAGCATTGCCGGATGATCCCGACGTCTTAGAAACTCACCAGCCCCCCCCCCCCCCGCAAATCTGACCACATGCGGTATGGCATACACCAGGCACCCCTGGAACTGTGGCCATATACAGTACTGCATAGACAAGTAGTGATTGTGGAACAAATTAACCGAGTTTCCATTGTTTCCTATGGGAAAACATGCTTTGATATATGAGTGCTTTGGATTACAAGCATTCTCCTGAAATGGATTATGCTTGTAATTCAAGGTTCCACTGTATATATTAACTGAAGGCATCATGCTTCTCTGCAGTGATGGCATATGCACAAGGATGATCAGCGGCAGTTCATTGAATAGGAACTATTATTTATTTTCAGTATTTATTTATTAGAGGTACTGAAAATGTAAACAGTGCTTTACATATATACACATAGTACATTCACATCAGCCCCTGCCCTCAAGGAGCTTACAATCCAAGGTCCCTAACTCACATACATGCATACACATACATCCCTTGTAATAGAAATAAAAGCATGACTGGACCTCTTTAATGTGATATCTGGGGTCAAAAAGACCTCAGATCTCACATTTACACTTAAATGCAATAAAATAAATAAATGTCATTTGAAAAAAAAAATTCCACTTTAAAGCATTGGGTGGAAGTGACGTTTGACATCGCTTCCACCACCAATGTTATAGAGCCGTGTAGGGGCCATCATTCCCTCACTGTCAGGGGAAAGGACGCAATCGTCTCTGCCTCTATGACGGCTCTGGTAAGCGGCATAGGCGACTGGAGTGCGGCGGGAGGGCGGGGGCCCTCTCCCGCTCCCGATAAAAGTGATCTTGCAGCGAATCCGGTGCATCAACCACTTTTACCTCAAAGAGGACTGCCCATCATTGCTGAAAATACCGGGGTTATGCCAGTTAGCTGCTGCCATAACAACGGTATTTAGCGTCAAAGTACTGATGTACAATGATGGTGGTGGCTAATTACAGCCTTTAGTCTGTTGGGATGTCTCTACTAACTTTGCATATCTAGACATTGCAATATTTGCCCATTCTTCTTTGCAGAACTGCTCAAGTTCAGTTACATTTGATGGTGACCGTGTGTGGACTGCCGTCTTCAAGTCATTCCACAGATTTTCAATAGGGTTTTTTTTTTCAGTAATTTTTATTGAATGATTTTTTGTTTTATAAACATACATTGGCTAACAAAACCCAAGAGACAAAAACACAAAACAAAAGAAATAGTAGAAGAACAACTCTGACTAGGCCACCTTTTTCTCCTTCAACCACTGTGTGGTCATCTTTGCTGTGGGTCAGTGTCCTGTTGGAAGGAAAACCTTCTTCCCATTGAGAACTTTCTGGCAGAGGGAAGCAGATTTTACTCAAGAATTTGACAGTATTTTGCCCCATTCATGTTTTCCTACTATCCTGACAAGTGCCCCAGTCCCTGCTGCAGAGCAACACCCCCATAACAGGATATTACCACCTCCATGCTTTACTGTAGGAATTGTTATTTGGATGGTGAGCTGTATTGGACATATCGTTTGGTGTTTAGGCCAAATAATTAAATTTAAGTCTCATTTGACCATAACACCTTTTTCCATGTGGACTCTTCAAGGTATGTTTGTCGTGACTGCATGTGGCCTTTCTTGAGGAGTGGCTTTTTTCTTGCAACCCTCCCATACGAGACACATTTGTGGAGAATTTGTGATATTGTGGTAACATGTACATAATGACCACCGTTTGTCATGAATTCCTGGCAACTGCTTCAGAGTTGCTGTAGGCCTCTTAGTAGCCTCTCTGGCCAGTCAAATAGCTTTGTGTGCCGTAAATGTGATCAGGTACACCTGTTAATTTTGAGGTGGGGGCCGTGGCAGCTGGTGGAGTTTTTTTTGGGGGGTAAACAACCACCCCCCAGGTGGTAGGCGGTTCGGCACTACCCCCCCCATTGTCTGCTGGACGATCCGGCACTTACTCCATCTAGGTGGTGGGCTGCAGGGTGCAGGCAGCAGCTCCGGTGTCCGCTCCTCCATGGCTTCCCCTGTACATCCCCACTATCTTCCTCCTAAGCGCTAGCTGTCCAATAGGATCAACTGACGTTTTGGCCAATTGGAAAACGTGTCTCACGCCCCGCCTCCTGATTGGCGGGGAGGAAATTTAGTGTGAAAATAGCGAATATTCATTTGCCCACCCTTTTTTTTTAAGCCAATTAGAGCCTCTGGCTCTAATAACGTACTTCAAAAAAACACTGCCTCCCATTGAAATCCATAGTGCGGCACCCTGTATGTAGATCAGGGGGCCAAACGCATGGATGTGGGGGTGGCGCCCGTGCGCCCCTAATGGATGGACCGCCACTGGGAGGGGGTGATCATTTTTCCAACTCAGTCATTCTGTTTTCGACATGTGGGTGTTATATCTTTCACTTGGATGTTAATTAAATAAATATAGCTGAATAAAAGAAAAACTGTGTCTGTCTTCATTTCAGTCTGCAAAGCAACAGAATGTGATTATTTTAAAGTGGGTGTGGGTGTACAAACTATTTTTAGACGCAAGTTTTTTTGTTTAAATATGAAACTTGTTTGATAAGGTTATTTTCATTCCCATATACATGTATATCTAAAAAAAAAATTGCAAACAATAAGGTTTCTCTTGTATTACATCATAAAATACCAGGAGTTGAGGTTGTAATGTCTATCCAGTGTAACTCTTTTCTTTATCATTTGCAGGTCCCTTTGAAGGTCCCAATTATCACATTGCACCTAGATGGGCCTACAATGTCACTACACTCTGGATGATATTTGTAGTTATAGCATCTGTTTTTACCAATGGGATTGTCTTAGTAGCTACATTTAAGTTTAAAAAGCTTCGACACCCTCTGAACTGGATCTTGATGAACTTGGCTATTGCTGATCTTGGGGAGACTGTCATTGCCAGCACCATTAGTGTCATCAACCAGATTTTCGGTTACTTCATCCTTGGCCATCCCCTATGTGTGATTGAAGGGTACACTGTTTCAGTGTGTGGTAAGTCTTCAAGGAGTACTGTATTACAATGTAATGTGCAGTGCTTGGTAAAGTGATACGCTGCTCTCATCGTTTGTAGTTTTTTTTTTTGTATATGCAGTGTTTGCAAATTCCCAGAAATCTTACCTGATTGTCAGCAGTTTAAGTTACAGGGCATACAGATGAATACTCTCTATGCATTGTATCTGAGATGACCATATAGCATAACCCAATCAAATCTGGTGACAAGGAACAAGCTGGCAAGAGTTAACAGCTACTCTTATACTGTCCAGTTAGTGGGCTGGGGATGGAGAGAGGACACCACTTTATTCCTTTAAAGGATAACTACACTTGTGGTACAAAAGTAGACACCGCTCAAGGCAACATATTCCACATGAGACACCCCGCGAATGCTTCAATCTGAGCAGGTGAGGCTCTACACATGATAGTAGAGAAAACAAGGCGCTGGACAGACGTACTACTTGCAATCACCTTTATTGTGAGGAGTTCATAAAATACATGCTGTGGTAGACATCAAATGGAAAACATTGGAGAGGTATAAAGGGTCATCAACTGACACGTTTCACAACAACCTGCTGTCGCTTAGTCATAGCTGAGGAACTATGACTAAGCGACAGCAGGTTGTCATGAAACGCGTCAGCTGATGACCCTTTATATCTCTCCGATGTTTACCATTTGATGTCTACCACAGCATGTATTTTATGAACTCCTCACAATAAACGTCTTTTGCAAGTAGTGCAGCCGTCCAGCTCCTTGTGCTCTGTACACTTGTGGTATAGTTGTGTTTTACGTAAGCCCCCCAGAGTGCATCCTGCCTGGTAGAATACTCTCCTTGTTACAGCAATCTTCACCATGTGGTCATGCCCAGCATTGCACACAGAGGCGTAACTAGAACCTTCAGGGCCCTGGTGCAAGAAATTATGAAGTGCCCCCCTAACCAGGGCCCTTCTCTTTTCCCTCTTATCCTGGGGCTCTTTACTCCCATCGCCGGGCCCTTTATTACGGTCCCGCAGTGGGACCCTTTCACAAGTTCTGCAGCAGACCCCCTTTCTGCCATCTTCGGGCCTCCCCGCGGTGGTGAAATGCCAGGGCCCGTTCGCAAGTGCGACCTTTGCAGTCCTGATAGTTCCCTCACTGGTGTCAGTAGTTTTTAACATTTGTTATTTTAATATTATTTTTTACCATTTCATTTTATTTTTTTTAGAATTGTATTTATTTTATTTTTTTAGGAGCCCTGTTGGGGGCTTTGATGAGATATCAGGGGTCTAAACAAACCTCAGCCCTCAATCTCCATCTGTGTAGCCTCAGCTACACAGAATGAATGCACAGGAATAGTTGTGTACCAAGCCTCCCATTCATTCAGAAATGGAAGTATAGCAAGTATTGGTACCAATGATTGACTCTGTTCATTCAGAAAAGGAAGGAGCCGGTAGATGTCAAACCCGTGCCCGACTCTCCATCATGACATCTCCTACAGCAGCTGGCAAAAGAGAGGAAGGGGGAAGATGGCAGCACTGCGGGGGGGGGGGGCAGGGGAGCACACAGGGACCCAGGAACAGCAGAGGACAAGTAAACTGGATAAGAGGGGCGGTGGGGGCAGCATATAGAGGAACCAATCTCCTACATGAGGAGGAAAATGGAGGACATTGGTTCCTCTAAATGCAGCCCCCTCCATCCCTCCTATCCAGGTGTACAGGGAAGGCACACAGGCCCCCTGGAGCATGGGGCCCGGTTGCAATTGCAACCCCTGTAGTTACACCCCTGATTGTACCTCCTTTGCAAGGAAAGTACCCTGGCTAGGTCCTCTTCCTATTGTGCTATTTATTCCTGTGCATGATCCATACTTTGCTGAAGACTGCCTTGGGAATGAACGGGTCTGTGGTACATGTGCGCAATAGGAAGGGGACCCAGCATGGTCATTTTCCTTGCAGTGCTGGGCAAGACTGCACAGTGAAGATTTTTGAAGTAAGGTAAGTATTCTACTAGATGGGCTTCGTTTAGATTTACTTAAAGTCCCAAAAGCACAGGTATGCTTTAACTGTAAGCCTTGTCATCCACCTGGATTTTCTGTATGATGGGGTTGTGTAAATCTTTAGGAACTGGATGGACAGGCCAGTCCAGTCAAGTTCCTCCACCCAAAACTTGCTCATCCATGGACCTTGCTTTGTGCACTGGTGCACAGTCATGTTGGAAGAGGAAGGGGCCATCCCCAAACTGTTCCCACAAAGTTGGGAGCATGAAATTGTCCAAAATGTCTTGGTATGCTGACACCTTAAGAGTTCCCTTCACTAGAACTAAGGGGCCAAGCCCAACCCCTGAAAAACAACCCCACACCATAATCCGCTCTCCCTCCACCAAATGATTTGGACCAGTGCACAAAGCAAGGTCCATAAAGACATGGATAAGCGAGTTTGGTGTGCAAGAACTTGACTGGCCTGCACAGAGTCCTGATCTCAACCCCATAGAACACCTTTGGGATGAATTACAGCGGAGACTGCGAACCAGGCCCTCTTGTCCAACATCAGTGCCTGGCCTCACAAATGCGCTTCTGGAAGAATGGTCAAACATTCCCATAGATACACTCCTAAACCTTGTGGACAGCCTTCCCAGAAGAGTTGAGGCTGTTATAGCTGCAAAGGGTGGGCCAACTCCATATTGAACCATACAGACTAAGACTGGGATGCCATTAACATTCATGTGTGTGTAAAGGCAGGTGTCCCAATACGTTTGACAATAAAATGTAGATATATCTAGAATCATGTCTAAATTTTTGATCTTTCTACAGGTATCACTGGACTATGGTCATTAACAGTAATTGCTTGGGAAAGATGGTTCGTTGTGTGCAAACCCTTTGGTAACATTAAGTTTGATGGAAAACTGGCTGCTGGTGGCATAGCATTCTCTTGGCTTTGGGCAGCAGGATGGTGTGCACCTCCAATATTCGGCTGGAGCAGGTATTATCTTCAGACGTAAACTCTAAACACAAATGTAGCCCATAGTTTGCTTCAAGCCCAACACAGTTAAATACTTTTCAGGTGCATCAAAAAAAAAAAATGTGTTCAAAGCTTTACAAGTTATTTTAAAAAGCAAATGAATCACATTTTACCTGCAGCATGGGTGCAGTGGTCTCTCTGCAGAGGTCCAGTAGGCTAATTGGTAACAGCTAAAACTCTTAAATCGGCAGGGAGCATGAGCTTTGCTGATTGCAGAGCTATAGATCTGACACAACAGCAGTGGCTGTTTTGACTTCTGCAGAAAGATCACTGTCTTCACATAGAGAACAAAGTCCTTCTCTACATTATGCTAGCAGGAGACATGCTTTTCTACTCATTTTGTGTCTATTTCCTAAAACAAACTGTAACATTTTAAACACCTTTTGCTTTGACACACCTGGAATGTATTTGACTGATGAAAGTTTAATTGGGCTTTAAAATATGCATATGTTGTTTGCATGTTGCAGACATAATGGGGTTTATTTACTAAAATGCGAAATGCAAAAGCAAAATCTGCGGCATCTCTGCATAGAAAGGAATAGGCTTCCAGGTTTTATTGCCAAAGCTTAATTAAACAATGAAGTTAGAATCTGATTCGTACCAGATTTTGAGTGCACCTGTTTTAGTAAATCTACCCCAATTTGCCCAGATGTGTTGACTTGCTTATCTTTGACAAATGCAGTACAAATATCAGAGATTTTGGAGGCTGCTCTAATGTAGCTTAAAGCGGAGTTCCATCCTATTACAAGTCAGCAGCTACAAAAAGTGTAGTTGTTGACTTTTAATAATCAGACACTCACCTGTCCCACGATCCAGCTCTTCTCCGCCTCCCCTCGGCGGCACCGGCATCACAAGCGAGTCGCGCTGCGCACTGTGAATGGCCGTTGCATCTTCTGGGACCTGTGACGTGTCCCAGAAGATCGCCACGTGGGAGGGGGGGGGGAGGTGAACTTCTTTCCGGCTCCGTTGCGCCAGGACAGGAAGTGGGACCTGGGACCCTGTGAAAATAGTGCCCCCCCCACCCAAAAAAAAAAAAATGACATGCCAATTGTGGCATGTCAGGTGGTCATCAACACTTAAAGCGGAAAGTTCCACTTTTGGGTGGAACTCGGGTTTAATTGGCACCAACCCTTACTACAGATCTTTCACATTTATCATAGCAAAATTATGGTATCTAAATACATATTATATCTAATTATTTGGGGCAGTCTTTCTCAAAATTTGTAAGGTGAAGGAACCCTTGACATAACATTCTGGTCTCAAGGAACGCCTGCTAATAATAACTATATCTACAGCTCACAGTGCATTAGTTTAATGGCCACTGGGGAGTATACTCCTTACATTTGCGGACATTGGGAACATTTCTCCCCTACAAATAGCTAAAAAGCGCTTTGTTGTTAACCTTTGGAGGAACTCTTGGGTACCATGGAACCCTGGTTTAGAAAGGCTAATCTAGGAAATGCTGACATTGCTTTTGTGACCTAAGGTTTGTGAGCTGTGCTGCTGCATAATTTTCCTAACTTTGAAACTATACTAATATTGAGTCAGCCTTTGTTAACCCTGTGGATGGACATTCCCAAACATGGACATAGTTTTACTGAGTACTTAATGATTTTGGGGTGATTCAGAAGGAATTTGTAGAGGTTATTTATTCCAGGGGATAGTTTACAACATTTGAAAGGGTGCATGCTAAATACAACCATACGCACAGCACATGCTCCATGTCTGTATGGTGTAGAGCAGGGGTCTCTAAACTGTGGCCCTTCACTTGGTTTTATTTGGCCCTTGGGGCACTATTTCATCCAATGATACCAACAATGTCACACAATTTCCCCCACTGACACCAATAAAGGAACACAATTTTTCCCAATTACATCAACGATGGGGCACAATTACTCCCACTGAAACAAACAATGGGGAATTATTTTTCCCACTGATGTCAGGACCTTTTCTTCTCCCAATGGCCACAGTCCAGCCCTCCTAGAGTTTGAAGGACAGTAAACTGGCCCTTTGTGTATAAAGTTTGAAGACCCCTGGTGTAAATCACTTCATATGCAGTATAGATAGATAAAGACATAAATAAACATTCACTTAATTTACTTAAATTAACAGAACGTTTCAAAAGAACAATCTTGCATCTGTAGTGTGCACATGTTATTGCAGCCTGGAGTTCACGCAACATTTAGAAATGGGTTCCAACCTATTTCACACCTTCTAATGTTTTTCTACAGATACTGGCCCCATGGCTTGAAGACATCTTGTGGTCCAGATGTGTTCAGTGGTAATAGTGACCCTGGAGTTCAGTCTTACATGATGGTGCTCATGATCACTTGTTGCATAATTCCTCTGGCAATCATCATCCTTTGTTACATACACGTTTGGTGGGCCATTAGAAAGGTGAGCAAAGCTAGCATTAGAGCCATGTAGCACAAAAAGTAATCTTAATATTTAAGGTATACTTGGCTGTCACTAGAATATGTTTATTTCACTAATATACAGTATATTCTTAAGAGAATATGAAGGTCGTTAAGTGCTGAAGAGACAAAGTTGGAAATGGTGACTAATGTGAAAATTAGGTCCTAGTGCAATATAATAATGAAGCCAGGGAGGACAGAAAGTGTTACCCAGTCATAACATTTGGACACCCTATTATTTGCAGCTTCTTGAGTTCCATGGCCATTTCTAAAGAAGGTTTAAACCCTGCAGAATAGGACATGGTTTGTCTGCAAAAACACAACACAACCTGTTACTTAGAAAAATAAGCAATAAATGCAACACTGATCTATACAGCCTGATTTAGAACATAATCCTTCAATTAGTATTTATGTGTGCAATTAAGCAACAAAACACAAATGTCTGCCAAAAGTCTTTAAAGTGTTTTACAGTTGCAAACACCACTGACAAGCTTTTATTGGAACCACAAGTAAGTTTTCAATAATCTTCCCATCTTCTAGGTAGCCCAGCAGCAGAAGGAGTCTGAATCTACGCAGAAGGCTGAACGTGAGGTCTCCAGGATGGTAGTTGTCATGATCATGGCTTACTGCTTTTGTTGGGGACCGTACACAATTTTTGCCTGCTTTGCTGCCGCCAACCCAGGCTACAGTTTCCATCCCTTGGCTGCCTCATTACCTGCCTATTTTGCCAAGAGTGCCACCATTTACAACCCCGTCATTTACGTCTTCATGAACAGACAGGTTTGTGCATTGGGGAAAATATGTTAAGACATTCATCCTCTGCAGCAGAAAATCAATGTAACTGTGGAAAACAGTAATGTCCACTGTGCCAGTGCCAGGGCATAGCAGCCAATTGCTAGGCAAGGACACTGAAACAGGGTTAAAGGTCACATGCTCCCTGATCCCCCGAAGTGCTGAATTTTCTTGACAGCTGCGATGGAGCAATGAGATGTGAAGAGTGCAGGTAAAGTGAGCACATAAGGATGTCTGGGGATGTCCTTTACAGATACACTGTTACTTTTCCTGCAAAGGAAAAGTGACAGTGTCTAGATAAGTTCACTTTAAAAAAATAAAAAAATGCGCATTTATTATTTTTTTTTACTTGGAGTCTGGAAAGGACTTCTCAGTGCATATGTCTGCTCGTACCTCGTATGAGCGGACAGCTATACACTGACAGGAAGACTGAATGAACTATCAGAACACTCAACAGTGCCATGGTAGCTCATTGAAACTACAAGCAGACAGCCAGAAAGGCCTGTGAATGAATGACGTGGCCGGAGCCCTGCACGGCCACGTATTTTTCAAACAGTGACATCGGGTGCCCAAAGAAGTTGCATACCCGATGCCACTGGGGCAGAGGGGGAGAGGCTACAGCTGCTAGAATATGTTACATGTTCTACCCTATATATGTAACATTTCCCAAAAGGTGAACTTATCCTTTAAAGAAAAAAAAAAAAAAAGACACATTTACCTGCCCCGATGCCTGTTTATAGAACCTTTGCTCTGTTGCTGAGCAAAGTGGCCCAAAGGATCTACCCTCCCCAGAACTCCAGGATGGAGACAAACACAAGGGAGAGTAACGGTGCCTATACACTAGACGAAAAATTGTTTGAAAATTTGTCATTTGTGACGCATATGTGACACAGAAGCAAAAAAACAAACACGAAACGGATTCCATTGAACAATTTATCGTTCGAAATTCGGTCATTATATGATGGCAATATCGACCGTGTATTTGTTTTTCAAAAACGCGTTTGACCGGTTTTCAGACTGGTGTATGGCTAGCACAGAACTTCTGACAATGTTTTCTATTTCGGTCTGTGTCTTCATTTAATGTTGACACTTGCCCTATTTCTTGCCTTAGTGTCACAGGGGAAACATTTCTCCGAAGGGTCCAGCGATAAAAGCACAAACTTATAACAAATTTTAACAAAAGAAAAAACGAATCTAAACTATTTAATGAAGACCTGTTTTTGTTACTTCCTTTAGTTCCGGAATTGCATCTATCAACTATTTGGCAAAAAAGTTGAAGATGGCTCAGAACTTTCTTCTACATCTCGGACGGAAGTATCCTCAGTTTCCAATTCTACTGTGTCACCTGCATAACTTCCCAGGGACATCCCTCTTCAAATTTCCTAGTCCCATATTTCTGCACATATTGTATATATTTGATTGCAGGAGCAGCTATGAGTAACTCTCCTACCTACACACGCATGATCATTATTTTTATCTATATGTCCATTTTCACTACATATTTTCACTTCATACTGTGATTGTAATATTTTTTTTTTCATTATTATACATTCTAGTAACTGGCCTGAATATTATCTATTAAAATATATATAAAAGAAGTATTATGGGCAGCGGGACTGTCCAAAGTGTGACTTCTATAACTGAACAATACTTGTTATACTAGGAACTGGAACATGATTAAACCTGTCCTTAAAAAAATATGGGGACTCCCATTGCTGACTGTCTTCTGAAAATGCAGGTTGCCCAATCACTCTGGTAAACCCTTGGGTTAAGTACTTTTTTGAATACTTGACATGGAATTTTGCAGTCCAGGAAAAACTCCTGCAGGCTTATACTGAGTAAGAGGTACAAGGTATTAAAGCCAGAGGTCAGCATGAGAATTGAGCAAGCAGCATTTCCAGAATAGGAGCTCAGCAATGGTAACCTTATTGTTTAAATCAAGTGGGTGGTTTTGTGAAAATAAATGTAGTGAAGGATCATACATACAACGTGAGGATGATATTTGGGAAGGGGTGGTTGCTTTAGATACCCCCCTTGATGTTTTGCTGCTATATAAAACTCTAAAAGTTTAACTGTAATGATATTTATGTGATCATAATATTCTTTGGCTTGTCTTAGCAAATATGCTTAGAGTAATGTTTCCAGACTAATTACAATATAAATAGCAATTGTCTACCATGTTTGTTTTAACATATAAAGTTTAGCAAATAAAAAAGTGTAACTAAAACAACAAGAATATTATCAGTGCAATTTACAAATTAAACGGAACCATTTCAGTAATGTTCAGCCAAATGCCCTAGATTCCCTTCTTCATCTCAATGTGATTCTTTCAGGTTTGAAAAAAAAAAAAAGCATTTTTCTAATACAGCCCTTTTCAACCAGGGTTCTGTGAAAACCTAGGGTTCCTACAGAGATTGCTTGGGTTTCCTTGATCAATAAGCAGCAGTGGAGTTTGATGACAGGTTAAAGAAAGGTAGTCAGTTTCGGCCAGATAATAAAAACTACGTTTTCGCCGGATAACTACTACTTTTTTCGTGCACAGTGACGGTGTGGATGATCTTGTGGGAAAGAATTGCAAAAAGTTAGGTGACGACGAATAACTAGTTCCTTTGGGTTCGTTAGAGACATCCTTGGGATCCAAAAGTGTCTTGGGACCAACTTTTCCCGACATAATCTTTTTACGAAAAAAAAAAAAAGTTTGGACTTTCTTAGTGTAACTCTACTTCTTCCCTTAGATCCCGTAAACCGACTTGTAATGACTT
>BLSH010329253.1:693408-718738 GCA_018402905.1 Glandirana rugosa
CCCCCCCCCCCCCCCCGCCTCAAAGCAACCCCCCCATGTTGAGGGCATGTGGCCTGGTAAGACTCGGGGGGGGGGGCAAGCGAGCTGCATGCTCAGATAAGGGTCTGGAATCCGTTTTGGGGGGACCCCTCGCTAATTATTTTTTATTTAATTTTGGTGTGGGGTTTCCCTTAAAACCCATACCAGACCCAAAGACGCGGCAACCAAAAAAAAAGTATGTGTGTACAGCACTAAATGGATGTAATGAACACTGCACTACCCTATAATCGCACTACAGTGGCACTCTACACTAACAATAACACTGACTAGCTATCACGGAGCCCTGCTATGTCTATCTCCAACAACACACTGCAAAATGTTCCAGTGCGAAGGAACCTTTTTATAGTGTGGGGTGAACTATGAGCACTGAGCCATGATTGGGCAAAGTCATCATGACTTTGTCCAATCACGGCTCTGACAGTGTTCTGTGCCCTGATTGGGCAAAGTCTTGCACCTGACCAGCGGCCCGCAAATTCAGGTGTTTGCCGAACAGGTGATGTTTGGGCCGAACGAATGCTCAGCCCCAACTGCTCGCCCAACTGTAACATCTATCAGATTTCCAGCACTTTCTCCTATGGTCACTGATCTCAGCACCACCTCTTCAAGCCCTGCCAGCCCATCTGGCTGTAGCAGCCCCTTTCCTAGCCCTCCAGGCTAACTTCTCCCACAGTCCCCCCAAGACTGACACTCTAGCACAGTCCTCCAGACTGACACTCACCAGCCCACCCAGCTGACTCTCAGGTGATCTCCTGGATGTGCTGACCTGCTCCCGCTGTCCTCTGACTTGCTCTCATGCCTCCAGGAAAGGATTCCTCCATGTGTTGTAGAGGTTTCCTCCAGCACCCAAGCCCCAGGCCTGAGGTCATCCCCCCCCCCCCCCCAAAGACTAGAGGGCACCCTCAAGGGCCACCAACAGGCTCCTCAGCACTCCATCTTCCAGCCGACTGCCCCTTGCCAGGATGACTCATGCCTATTTATAAGGTACCTACCTACCCCCTTCCTGGGGATTGGTTGGGAACCTCATAAATACGCCAAGCAGCTCCTCCTAGTCTCCAGCCGCTATGTCTAGCACATTCTCCAATGTTCCAGAGAACCAGAGTTGCTGCCTGCTGAGTCATCCAGCCTTCCTGAGTCACTCAACCCTGACCCAGTCTCTCAGCCAGGCCAAAGTTTCCTACACTAACAGATAAACGATTTACACTTTACACATTAGAGGGTGCTACAGAAAAATATCCTATATTTACACACATTCACACATTTAAACGCACTAACCACACATACACACTATATTCACACATGCACACTCTATACATTGCACATGGGAGTACAAAATGACATATATTTTACTGATCTGGCTATAGATGGTTTGTAGTCTATGGCACCTCACACAAACACAGCTGACTTGCTGAAGTTCAAACCAAGCATCAGAATGGGGAAGAAAGGGGATTTAAAGCGGACCTTTAGTAATTTTTTCAATTTTCCATCTAATAAATCTTCTGTTCTTGTTTTAAATTTGGATAGTAAAACATTTTTTTCTTCCAATAAATACCTTATACAGCCCAATTCCTCTTTCTTGTCTGGTCATTAGCCTGGGCTTATGACATCATGCACAGCTTTCTATCTCACTCTGGTGAGAGTTTGCCAGGAAGGGAAGGGAATGAGTCATAAGAGGGCCAATGAGAGCTGCAGAGCTAGAGGTGTGCCTCTGTAAATCCATGAAGTGAACAGGCAGCAGCTTCAGCTGCCCACAGTTAAAATGAATGCAGCCAGACTTAGTGGAGGTAGATTTCTGCAACATATTTGGCAACTACAGAATCACAGTAAATATATAAAATAATATGCAAAGCATTTGGAGGGAAGCCTCAGAATGGCAAAGATGTTTTTATTACAAATTATGTGAGCAGACTGCAGTTCCTCTTTAAGTGACTTTGAATGTGGCATGGTTGTTGGTGCCAGATGGACTGGTCTGAGTATTTAAAAAACTGCTAATCTACTAGGATTTTCACACACAGCCATCTCTCGGGTTTACAGAGAATGGTCCGAAAAAGAAAAAATATCCAGTGAGCGGCAGTTGTGTGGACGAAAATGCCTTGTTGACATCAGAGGTCAGAGGAGAATGGGTAGACTGGTTTGAGTTGATAGAAAGGCAACAGTAACTCAAATAACCACTCGTTACAACCAAGGTATACAGAATACCATCTCTGAATGAACAATACATCGAATGGGCTACAGCAGCAGAAGTCCACATCAGGTGCCGCTCCTATCACCTAAGAACAGGAAACGGAGGCTACAATTTTCACAGGCTCACCAAAATTGGGACAATAGAAGATTGGAAAAACATTGCCTGGTCTGAGGAGTCTCGATTTCAGCTGTGACATTCAGATGGTAGGGTCAGAATTTGGCATAAACAACATGAAAGCATGGATCCATCCTGCCTTTTATCAGTGGTTCAGGCTGGTGGTGGTGGTGTAATGGTGTGGGAGATATTTCCTTGGCACACTTTGGGCCCCTTTGTACCAATTGAGCATCGTTTAAATGCCACGGCCTACCTGAGTATTGTTACTGACCATGTCCATCCCTTTATGACTACAGTGTACCCATCTTCTGATGGCTCCTTCCAGCAGGATAATGCACTATGTTACAAAGCTCAAATCATCTCATCATTGGTTTCTTGAACATGACAATGAGGTCACTGTACTCCATTGGCCTCCACAGTCACCAGATCTCAATCCAATAGAGCACCTTTGGGATGTGGTGGAAGGAAGATTTGCATCATGGATGTGTAGCCGACAAATCTACACCAACTGTGTGATGCTATCATGTCAATATGGACCAAAATCTCTGAGGAATGTTTCAAAACACCTTGTTGAATCTATGTCATGACGAATTAAGGCAGTTCTGAAGGCAAAAGGGGGTCCAACCCGGTACTAACAAGGTGTACCTAATAAAGTGGTTGGTGAGTGTATATGTTTATATAGCAATACTGACAATGAGGAATATATTATGCTTCTATACACACACACACTCATTTACACCAGCTCTTTATAGAATATGTGACGGAACATCCAGCACTTAGCTTGGGTGCTTCCATCAGTATACAGCTTCCTCCAGTCTGGAACCAGGTATTGTAGCTGAGCATTGCACCCAAGATCTAGACGACACTAGCTTATGTGCAAACTGGAACTCACTTTATTGTAAATTCACACAGAATTTATAGCACAGAAGATCAGAAAAGAGTCGGATTACATTATCGTATAAAATGCAAACTGTAAACAGGAATATAATTAACATAGCTGAGGAACAGCCAACATAATCATTACGCTAATTAAACAACTAACCACCTAGATAAGCCTAGTAGACCATTCGGCACCAATTCTCCAGTAAGACCTAGGGCTGTCCAAATCTCTAAAATCATAAGCAGACAGACAGAAATAATAAGTGACTCAATTAACAATGAGAATTCACACCTAGGAGGCACACAATGGGGAAATGATACCATGAGAGAAAGACCCCTTAGTAAACAGATTATAGCAGGAGACCCCAGCATCAGGTCTTTTTTTGAGCTGATTATATTAACATCTGCTCTTAGTCTAGTAGGGGTTGAAACAACCAATGCTGGTTTGGGCATAGAGGCCCCAAATCTGTATCCGGGTCCTCCAGTTCTCAGAGTCTGTGTGTTTTGGGGAGACATGGACATGAATCTGAAGTAAAACTACTCCTAAGGTCCCCCAGGCACAACCTCCTAAGAGTTCCCTCAAAAGCCAGGGCCCATAGTCAGTAGGCAAGAGGCTACCCTGCAGTCCTCTCTCCAAAAGGCCCTATCCTGGTTTGTTCTGTTACAGAACATTTTACTTTTTTCAACAAGACCCTCAGTATAAATATCAGTAAATTTTTATGTCTGTGTGCAACTGGCGACATTCACACACATATACACAGTATATTCACACACACACACACACACTATATTCATTCACACATACTTACACAGTATATTCACACACACAGGATATTCACAATACGCTATATTCATTCACACACACATACACAGTATATTCACACATACACTACACTATATTCATTTCAGAAACATACACAGTATATTCACACACAAACTATATGCATTCACTCACACACACACACACTATATTCAAATACACACACGCAGTGTTTTTACGCACAGTACTATATATTAGAGCTGCACGATTAATCGTTAAAGAATCAAGATCGCGATTCAACCCCTCTCCCGAACACAGCATTTCCTCGATTCAGTGCAGAGAGTTCTCTGCTCAAGCCGACAGCTGTCAAAAAAAAAAAAAAGCCAGCCTGCCAAGTTTATCACAACATTGTTTAGGTGGAGATAAAGAGAAACATTGTAACATTTAGTTCTTTTAGATCAAAGGAATGAACTTTGGTCAGTAGATGAGGGCAGTTTAGCCACTTAAAGACTAAACCTTATTCTGACAATTGTTGCTTACAAGTTAAAATCAGTATTTTTTGCTGTGATTACTCTTTTTAAATCATAATGACAACAGAAACTACCCAAATGACCCTGATCAAAAGTTTACATACCCCAGTTCTTAATACCGTGTATTGTGCCCTTTAACATCAATGACAGCTTGAAGTCTTTTGTGGTATTGGTGGATGAGCCTCTTTATCTTCCCAGATGGTAAAGCTGCCCATTCCTCTTGGCAAAAAGCCTCCAGTTCCTGAAAATTCTTGTGCTGTCTTGCGTGAACTGCACGTTTGAGATCTCCCCAGAGTGGCTCAATGATATTGAGGTCAGGAGACTGAGATGGCCACTCCAGAACCTTCAATTTATTAGTACGTCCCATGCGCAGCTTCCTGCCTGATGAATGCAAATGTTCCTCCAGTATTTTTGATAACATACTGCATTCATCTTGCCATCAATTTTGACCAAATTTCCTGTGCCTTTGTAACTCACACATCCCCAAAACATCAGCGATCCACTTCCTTGTTTCACAGGCCTTGTTGACTCATCTCCAAATTTAGCATTTATGGTTGTGGCCAAAAAGCTCAATTTTGGTCTCATCACTCCAAATGACTTTGTGCAAGAAGGTTTGAGGCTTGTCTCTGTGCTGTTGAGCGTATTGTAAGCGGGAAACTTTGTGGCATTTGCATAGTAATGACTTTCTTCTGGTGACTCGACCATGCAGCCCATCTTTCTTCAAGGGCCTCCTTATTTTGCATCTTGAAACAACCACACCACATGTTTTCAGAGAGTCCTGTATTTCACCTAAAGTTATTTGAGGCTTTTTCTTTGCATCCTGAACAATTTTCCTGGCAGTTGTGGCTGAAATTTTAGTCTACCTGATCGTGATTTGGTTTCAACAGAACCCCTCATTTTCCACTTCTTGATTAGGGTTTGAACACTGCTGATTGGCATTCTCAATTCCTTGGATATCTTTTTATATCCCTTTCCTATTTTATACAGTTCAACTACCTTTTCTCACAGATCTTTTGACAAGTGTCTAGCTTTCCCCATGACTCAGAATCCAGAAAAGTCAGTGCAGCACTGGATGAAAGATGCAAGGGTCTGTCAGGAGTCCAGAAACTCACTGACATTTTATACACACACACTAATTACAAGCAAACAGATCACAGGTGAGGATGGTTACCTTTAATAGCCATTCGAACACCCTTGAGTCAACTTGTGTGCACGTTATCAGGCCAAAATCACCAGGGTATGTAAACTTTTGATCAGGGTCATTTGGGTAGTTTCTGTTGTCATTATGATTTAAAAAGAGTAAACAAGTTGATTGATAAAAAATGGCTTCAGCCAAACACTAACCATGAGTGAAAGAAATGTTTTTGTGTTCTCATTCATATTCTCATAAAAATGGCCAAGAAATCATAAATTCTGCCAGGGTATGTAAACTTATGAGCACAACTGTATATATAATTTTTAGCAGAGACCCTAGAGAATAAAATGGCGGTTGTTGCAATATTCTATGTCACACTGCATTTGCACAGCGGTCTTTCAAACACAATATTTTTGGAAAAAATACACTTTCAGGAATTAAAATTAAACTAAACAGTAAAGTTAGCCCGTAATAAAAAATCAGAAGCAGCGCAGTCCTTATAATAATCATCACATAAAGTCCAGAATATGTGTGAACTGATTGTAGTCTATTCCACCAGTGCTCAAACGGTTAAATCACAGACTGTGAGACAAATCCTCCACCAACAACTACTGCGCTCACCTCCCAGTTTGACCCCAGTTTCACTAGAGGGTCAAACTCGCATTGCAATTGTAGTGGCAGATCCCGTCCAGATCTCCTTATCTTATTACTTCCACTCCGCACAGCTCATCACAAATCCGGCGGTCAGATGGTAGCATATATATGAGAGGAGAGATAGACTAAGTGCAGACCGTTTTGAACGTATAAAAAGTTTTTATTATACACAGTCTACTCACATCATCCTTAATAAAACTCGTGCTTTCAGGGGAAATCACCAGGAAGTCTCCCTGCTCTTAATCTCGCTCCCTCGCTCCTCACAGCGGCAGCGGGTGACGTTCTGATCGGTCCCTTCCCCGTACGCGTTACGGCAGGATTGCCTTCCTCGGCGGGGTGGAGCCTCTAACGTCACCACGCATCAGCTGTGTTTATATAGAGACCTTCATAAACATGGGGGCCGACCTACGATCAGCTCGCCCAATGTATGTGCTCACATGCACTAAAATAAAGGTTTTCTTAACACGAATCTGCACACTAAGTATATGCACAAGCTTTCCTAATTATCCAAATACCACCAAGGCGAGACAGTGATATCTAGACAATCATATACCGTGCTAATTAAAATTTTAATGTATTGTACCGAACTTCCCATATTTTAAAACATCTCCCACTACCAACTGGGAGGAGCAGCCAGAGCTATTTAATATACTATCTATAATAATACATAATAATATGCCTAAAACAGATATCTGCAAAAATATACATAAAGGTCTCATAATTAAAATTACATACCTAAAATAACATAAAAATAAAAATAAAAATAAAAATAAATTCAGACATTATTTGTTGGAAATAAAACAGTTGAGATCAAATTCCACATTGAGACCCAGGGGGCGCATAACCTGGGCCTCAAAGATCCAGAACGACTCTCTCTGACTAAGAGCTCTTATAAAATTACCCCCCCTCCAATGTTTTGTGACCCTCTCAATCCCCCAAAAACGTAGATGTTTGGGGTCTCGTTGATGATGATTTTTAAAATGTCGGGAAACGTTATGGGACGGGTCCCCATTCTTAATGTTAGTAACGTGTTCCCCAATCCTAACAGCCAATGTTCTTGAAGTGCGACCCACATATTGAAGGCCGCAGCTGCATTCTAACATATATACAACCCCTTCAGTTTGGCAGGTAATCTGCAAAAAGCACCAAAAAATGCATAGGTGTAAACCAGGCCTAAGATGTTTAGTAGCAGCATGCTTTTTTTTTTTGTATCACCCGTCATTACGGGGTTAAAAAAACTAAAATGAGCCCTTTATAGTACAAAAAGAGCAGATAATAGCTACTATAGGAATAAATCTCAAAAAATCAGCGCAAATATGCACTTCTCCCAAGCCCAAAGCTGCTAACACTTAACCAGTGATTCCACTTCACTTCAATAATATAAATCCAAAAAAATAGCGTAGCGCTAATAAATACCAATTCGTGCTAAAAATCCCAAAAAATATTTGTAAAGCATGAAAATCAGTCCATAAATTCAAATAAAATTACAATAAGAATATCATAGGAGTTCATTTATACTGTACAACAGTGATAGTAACATATATTACTCATATATATAATAAAAAATACACCCAGAAGTGGGATATATGGGCATTTTAACTAGGAGTCAGACATGTAGCTATATGAAAGGAGATATAAATCTTTCATATTAAAGTAGTACTAAAAGCTGAGACTTTGTTTTCATGATCATTTTACATATAATGCATAATACTGGTAAAAGTTTACTTTAAATGTAATTGTAATGCCTTAGATTACCTCCAGTCTATCAGCCTCCATCTTCTCTGGGTTCAAATGCTGATCAGTCTTTAACCACTTCCCGCCAGGCCTATTGGCAAATGACGTCCGGGCGGTGGTTCAGTTACCTGACTGGACGTCTATTGACGTCCTCAGGATAACCCTAGATTGTGCGCCTGCGGGGGCACGCATCACGGCGATCAGTGGTGCGGTGTGTCAGTCTGACCCACCGCATTACCGATCTCAGTAAAGAGCTGCCATTGGCAGCTCTTTACCATGTGATCAGCCCTGACCAATCACGGCTGGTCACAGTGTAAACAGGAAAAGCCATTTATCGGCTGTTCCTCTACTCGCGTCTGCAGACGTGAGTAGAGGAGAGCCGATCGACTGCTCTCCTGTCAGGGGGGGGGGGTCTGTGCTGATCGTTTATCAGCGAAGCCCCTCTAGGATCGCCACCCCCAGGGACCACCAGGGAGAGCCCACCCAGGACCACCAGTAGCCGACCAGGGAGCCCAGCCTGTCCACCAGGGAGTCCACCCTAGACCACCAGAGAGCCCACCCTGGACCACCAGGTAAGGGGCACAATGCCCAACATGGATGGCACTCAGTGCCAACTTCAGATGCCACCCTAAACCACGAGGGAATGCACACCTTACAGTGCAATCTTCCATTGCTGCCCACCAGTGCCACCTATCATTGCCCATCAGTGCCACCTACGAGTGCCCATTAGTGCCCCCTATCAGTGTCCATCAGTGCTGCTTATCAGTTCCGCCTATCATTGCCCATCAGTGCTGCATATAAGTGCCTCATCATCAGTGCCAATCAGTACTGTCTCATCAGTTCCCATAAGTGTAGCCTCATCAGTGCCCGTCAGTGATGGAGAAAATGTACTTATTTACAAAGTTTTGCGACAGAAACAGAGAAACTATTTTAAATGTTTTTTTTTTTATTTGTAGCGCAAAAAATAAAAACTGCAGAGGTTATCAAACACCACCAAAAGAAAGCTCTATTTGTGGGAACACAATGATAAAAATTTTGTTTGGGTACAGCGTCGCATAACCGCAGAATAGTCATTCAAAATGCAACAGCACTGAAAGCTGAAAATTGGTCTGGGCGGGAAGGGGGTAATTGCCTGGTATTGAAGTGGTTAAAGTGATTTTTTTTTTCAAAACAAACATGTTATACTTACCTGCACGGTAATTGTTTTGCACAGAGCAGCCTTGATTCTCCTCTTCTGGGGTCCCCGACCGACGCTTCTGGCTCCTCCTGCCTTCAGAGTGCCCCAATAGCAAGCTACAAAGTATAGTATAGAGTGTCCTTATAGTAAGGTAAAAAAAAAACCTTCTGCCTTTAGAACCACTCACTTCCTGCCAGGACTACATGTCCCAAGAGGCATTGCTCCCACACACATTCACAAGTTCTCAGGCACTTACTGACATGTATGGACAGTGTACAGAGCTGTATGTGTGCTGCACTGCGTCTTCTGGCATGTATGGATGGGGTACTGAGCTGTGTGTGTGCTTCACTGTATTTCCCGACATGTAAACAAATAATGCATTCTGTAAGCAGGCCAACTAATAGATGGCCGATTAATTGATTATGAAAATAGTCGACGACTATAATCGATTAGTTGTCGATTGTTTCAGCCATAATGGAGAGTTGGTACAATGGGTGCCAAAGGCCTAGGAAAGGACCCACAACCTCAAAGGTCAATAAGTAAATCTTAAAACTGAGGAAGGAATGTGTTTTTTTTTAGGCATTTTACCAATGACTCTCATATTTTTCATCAACATGCTCTTCTCCTTCACAGTATTCCTGCCCCAGTTTTAGGGTCACAGGTTCACTCAAGCACAGCTCATGTGGGTCCACATCACCAAATTAGTCAAGGCCTGACCACTTCTTTACAATTTCATCCACCCTTCACACAACCCACAAAGTCTTAGCATTACTTTGAGGAACTATCTTTGCTCACTCATGGGAATCAAACCTACAGACCTCAGATTCAAATTTCAGGAGCTTACATGCTGCACCACAGAATCAGAAGACATCAGAAGTCATTGCTAGTGCACCTCTATTATGGATCTAGACTCTGAGGCTGCATTCACACCTGAGCGCACAGCGTTTGCGTGTTTTTGGCACTTTATTGCGTTTTTGTGCGTTTGCATGCATCATTTTAGTTGCTATGTTCTTATTTTTTTCATCCTCTTCCGGGTCATCATTGTTCTTCCTATTCCTTTTTGTGGTGTGCAAAGTATCTTGCATAGCCAAGATGAGTGACGATGAAATGATGTGTTTTATGGCAGCAGCCACTGTTGCGTCATGTATAAGAGAGAGGAAGAAGAGGGCGCGCAGGTACTGGATCCACCCCATAATTGCTGCTCCAGAAGAGAGAGGGCAGTTTTGGGTCATGTATAGTGACCTATGTGATCATGAGGAAAAATTTATGGATTACACAAGGATGTCAATAAAAAGGTTAGTCAAACTTTATTTTGAATCATGTTTTGTCCTTATTCCTGTTTTATCATCTTTAAAGTAATTTTTTATTTCTACCAACAGTTTTGATGAATTATTGGGTTTACTCAGTAGTCGGTTGCAACGAATGGACACATATTTCCATAATAGCATACCCCCTACAGAACGGTTAATCATCACACTGAGGTAATTTAATTTTGTGTGTGTTTTAATTTTATGAAACTGACAATTAAAAAAAAAACAATATTCCTATTCCTATTTTCTTTCATACGCTTTAAATACAAAAACAAAACCAAAAAAGGGCAAAGGAACTCCAACTCCTTCGCATGCATGTAATCATATTGAGCACACTCCGCAGCTCCACTTCCAAATTCCCTCTGAAGCCTCAGATGTCTACTGTAGACATCCCTAATACTTTTCCATTTTACTTTCTGATGTTTAACTATGAAAAACTAAATAATCATTACATTTTTTTTTTTAGGTATCTTGCAACTGGACAGTCAATAGCAAGTCTACACTACGCCTTTCGGGTTGGAAAATCTACGGCCAGTTACATTGTCCATGATACCTGCTCAGCTATTTGGGATGTCCTGAAAGACATTGTGTTTAAAGAAAACCTACCACAGAAGAATGGTCACAGATCTCTGAAGTTTTCTGGCAACGCTGCAATTTCCCCAATTGCGTAGGAGCAATTGACGGAAAGCACATCAGGATCATAAAGCCCATGGGCAGCGGAAGCCAGTATTTCAACTATAAAAAATATTTTTCTTTTGTTTTGATGGCAGTGGCTGATGCCAATTATTGTTTTCGGTACATCGATAGAGGGTCATACGGCAGCTGCGCTGACCCCAGTATATTTGGCCAATCTTCTTTTGGACACATGCTGCGTAGCAATAGTCTGGATCTTCCAGAAAACCATCCACTCCCTGGCACAAATGGCCCTCCCCTACCCAGTATTTTCAATTATCACTTAACAAGAGCACATAGAGTTGTCCAATGTGCTTTTGGTCTTTTGGCAAACAAATGGCAAGTACTGCACACTCCCATTGTGTTGAATATGCATAATGCGGTTTGTGCTGTTAAAGCTGTATGTGCCCTGCATAACTTTGTAAGGCAGCGGGATGGATTTGATTGTGAGGACACATCACTTCAGAATATGGAACAAGCTCATTGGTCAGGTGTTCGTGGAAGCAGACAGGGTACACATGTAAGGAATGAATTTGCATCCTACCAGCAGGACAGCTTCCATGGCAGCTGGAGGCAATTGAATAATACACTTTTAACCCATTAATATTACTATTTGTAAAAGCTGTAATGAATAAAAACAAAAGCTTTATCTATACGAATTCTCTTGTTTTTTTTAAATCTATATTAATCTTTATATATGTATGTATATGTGTCTTTAATTTGGGTAATTGTGTTAGTAGTAAACACATAATTTCTTATGAAATGGATACATAGCTAAGGTTAATCATGACAATGAGATAAATTGTGTTTAAACACAAAAATAAACCCCTAATGTTTCAGAAATGTAGAATAAATAAAAAAAGGTATAACGAATTGAACACATTTTTTTATTTAGAAGCAATAACTCCTTTTTTAAAATTTTGTATAGTATAAAAGATAAAGAAAATATATATTACTTTTTTTTACATTAGAGAAAAAAGCTCGACAAAAAACATGAAAAACATTTCTGCCTGCTGTCGTTGAGGGGGGGTGAGAGAGGAGAGAGATGGGGAGAGAGAGAGGGGGGTGAGAGAGGGAGGGTGAAAGAAGGGGGACAATTTAAGGCAGTAAAAGAGAAATTAACTTATTACCAGATATGAACCGGATCATGGTAGCATCAAAAATCATGTGGGTGTTTACAGTATACCCACCAAAACAACACTGGTGGCTAGAGGTTACGGTACGTAGATAGTGAATGCGCAGGGTCATTCGATAGAAGAACATTCATGCCCTGTGCATAAGAGCTGGCAGAGTAGCTAGTCTGATTATACTCTGGGGCAGTTGGGGACATCGTGTTAGGTCTTGAATGAATGGATGTATATGGTTGCAAAGCTTGTTGCTGGGAGCCTGTGTGAAAAAATGATACTGTTTGACGGTGCAGTGGTGGTGGTGCTATGGATTGGGGGTAATTTAGATATGGACCATATGGTGGTGGTCCTTCTGAGTTAGTAAAAGAGGGGTTTCGGTTTTGGTCAGGCGGGATGAAGGTGTCAATGTATCTAATGACACCTGCCCACATTGTAGCCTTCAGTTCAAGTTGAGCTCTACGCATCATACCCTCTAGAGACCGGCAAAAAGATTGTTCTTCTGAACGGTTTCATGTGATGCGGTCTGCCATAGTGGACAGAATGGCAAGATGAATGCAGTATGTTATCAAAAAATACTGGAACATTTGCATTCCTCAGCCAGGAAACTGCGCATGGGACATACTTGGACATTCCAACATGACAATGATACAAAACACAAGGCCAAGTCAACCTGTTATTGGCTACAGCAGAATAAAGTGAAGGTTCTGGAGTGACCATCTCAGTCTCCTGACCTCAATATCATTGAGCCACTCTGGGGAGATCTCAAACGTGCAGTTCATGCAAGACAAGATTTTGCCAAGAGAAATGGGCAGCTTTACCATCTGAGAAGATGATAAAGGGCCTCATTCACAAATACCACAAAAGACTTCAAGCTGTCATTGATGTTAAAGGGGGCAATACATCATATTAAGAAATGGGGTATGTAAACTTTTGATCAGGGTCATTTGGGTAGTCTGTTGTCATTATGATTTAAAAAGAGTAAACACAGTTGATTGATAATAAATGGCTTCAGCCAAAAACTAACCATGAGTGAAAGAAAAGTTTTTGTGTTGTTATTCATATTCTCTGAAAAATGGCCAAGAAATCATAAATTCTGCCAGAGTATGTAAACTTATGAGCACAACTGTATATATATATGTGTCTATGTGTATATATGTGTGGAATTGTATTGTTGTGTGTCCTAGCACTCCCACATCAATGCGCATACTATCATTTGTTATTTTTTTCGATTTTTCATAATTTTTTCTCTCTCTCTCATCCAAATAATTTTCATTGGTTTATCTTAAAACTTCCCTATCATCATGCATGCTACTGCATGTGTGTGCATGTGCACGCGTGCATGCATGTGCGCATGTGGTGGTATGGTTTTGCATACATGCATATAGATTCAAATGTGCATATTTTGGTTCTCAGGGAGGCATGCCCAACGACACTCGGCACGGGCCCAATGCAGGCGGAGGCTTAAGCTGACTAGTATACTAATGTATAGTGTTCATGTTTTTAATTCTCTAGATGCCAACCTGTGCCCTCTGTATACACCCTGCGAGAGCCTTATGCTGCCTTGCCACACCATGCTTTTTTATTGTTATGCCATTTTATCCCTGTGCACATCCTCCAACAATAACCCAAGCTGTGGGACTTTAGCACAGTACCTCATGGTCAGTGATTGGCCTCATGCGCCGACCTACGCCAAAATGGCGACCACCGGTAGCCGGAAGTAACGGTCTCAGTGACAGCTGGGAAACCGGAAATGACGTCTATTTTGGAACGCAAACTGTACACAGAAAGTGTTCTGGGCATTGCAGCTATACAATGAGCAGCCATAACATGCGGGTGGCATCCAAATAGCATAGGTATGTTAGGTGTTTACAGACTGACTATATACTCCTATTATGCACCCTCAGGGCCGTCTTTAACACAGGGTAAAAGGGGCAGCTGCCCCGGGCCCAGTCATAGTTGTGGGACCCAAAACAGCTGCCTCTTGAGCCCTGCATTGCCCCCAAATAGTTAAGTGGATTTGGGAGGGCCCAAGAATAGGTTTGCCCAGGGTCCAGTCAATATTAAAGATGGCCCTGTGCACCCTTCACATGGGCCTAAGAATATAAAATATATATAATGTATTGACACTCTTCATACCATCAGCACGTCAGACTGTTAAGAACATCTCCCCCATTGACACCAATTAGCAGTGGGAGGGCACTATGGGCTCTTGCAGGGTGTGTCCCACACAATTAATTAATTGGTGTGTGTGGGGGTGTGTACGTTGGTGTGCGTGTGTGTATATATGTTGCCCTGAGAATCATTGCTGCTTTAGCTCTGAGGAAGAAGGCATGGCCTTCGAAACATGTTAGCTGGCGCAGCCCTCATGTCCTTTCTACCATGGTTTTCGGACCAGCACCAAGACAGGACCTATCTGCTCCGTTTTTATGCGTTTTCTTCACATGTTTGTGAATATTTTTATCTATTTTTAATAAATTTTACCTTGGGATAATGCACTAGGCCAGTGCGCCTTCTTTTTCTTTCATTACTTAGTGCAATATACCCCACCTGTGATGCTGAGCTGTATACTGTATCCTGTGATGCTGAGCTGTATACTGTATCCTGTGATGCTGAGCTGTGTACTCCTGACACAATATGTGGAATGTAGGGGATGGAGTGGGTGGATTCTATAAGGGGTGGGGCTCATGAGAAGTAGGAGGGGTCAAAAAGGAGAGAAGGGGCCTGGCGCCCCCCCATCCTAAAACTTCACCAGCCGCCACTGCCCCAGCGGTGGCTACCATTTTTTTTTATCCTGGCATGGGTACAGGCTCAGTTAAAAAGCATCCACATGGACATTGGATGTAAAGCACATCCAGAAGCTGCGTTTATTTTAGCCAACAACCAGCTTGAGTTACTATTGCTCCTCTATTATTGCAGAAAGCTATTGGCATGAGTGCCTAGCCCAGGCCATTAAATGCATGTGATGTTCAGATTAACAGCACTCTGCAATGTCTGATGAACATATAAGCTTTCCAATCTGAGCTTTGCAAATGCTGAAAAGTTGAGCAAACTGGGAGCCTCTGATCACAGATTACACAATATGCAAATATCAACTTTACCACTGATTTGGAGAATGTTTACTGAAGCTCACACTCCAGACGCAGGCACTATATACTGACAACAGGGGCTGCATGGAGCACTTCAGAACTAAGTGTACATATAAGCATCTTGAAGTTTGTACTTTTAGGTCCTCTTCTCACTTAAACACTTCACGTGAATCGCCATTTATGAACGGTGGTTGGGAGAAGTGGATGTATTGGGGGTATAGCCTGCAGCTACAGGCTATACCCCGGTAGCATTTTTTAGAGCAGGCAATTGGCTATCTGGTGATAATGGCCAATCAGGCTCTGGAGCCTCTGGCCCATTATCCCAGGCAGCAAGTCGTCCGCCGCTCTTCCCCTGCCTCCCGTCCCACCGGGAGAGCAGAGCGTCCATCCAGCGCGTCCGCCGGCTGTATGGAGTCCCAACAGAAGCCACAATTTGGCTTCGATTGAGTCTCCTTCGTGAAATTCCGGAAGCGCTGTCACGTCGTCACGTCTGGTTTACTCGGCGGCCAGTGGCGCCGATTTTAAAAAAATTACAGTATTCAGAATCGCCGTTTTTGGCGATCTGAATACTTTTAAGTGCAAAGGAGGGATAGGGGTCGTTTAGAATCCAGATCCCTCCATAAAGAGTACCTGTCACCACATATTGTCACAAGAGATGTTTACATTCCTTGTGACAGCAATAAAAGTGAACAGTTTTTATTTTTTAAAAGGAACATTGCTAAAAAAAAATAAATAAATGAAATACATTTAAAAAAATATATATATTTTTTTTAAAGCGCCACCGTCCCAGTGAGCTCACGCAGCAAAGAAAACGCATACGCAAGTCGCACCCACATATGAAAACAGTGTTCAAATCACACATGTGAGGTATCGCCGCAATTGTTAGAGCGAGAGTAATAGACCTCCTATTTAACTCTAAACATGTAACATGTAAAATTTTTTAAACATTGCCGATGGAGATTTTTAAGTGCCAAAGTCTGTCGCCATTCCACGAGAGGCCACAATTTTGAAGCATGACATGTTGGGTATCAATTTACTTGGCGTAACATTATCTTTCACAATATAGAAAAAAATTGGGCTAACTTTACTGATGTCTTATTTTAACTAAAAATGTTATTTTTTTTTTTTTTTTTAAAATGGCACTTATAAGACCGCTGCGCAAATACGGTGCCGCAAAAAGTATTGCAACAACCACCATTTTATTCTCTAGGGCAGGGATATGCAATTAGTGGACCTGATTTTATACTGATTTTAACTTGTAAACAAGTAGTGTCAAAAATGGCTCCGGGGCTGAAGTGGTTAAACACAATCTATCCAAATGACAGGCTTGCTTTTAAAAAAGGACTTTGGAGCAAAATAATTTCTTTATCTATAGAGCTCAAATTTTTATGTTCCATATGTCACAATCCATGACATGCCTGACGAAGGGGTCCTGCATGACTCTGAAACGTTGCACTACTGTGATGTGATCATGCAATAAATAATCAGTTTGGACGCTATCTTGTAGATCTACGGTGTGCTGGCAAATATCTCCATTGTGGCAATAGTAAATAGTTCTTGCATTCACGATATATTGACCCTCTTTAGCTATTCCAATAATTTCAAAATGAGCTATATTATGTTGCAAGCCACGTATATTTAATGCTCAGAGATAAGCAAATATTATTTTAAGTACAAGAGTCATGTGTATTCTTACTTGAATCTTGGTGTGCTTTGGGTATTTTTTCCAGATCTGTGCAGTAATCCAGTGTAAAACTTTTCCTCTGCGCAGGAGCTTCATGTAATAAAGACCCGTCACTGCTGCTGCGCTCTCCTTGTGGAGGGCGACTGGTCTTGTCTTTGCCCCTCCTGTAGTTTTCTGTAGGTATCCTGCAGTAGGTGGGGCTTGCTGGACCCCTCCCACAACTCTGCTCTCTGCACAAGTTATGTACAACACGCTGATTATGCCACCACTACATTTTCAAGGTAATATCTGGGTCTGTAAAGACATTTGGTGCACACAAAGTAGATTTATATCCTTTGTAGCCGTGATTGGCTGTCACATGATTGGAAAGCTATCCGTTAACCGGTAACGCACTCTCAGCACAGCTGGTTTTGCCACTCGGCGCCAAGGCCTGGCCACATACGTGCGTTCCGTCTGCACCAAGCAGTTAAAAAGAAGGTACTTACCAGTCCATGGATTCCAGCGCTGTCTTTCCACAGACAATTCTTATCACTACTGCGGGTCCCTGGAGCTGCCATCTTGGCTTTGGAAGCTGGCTGTGACATCCTGATCAATTATGGCTGGTTCCCAACTGTGCATGCACGAAATTGCGGGGAGGCTGGTCCTGCAGGCTTCTGGGACATGTGACATGGTGGGCATGGGAGGAGTGGAGGCGGGATGACCGATGTCATCCTCACCCTAGGCAAGGATTGCTGACATGGGACTGGGTAGCGAGAAATAATACTCACTTTTCCCCCTCCAGCAAAAAAAACTTCAACTCAGTTACAGGCTATGAGGAGGAAAATGTGCTGTACTTAACTTTCTCAGTGAAATTCTTAAGAAATAATTGCAACTAAATCTCTGCAAGAAATCCTGGTCACCACAATAACAGAGCTCAAAATTAGCCACTCAAATGATAGCTTGCATTTAATAGTAAATATCTATTTTTTAAATTAGCATTTTACAACATTGTTAATGGTGCCTTTACCAGGAAACAAAAGTTCAGATAATCATCTTCACCTCCCCCACAAAGACAAGCCCCCCACAGCTTCTCCTGTTTGCTTTCTATCTCTAAGGACTACATATCCCATCTCATATTGCTGCCTGCAAGCAGTTATTTCTATACCGACTCTGCCTCCTGAAACTCCTCGTCTCTACACCTCTGTAGTTCAGAAGGCAGGTTCTTTGAAATGAGTGATGCAGCAGTGCCAACTCCATACATGTCACAGAATTCAAGGAAGTAAATGTGTGGGGATCTTCACAAAGTACGTTTAGTTCAAGATCGTTCAGATAAATAGGAGTAGGCTAAAAATAATTCAAATTCAATGATTAGTTTCAAGAGGCAGTCAGTACAGGAATCACGGCTTGCAGGCAGTAAGGTACCATGGGATATGTAGTCTTTAGAATTGGAAAGTAAACAGCAGAGGAGAAGCTGCAAAGCATGCAGGGAATCCAGGAAGCTGTGGAAAGAGATGGCCAGCAGACAGGCAGCACTAACTTCACGAAAGGAGACTTTTGGTATTATTACAATGCTGGTGTAAAATGAAAGCGTATAATGTGATTATGGATCTCCTTTAACCACTTCAGGTCCGCTCAATAGCAGTTTCACTGCTACAGGATGGCACCTGTGAGCCGGATCACATAAGCACACTTCCAGGAAGGAGGCACGTATGTGTGCTGCCAGCGACTCGCTTTTACTGTAATTACACACAGCGTGAGCTAATCGGCAGGTGCATAGTAACCAATGTCCTCCGAAGCCTGCTGATGTCATCCTCTCAGGACTTCCGGTTTTGCGTTCCACGCCTCGCACTGGATGTCCCTGTATGTAGCCGGCCACTACACAGACAGAACTCTGGACTTTCCACCTTGCCGATTACTGCATCTTCTGATATGGATGTTTCCACCGGACTCTCCCCCTTGCCTACAGACGATCTTCCACCCTGCTCCAGGCTGTTTTTATCATGCGAGTCATTTGTACATTGGTTTTAATAAACTTTTTGGTCTGCACTTAGAGCGCCTTTTTTCTTTTTTGTCTTTTCAGTAATTTTGGGACTCTGCCTCCAGTTCCCCAAGAGGCTTGATCTAGTGCTACCAACCTTGCCACCCCAGCTAGCCACACTTTGCATGGACTAGTATACTCATATCATCATATGAACTTTGTAGACTGACAAATTCCTAAGGTGTTGCGCCTTATACTTGCTGTAGTAAAAGCACCTCACACACTGTAGTAAAACACTGGCTAGGAACACAGTTAACCCTTTGATCGCCCCTGATGTTAACCCCTTCCCAGCCAGTGCCATTAGTACAGTGACAGTGCATTTTTTTTGCACTGCTCGCTATATTAATATCACTGGTGCCCAAAAAGTGTCAGAATATCCTGGCCTTCCCAAATATGGATCGCCCCACCCTCCAAAACGTGTCACCCCACCATCCCAACTATGCAATTATGGGTCACCAAACTCCTCCACCTACCAAAACATGAGTCACTCCACCCACACACCTTCTCAATCATGGGTTACCCCACCCTCCCGCCTTCTCAAACATGGGTCACCCCATTTTGCAGCCTTCCCAAAGGTGGGTTTACCTTCCAAAAACGTGGATAATCCCACCCTTAGGCCTTTCCAAATATGGATAATCCCACACTTAGGCCTTTCCAAATGTGGATCATCTCACCCTCCGGCCTTCACAAACATGGGTCACCCCATCCTCTGGCCTTCCCAAACATGGTTCATCCCATCTTCTGGCCTTCCCAATCATGGGTCACCCCACCCTCCTGCCTTCCAAAACATAGGTCATCCGATCTTCCCAATCATGGGTCACCCCACCCTCTGGCCTTTCCAAAGATGTGTCACTTCACACTCCGTACTTCCCAATCATGGGTCACCCCACCCTCTGGCCTCTCCAAAGACCCGCTTCCGACGACGTCCAATGACGAAACGCGTTAGGCGGGGCCAGCACAACGTTCATGCGCTCTGCGTCACTTCCGAGATCGTGGTTTAGCCCTTTGGTACGCAAGCCCCAGGAAGGGGAAGGGAGACGTCCCTTCCTCAACACGGTAGCCGCGCTGCCGAACTGTTACTTGATTTTATCTAAGTATCCTTGATTGCATTTAGGGATGCTATTTATAAAGTATTCTGTCCACAAGTTTTATACTTAATTTGAGCTAAATAAAATTTTTTTTATGGTAATACACTATTTTGGATTTTCCGTTTTTTATCCACACCCACAAACCGGAGCAATTTTTACCAAATCCAAGGATCACCAATAGGACGGATTGATAAGGACCTACAGGAAGGAGCAACTCAGGCTGTCCAACCCGAGCTGACCGGGGAAAGATACAGCAAAGGCGAGCTACCCCTGCAGGGGTACCTATCTCTGGTGAGTGGGGACACAGGTGGGGAGCACGGTTTGAAGTCACTGGATTATCGGGCAGGAGTGTGTGAAATCACCGGATCACCTTTTGAATTATATGTATCAACAGCAAAAGTCACATTACTTTCAACAACAGTCTTCATATCTATTATAGACTTTTACTGGATTGTGGTCTCTTCCTATTACGATCGTATTGATATATGGACATAACAACTGGGCATAGCCCATAAAGACTGTTAGAGGGATAAGAGTGTGTGGTTTAAAAAAATTTTGCTGGGTGTTTTTACCCTTTTTACATATTGCGTTTATACACATTTTATATATATTTTTATGTACACGGACTTTTATACACATCCACATAAATCACTATATTTGAATAATTGGAATATTATTAGTCATACACATTTTAAACTATTGTTATATCTGTGGTTTCAGTTTTGCATATATTTATTTATTCACTGATTCACTTTGACATTTTAACACTCAGATCACTGTTTCATATGAGGGGTCATCACAAATTTAACACACAAACAGCACGACATCTGTGCACATAAATACTTTGGGGACTAGCGCTAATTTCCTGTCATTGCAAGAGATACTCTCCAAAGATGTGTCACTTCACCCTCCGTACTTCCCAAACATGGGTCATCCCAACCTTCGCCCTTTCCAAACAAAGGTCACCACATCCTTCCGCCTTCCCAGATATTGGTCACCCCACCCTTCCATCCTCCCAAACATAGGTCACCCCACCCTCTGCCCTTCTCAAAGATGTGTCATCTCACCCTCCCACCCCACTCTTCCACCTTTCCAAACGGGTCACCCCACCCTCTGGCCTCTCAAAACATGGGTCACCTCACCCTCCGTAATTCCCAGATATTGGTCACTCCACTCTCCCACCTTCCCAAACATTGGTCAACCCACCCTTCCATCCTCGCAAACGGGGTTACCCCACTCTCAGTCCTTCCAAAACAAGGATAATCCTACCCTACAATATACAGTGCACTGAAGATGCATGAAGATTTCACCATTTACTAGGAATATATTAACGCTGCTGCAGGGACTGTTTTGTTCAGTGCACTGTATATTGAAGATTTTGGTTTGAGTTACTTATCAGCAGCTGCTAAAAGTCTAAGGAGGAGAGATCGCATTACCTACAGCGCTGAGCAAAGACTTTGGGGCACTGTTTGGTCTTTATATATATCAATCCTACCCTACAGCCTTCACAAACGTGGGTCACCCCATCCTCCGGACTTCCCAGACATGATTCCCCCCATCATCCGACCTTCCCAATCATGGGTCACCCCACCCTCCCGACTTCTCAAACGTGGGTCAACCCACCCTCCTGCCTTCCCAAACATGGGTCACCCAACATTCTGTCCATCTCAATCATGGGTCACCCCACTCTTCCACCTTTCCAAACATGGCTCACCCCACCTTCCAGCCTTACCAAACCTGGGTCACCCTACCCTCCTAAGCATGGGAAAACCCCACCCTCCCACCTACTCAAACATGGGTCACCCCATCCTCTGGCCATCCCTCCCACTCTTCCAAACATCGCTCACTTCCCCCTCTGACCTTACTAAACATGGGTCACCCCACCCTCCAACCTACCCAAACATAGGTCACCACACCCTCCAGCTTTCCCAAACATGGGTTACCCCACCCTTCAACCTTCCCAAACATGAGTTAGCCCACCCTCTCGCCTTCTCAAACATGGGACATCCCATCCTCTGGCCTTTCCAAAGGTGGGTTACCCCAGTCTCAGGCCTTCCAAAATGTGGATAATCCCACCCTTAGGCCTTTTCAAATGTGGGTTACGCCACCCTCCCACCTTCCTAATCATGGGTCACCACACCCTCTGACCTTCCCAAACATGGGTCACTCCACCCTCCTGCTCTCCCAAACATTGGTAACTCCACCCTCCAGCTTTTAGCAATATCTAGCTCCAGAATGAAGAGAGCTGGGGACAGAGGGCATCCCATTATCGAGCGCAGGGAGGCTCAGGTCACGGAAAAAGGCCTCCACTTGGTCTAGGGGAATGGGTCAGGCTTAGCATAGAACTTTGATAAAAGTCTGCAAAGCTCGATCTGATCTGTTGGGGGTTGGAGGTGTAACCTCCCGCAGGCAACCGTGGAGAAAGTCAGGGATTCGGGCCGGAAGAACACACAACTCAGTAAGAGGCAAACCACTATATGTAACAATGTCAACGGTTGGTAAAAAAAAGAGAACCAGTAGTAAAGTGTAAGAGCCTGGAAGGAGCAGGCCGCGGTGCAGACCAAAGGCCCCCCCTTGCTCCCAGCAAAGTGAAACCTTTAAAGGTGCCCAGTGATGGCAGCGTGGTGATCCGTGCCATGGAGGCGGGTGCAAGGGCTAAGCGGTGTTCACTCCCTAGACAGCAGTAAAAGGGGAAGGGTGGAAAGCGGTATAGAGAAAAATAGGAAAGAGCAGGAGAAGGGGACGGAAGAGGTTAAAAAGGAGGGGAAGAGAGCTGTACCTGGGTGTGGAAAGCGCCCCAGGGGTGCAATAAAAGCAAACATGAGTCAAAAGGTTATCTCACAGTTAAAATAATGGTTAAGAACAAAGTGTCACTGAGGAAGCAGGGTGACCAGACGCCCCCTTGCTATGGTTCCAGAACCGCAGTGTCCCCTGGGTTCATAGGCAGGGGAGGGGAAGCCTGGTCAGCACAAGGCAAAAAGGATTAAGGGGGGTGTAACAGGGTCAGGAAGACCTTAGTTCATGGATTAAGGGGTGTCCCCTAGGGGAGGGCAGGGCTCCACTAGGTCCCGTAGAAAAGTCCTCGGGTCATTATGGTGCTAGGGGTCCTGAGGTGGGCGTTCATTCACTACATGTCAACCAGGGGTGCACGCTGGTTTTGAAGAGATAATCCCCCCCAATCTAGAAGTCCTAAAAAAATGGCATCCCCAAAGCGGCAAACACCCAGTTCTGGTGCACTGTGAGGCGTAACTCGGGCCCCCCCCCCCCATGGGGCCAGGGGAAAGCAGCAGCCAGGGAGGGTGGGCCAGCTTCGGGGAAAAAAAAAGAAAAAAGGTGGAAAAGAAGCACATCCTAACAGTTAACAAGCAACGGTCATGAAAAAAGTGGAGAACGGGTGTCAGATCACTTCATAGCTTGTTCAACCCGGAGAAGAGCGGGAAGAGCTTGAACACAGAGGGGTCTGAGGAAGGGACCTCTTACAGCCAGGCATCCTTTCCCAGAGGCAGCTGAGTTGAGGATCCAGAGGGATGTGCAGGGCTGGGGGCACCACACCCCCCCCCCGTGGCAGGAGATTTAGAGATTCCAGCATCGATTGGGCCTCCTCCGTGGTAGAGATGGAGTAGTAGCAGCCTTGGTACTCGAAAGGGGAAACTGCAGGTGTACTTAATGCGCTGTTTACCAGGACTGAGGGGAAAGGCTTCATGTGGCGGCGCTTCTGGAGGGTAATCTGGGAGAGATCAGAGAAAAGCTGATAGCAGTGCACCTGGAAGGTTAAGTCAGATCTGTTCTTAGCAGCCATGAGAAGAGTTTCTTTGTTGCGATAGCATGTGAATTTAATGATGTCGCTCGTGGGACTGTCAGGCTTTTTCAGTCCTAGGGAGCGATGTATGAGGTCAAATTCGAGTCAGTTTATAGGGATGGCAGGGACCAACACTTGGAAAAAAGCTGTCGCAGTAGAGGTGAAGTCCGTAATGGTTTTAGGAGTACCTCTCAGGCCTTGAACGATTTTCAAAGTCCTCAAGCTGAAGGAGCGCAGCAGAAAGCTCCTTTTTGAGGTCAGGTCTTGTTCATGATTTTCAATTACTGTGACCACAGCGTCCATTTTGTCCTTGAAGTCATTCATGCGGCTCCCCAGCTCCCAGATCTTTTTGGTGAGATCGTTTGGAGGTGGCAGCCGACAGTTCACTTTGTAGCATGGCTATGAAGCAACACAGGAGCTCAGCATCTCGCAGAGCTGGCAGAGGGGTGCTGGTGGAGCCTCCGCAGTGCTCTCAGCATACGAAGTAAAGCCTGGGAGACCTGACAATGGGGGCCGCAGGAACTCCAAACTGGAGGCCGGGACTTCCGGCAAACCTGCTGGCAGATAGGCCGTGGATTCTGGGTCAGCCGGCTTGGCGCTGGAGGCGCAGGTAGAGCCCAGTTCTTTTCCTCACCTGTGCCGCGGAAGTGGGGGAGACAGAAGGTGGCCAAAAGGACAGGGGATACCTCCACTGGAAGCTGCCGACAGCGCCGAATTGTCCGGTGAGCGAGGAGCGGGACCACTGAGCGGCCATCTAGGATAGCTACTCTCGGGCACACTCCCCCGATACTTCCTTTTAACTCATTTTCCTGGGGTTTGTACGTAACCTGCTCCTGATAATGTGCCTGATAAGGAGCCACCTTTTCCCTCACTGGCATTGGTTTTAACCATCATAGTAGGTATTGTAGGTTCAACAACCATTTTTTGGGTTACCGAGGGCAGCCAAACCATTGTTGGGTATCATACATTTAAAAGTCACAATTTGATACCATCAGTACTGTCTTTCAGAGCGTCTCTGGGTACCTCAACTAGTACCTCCTTGCGGGTGACAGACTACGCCACTGATTTTTGTGTAGACGATCACGCCAGGTTCCATGTCGATTCGTCACGGGCGATCTGGAGTACTCTTTAATCACGGACGAGATCTACGGAGTTATTGTCCTTAAGACAGTGGGCGTTCCTCCATGATCAACTCCATGGGTCTCTGCGAGACTTTCTGTCATGACTACCATAGTTTAACACTGAAAATTTACATACTATGGGTTGTTACCAAACCGACGGGAGCCATTGGGTTTTTTACCAACAACTTGGATGTTATGGATGATACTACCAATTTTGGTTAC
>BLSH010329253.1:729859-743089 GCA_018402905.1 Glandirana rugosa
AAGCGACTGTCTGTGTCGTAAGAATACTGTGTCATGGATCCAGACAAAGGCCTGTACCATGTCTGTCCCCACAAGGATTGTGGCTCATTCGCAGATTGCGAAGTCCGACCCACTTGGGACACTAGCGCGGTCACCAAGAGGAATGCCAAGACATACGTTCACAACCCCGAGTCCCACAGCTGAACACTTCGCTATGGAATGCGGGTCTTGTGAGCCGAGGACGCTCTCCGTTATAACAGCACCATCCTGTTTAGAGGAGATAGGGACCTGTCCGTGGCATTGACCAACTGAACCAGAACCGGGCGGTGCAGCCTCTCTGTCCAACGGGACCGGTAAAGCCTGCTCGCTCTCAGTTCCGGTACCTACATCGACCAATTGAGGGGAGGACCACTTCTCCCCCCCTTTAGGGCCGGAACCTGAATCCCCCAAACCAAGGGTTCACGGGACTGACACTCCGACCTGATCGGCCTGTCCAGGGATAGAGGAGATTTGTCCTACCACGACAATATTGCCTCTCGCAGGAGCCGAGTGTTCTGGGCGTAAGGTATCGCTTCACAAGTCGACACCCTGAGCCCCAACACTTGCATACAGAACCGTAAGGAGAACCACTGGCGCGATCACAGGGTTCACCCAGCCTGAAGCGTTAGACGCTTACTCGGTGTTAGGAACACCCCTGTCTGTACCATGTCCGGAAACAGACCTAGGTACTGTGTCATAAGAATGCTGTGTCTGTCAGCGAACGGAAGAGAAAATTAATTATAAATGACATCTGTTTATTTCCGTGATCAGCTGTCATTCGTTGACAACTGATCATGTTGTAGAGGGCCTGCTGTGATTGGCCCTTTACACTATCTGTGATCAGCCGAGCCTCACGGAAGCGTTAGAACAGGAGGACATCCATGGACACCCTCCTGGAAACGTAAGCCCGCACTATAGCCATATTTCGGCTATAGTGCGGACGGCAAGTGGTTAAGAACACACAGTCCCCCACGCTATGCATTTGGGAATCCTGTTTAAAATGTGTTGCTATTATACAAGGCAACTTAACAGAGCAGGGGATGTTCAGGGAAATTTTATGAAATCTGGGTCACCTGACTGGACTCCCTATGGCCTACTTAATGCGGACCAAAAATTCTTCCCAAAACAGTATTGAACCCTAAGGCCCCTTTCACACGTGCGGAGCCCGTTTTGACGGGTTCTGCTGCTCAGCGGGGATCCATCCGTTTATCCCCGCTGAGCCGGCGGATGACAGGATGGATGACACTCCGTGCAGAGACTGTCCTGTCGCAGCTCCATTCTCCTCTATGGAGAATCGGATGAACACGGGCTGTCTGTCCGTGTTCATCCGATCCGCCAGACGGATGGAAAATAAGGTTTTTGGCGGATCGGGTGTCAGCGGACATGTCACCGCTGACATCCGTCACTCCATAGAGAGAAATGGAGCGTCTGTTCGGGTCCGCCTGAAAAACTGACAGACGGACCCGAACGATCCGCCCGTGTGAAAAGGGCCTGAAGCAAATATTTTTAATATTGCAGCTTACCAATTCTTAGATGTGATGGCTGCGTTAGTTTTCTTTTTCAGGCCTTTTTATTTTCACCAGGTGATCCTTTTTCAGCAGAACAAGGTGTCCTTACAGATGTAGTAGTTAGGTTGAGATAAGCCATTTACCACGGACAGGGTCTTTTTTTTACAATGATCCGCTTGTATGTAAAACCTTTATCCCAAATAGAACAAAAACTGTTTCAGGAACTGCTTAAAAAGCTGGGGTTCAGCTTCAATCTGTTAGAGTAATTAAATCTGCTAATGCATTTAATACTACCCTCCCTCCACACGGACAATGCTGCTGCCTAATAGTGTCTCTCTTGATCCTTCATCCAGAGTGTAGGCACCCTAAGACCCCTTTCACACGGAACGTTTTTCGGGCGATGCAGTGCCAAAAACAGTGCCTGTGCAGCACTTGAAACCCCCTGCCCCCATCCCCAGTGTGAAAGCCTGAGTGCTTTCACACTCGGACGGTGCGCTTGCAGGACGAGATCCTGCAAGCCACATCTTTGGGGCGGTGCGCTGAGCAGTGTATACACCGCCCCCTCCATTGAAAGCAATGGACGGTGCTCCCGTAGCGGCTGAACACCAGCTCACCCCCGCTCCCTACTGCATAGCGTCGCTCTACTGCTACCGTCTCTCCCCAGTGTAAAAGGAGCCTAATGCAGGAGGTGTGTTACTGGCCAGCTCACCAAATGAAAACAGAGGAGAAAAAAAGGCTGTAAAAAGAAAAACCAACGCAGTCACCACATCTAAGGATTGGTAAGTTGCAATATTAAAATTTTTGGCTTTGGGTTTAATACCACTTTAACCCCTTCCCACCGGTAGGACGTCCATGGACGTCCTGGACTTTGAGGGGTGATATCTGAACGGTGCCAGCAGCTATAGGCACCGTTCAGATATCATTCTTTCCGGCCGGCAATTCCCTACACCATAAGAGTGATCATAGCGGCAGTTCAGCCGCTTGATTGTTCTTATAGGCAGTGGGAGGGGACTCTACTCCCCCTACCCTGCCGTCATTCGGTGCTTCTCCCGTGCCGCCCATACGATCGGCGGCAGGGAGAAGGAATCAGTAGCTGCCGGATGATTGTCAGGGAGATGACTGATGACCATCTGGTCACCAGTCATCTCTATGACCCTCGGAGGCCCGGGCGCGACGTTATGACATCACGTCCAGGCCGGCTTTAGTAAACAAAGCCGTGATCACGGTTGGAAAGGCTGGGATCGGAATTTTTTTTTTCTGATCTCGGTCTTTCCAGCCTGCAGGAGAGATGTGAGGTCATATTGACCCCATATCTTTCCATAAAGAGGACCTGTCACGCACCATTCCTATTACAAGGGATTTTACATTCCTTGTAATAGGAATAAAAGTGATCAAAAAAAAAATTAAAGAGACAGTGTAAAAATAAAAGTAAAATAAATAATAAAAAAAAAATTAAAGTCCCCCCGTCCCCGCGCGCAGAAGGGAACGCATATGTAAGCCCCGCCCACATATGGAACCGGTGTTCAAACCACACGTGAGGTGAGCGAGAGCAATTCTAGCACTAGACCTCCTCTGTAACTCTAAACATGTAACCAGTAAAAAATTTTAACGCGTCGCCTATGGAGATTTTTAAGTACCAAAGTTTGGCACAATTCCACGAGTGTTCGCAATTTTAAAGCGCGACATGTTGGGTATCAATTTACTTGGCGTAACATCCTCTTTTACAACATACAAAAAAATTGGGCTAACTTTACGGTTTTGTATTTTTTAAATTCACTAAACTGTTTCTTTTCCAAAAAAAAAACGCGTTTGAAAAATTCCTGCACAAATATCGTGTGATATAAAAAGTTGCAATGATCGCCATTTTATTCCCTAGAGTCTCTGCTAAAAAAAAAACATATATAATGTTTGGGGGTTCTGAATAATTTTCTAGCAAAAAAATTATGATTTTTACATGTAGGAGAGGAGTGCAAGAAATGGCCCGGTAAGGATGGGGTTAAATTCAAGGCATGCATTTCTCTCAGTGAACGCAGTGGTTTGATGTTGATTAGGAAAAATGTTTGCACAACCAACTGCACCCACTCTAACTTATGTTAAAACTAGAGAGCATTTCACACAGCATTTTACCTTTGCTTTAACCACTTAAGAACACAATAAAAAGTATTATCTGGACTATCAGGAATATCCTTTTAACTCGTTCAGATCCGCGCTATAGCCAAAGTACGGCTCCAGTGCAGATCTGAAATGCCGGGTGGACGTCCTGGCGCACACTCACAGGCTGCGGCGGCGCACGCACGCGCCCGCCGCACAAACTCGGTGTCCGCCCGAGACCCGCGATCCCGTCAGACCTGCAGAACGGGGAACCGCTGATGTAAACACGGCGGTTCTCCGTTCTGTTGAAGGGGACAAGACAGATCTACTGATCCCTGTCACTGGGATCAGTTAGATCTGTTATGTCCCGACCAGCCCCGCCCCCCCACAGTTAGAACACAACTAGGGAACATAGTTAACCCCTTCACTGCCCCCTGCAGGTTAACCCCTTCACTGCCAATGACATTTATATAGTAATCAGTGGACATTTCAATTTCTGATCGCTGTATAAATGTCATTGGTCCCAAAAAAGTGTCAAAAATGTCCGACATGTCCGCCGAAATATCGCAGTCCTGATAAAAATCGCAGATCACCGCCATTACTAGTAAAAAAATAAATAATAAAAACGCCATAAATCAATTCCCATAGTTTGTAGACGCGATAACTTTTGCGCAAACCAATCAATATACGCCTATTGCGTTTTTTTTTTACCAAAAATATGTAGAAGAATATATATCGGCCAAAACTGTTGAATCATTTTTATTTTTTATTTGGATATTTATTATAGCAAAAAGGAAAAAAAGGGATATTATAACTTACCGTAAAATCCTTTTCTCTGAGTTCACTGACAGACGCAGCCCTTCATTAGACAAGTGGGGTTTATGCTCAGTTCACTAGGAGTAGACTAGGCAAAATAAAAGTACAGGTTGGCCACTCCCAGGGGGCCGTCCTCAGCTTAGCATATAACCCCCTGCTAGACAATAGCATATCCGTTCGTAACAAGCCGTACAAACTCCACCCAGGGGTGTCGGTGCTGCGTCTGTCAGTGAACTCGGAGAAAAGGATTTTACGGTAAGTTATAATAAAATCCCTTTTACTCTTACGTTCACTGACAGACGCAGCCTTTCATTAGACAAGTGGGGATGTCCCAAAGCTGTGTCAATCAAGAGGGGCGGGCAACTATAACAACTGTACCCAACTAAAAAAGCCCTCTCAGGCGGCACCAGTCGCGCCTACACTGCCGCTTGCAAAACTTTGCGGCCAAAAGCAGCACCCGCCGATGCTGAAACATCAACTTTGTAAAACTTAGTAAACGTGTGCACTGAGGCCCAAGTAGCCGCTTTGCACACCTGAGACACCAAGGCCTGGTGTCTAAAAGCCCAGGAAGTACTAACTGCCCTGGTGGAATGAGCCGTTACTGGAAAAGGGGGAACCTTGCCCCGAACCTCATATGCATGAGTCACAGTCTTCCTAATCCAACGAGAAATGGTAGCTGACGAGGCGGCCATGCCTTTGCGCGAACCTTACGTCAGCACAAATAAAGAATCAGACTTCCGAAAAGAAGCTGTAGAAAACAAATACACCCGCAAGGCCCTCACCACATCCAAAGAATGCAGTTCAAATTCCTTGGGATGCGACGGGTGCGGGCACAATAAGGGAAGAACAATATCCTCATTCAAATGAAAAGAAGAAACCACCTTCGGAAGAAAAGAAGGGGAAGGTCGCAAAACCGCCTTGTCCTTATGAAGGACCAAGTAAGGTGACTTGCAGGATAACGCTGCCAACTCAGACACCCACCTGCTACAACAACTGTAAGGGAATGTCCCTAATATTCTCATATGGTGGCTTCTGAAGCACAGAAAGCACCAGATTCAAATACCACGGTGCCAGAGGCGACCGTATCCGAGGAGCCACATGACGTACACCCTGTACAAAAGTACAGATCAACTAATGTGACGCCAAGGGTCGTTGAAAAAGAACAATCAGGACCGAAATCTGACCTTTAAGCGTACTTAACGCCAGGTTCTATAGGCCTTCCAGGTCCTATGATAAATCTTACGTGAAGGGAGGGGCGTGACCGGATGTGAAGGGAACAGCATCGTTCTTCTTGGAGCTCCGTACACATCCTGAATAAATCCGTGCTTAAAGCGGAGGTCCGAGGGCTAAAAAAAAAAATTAAAAGTCAGCAGCTACACATACAGTAGCTGCTGACTTTTAATATTAAAACACTTACCTGTCCTGGAGTCCAGCGATGTCGGCACCCGCCGCCGATCTTCGGATCGGGGGACGGGTGCAGCCGCCTCCATCGCGGGTAAGGGAACCCGGACGTGTAAGCAGTACAGCTTCACGCCGGGCACCTTACTGCGCATGCGCGAGCACTTCCGCGCTCTGCTACTGGCCAGGCGGCCAGAAGCAGAGCGAGCAGGGAGGAGGGAGCCGGGCTGCTGACGTCAGCGGCCGCGTCCGCCGGCCAGAGCTCCCGGAAGTGTGGAAAAGGACACCTGTCTAAAGACAGGTGTCCTCTTCCCCCCCGAAAGGTGCCAAATGTGACACCTGAGGGGGGGAGGAATCCAACCAGCGGAAGTTCCACTTTAGGGTGGAACTCCGCTTTAAAAGGGTTTCAAAGTGCCCGCATTGAACCGATTTGTGGTGGATTAGACTTACCGTGAACTGGTCGCCCGAATGGCTGCGGCGAAACAGGTGAAAACGATCCCCCTGGAGCAGAGACAGACCCGCTCCACGCCAGGTCCGAAGCAAGGCCCCGCCTCCGCCATTTTGCCGGAAAAGAAGCAAAAGAAGAGCTATGCACACGCGGCCGAGATGGCGGCTCAGAGAGAGGACGCCCCGCGGAGTCCACCCGACCCGACCTCCCCATCGGCTCCCCCGCTGGGGCTTTCAGACCAGGAATCAACGCATGAGGCCATCACAAGACCGATCCTAGAAGCCATAGATGCAAGTAAGGCAGCGGTAATGGTACGAATAGACCATCTGGCGGCTGAATGCACCCTCATTAGACATGAGATAGATAAGGTGAGGGGAAGACTTACGGTGGCAGAAGACAGAGTTTCTGGAGTGGAAGATGCCTCCCACACGCATAATACTCAGATATCAGAGCTCCAGGGCCTGGTGCAGTCATTGCAGCGGCGTGCTGACGACGCTGAAGACCGCCAAAGGAGGAACAATGTCAGGGTCGTGGGCCTGCCAGAGGGTACCGAGGGGACCAGACCAGTGGAGTTTGCTGAGAACTTATTCAAGCAACTGCTATCTCTAGAAAACCTGCCTCCCACATACGTAGTAGAGAGGGCGCATCGGGTCCCCAGGGAAGCCAGACCACCGGGAGCTTATCCGCAACCCTTCCTAGTCCGGTTCCTTAACTACAGGGACAGGGACATGATTCTGACAGAATCCAGGGAAATCCAGGCCCTAAAGTGTGAGAATGCTTAAGTAATGCTCTTTCCAGATTTTTCTGCAGAAACACAAAGGAAGAGGCGATCGTTTAATGATGTGAGGAGGCGTCTTCGGGAAAGAGAATTGAAGTACAGCATGCTCTACCCGAGCAAACTCCGAGTACAATTTAAAGGTACTGTAAAGTTTTTTTTTGACCACCCGCAAGAAGCATGTGATTGGCTAGATGGCCTGCTGTGAGCCCCAGGGCCTTTACTTCATTCTGTTGGAGCGGGGGAGAGAACCCTGCGTGTTGGCACCTGTTGTGCTCAAAGGCATTATTACCCCTGAAGGACCAGGTTTCTCCTTGCGGCCTTTCAATTCTACAGTCTTATTTTTCATTTTTCAATTTCTTTTATATTTACTTGTCACAACTCTTATAAGGTACCTGTGGAACTGGTAAAGCTGTTGCTGGAGCCTTATCCTGGGCTTTCATTCTACATACTTTTTTCACCTTACCCATTTTCTACCCTGCATCCTGGACAGGAGCTTTGGAGGATACCAGGGATGTGTTTCTCCACAGGACAGACTAGTGGGACATTCGGACCACACTACGCACCGTGTTTTGGTTTTTCAGTTGGAAGGGATAAAGTCGTATATCGGGTTATTTTTTTTTTAGCTTTGTTCTTTTGTTTTGGTTCCGATACAACGGCAGGGACGTATACACTGAGCTCAGCAATCTGCCCCCCCTATTTACATTTATATCTATCTGCCTCTGAGGCATGCCAGCGGGAGCTATGGAGACCATATTGGGACAACAGGAACCTCATGTTTACAATGGGACATCCGGAGGTAATATCTGTCTCGACCCTCCCTAATGGCTAACTCTGTTAAGGTTCTATCCTGGAATATTAGAGGGCAAAATGACAAATATAAAAGAGCAGCGGTTTTTCAATATCTGAAACACATTAAACCTCATGTTATTATGTTACAGGAGACGCATATGGATGGTGGTAGGGTACTAGCCTTGCGCCGTCTGTGGATCCAGAGGGCCTTTCACGCCACCTACTCCACGTTTTCTCGGGGTGTATCAATCTTAATTAGCAAGGCGGTCCCCTGCACCATACATCAGTTGTCTGATCCTGAAGGAAGGTATGTGGCGGTGGAATTGGATATTTGTTATAAAAGAATGGTTCTGATTAATGTCTATGTGCCTCCGCCATTTAAAGTACAAATGTTGTATGATATGCATGTTAAGCTGGCACCATATGCTCAATAGCCATGGGTCATGTTGGGTGACTTCAACGCAACCTTGGATGCGTTGGGACTCCTCCAACCCAAATAGGGAGGGATCGGTGGAACTAGAATCATGGATCTCGGTGACTAGACTAACGGAGCTCTGGCGGTGGAAGCATCCAAAGGAGAGGGGTTACTCCCACTTATCCTCATCCCATCGCTCCTCAGCCAGAATCAACTTAATCTTGGGTAGCGATGGAATGCTACCGTGGGTCCAAAAGGTTGAATATTTAGCGGGAGGAGTATCTGACCATTCCCCGGCCTTGCTTACCTTGTCAGTAGGGGAAGGAGGGAGGGGTAGTTGGAGGATCTCGTCAGAGTGGATACAAAATGAGACAGTCCAAACCCACTTACAAAAGGCAGTCTCAACATATTGGCAGGCCAACACGGACTCAGCCTCCCCGAGTACACTTTGGGATGCCTTTAAGGCAGTAGTAAGGGGAGAATGTATTTCTGCCATTAAAGAGGCTAGGAGGGATCATGGGAACGAACTCCGCCTATTGAGGGAGGGAGAGGAAAGGAGAGCGAGAGACCATGCAGACGACCCAAATTCAGAAACGTACACAGCTCTGCTAGACGCAAGAAGGAGGCTATCGCTTCACTTATCGGATATGGCTCATGCAGAATTAAGAGATAGGGCCCACTCTCTTTTCACGGAGGGGGACAAGAATGGCAAGCTCCTGGCTAGGCTGGTCGCGGATTCTCGCGCCACCCTGAGCATCCCGGTCATAAATAATGGGATGGGAGAGCTAATCACTAACCCCGCAGGGATTATGGAGGTCTTCTCTGAGTTCTTTGGACGCCTTTATGCCCCCATTCCAACATACGATGTCGCAGTCTTAGAATCAAGGTTGGATAGCTTAAACATCCCCCAACTAACGGCGGAGGACAGGGAGACCATGGATGCCCCTGTGACTATTAAAGAAATAGAGGCGGCCATCTACTCCTTTCCCCCCAATAAAGCTCCAGGACCGGATGGTCTCCCTATAGATTTCTATAAACTGCACAAAGAACAGGTAGCCCCTAGAATAAAATGGCTCTTTGATCAATGCTTTGAAAATGGTAGCCTCCCCCCTTCCATGATGGAGGCCTATATGGTATTAATATTGAAACCCGGAAAAGACCCATTGGACTGCTCATCATATCGCCCAATTGCCCTCCTGAACACGGATCTAAAGATCCTAACTAAGGTCCTGTCATCTAGGCTTGCGGGAACCATATCCTCTCTGGTCAGTTCAGATCAGATGGGGTTTATCCAAGGTAAGTCTACGGACACGAACTTACGCAGACTCTTTACTCACCTCCAGCTCCCTCCCCCAGATCCGCCAACTAGAATCGTGGTCTCCATCGACATTGAGGCGGCCTTCGATTCGGTGGACTGGTGTTACATGGGCAAGGTCCTGGAGCGCATGGGCTTTGGTACAGTGTTCAGGAAATGGGTGACCATGCTGTACAATGCCCCCAGGACGGCAATTAGACTGTGTAATGCAATCTCCCCCTTTTTTGACATAGGAAGGGGGACCAGACAGGGATGCCCTCTGTCCCCCTTCCTGTTTGCGCTGGTAATGGAGCCAGCGGCGATAGTGCTCAGATCATCCCCAGATATCCAGGCCATTAAGGTCGGGACTTTGAGGGAGTGTTTGGCATTGTATGCCGATGACCTACTGCTGTTTCTGGAGGACCCAGTAGAGTCCCTGCGCAGTGCACTTAGCATTTTAAATGAATTTACGCTCTATTCCGGCCTAAAAATAAACTGGTCTAAATCCTCCATTCTGCCCATAGATGAGGGGGCGAGGGCGGACCCCGAATTGCCACTGAAGTGGGTCACCTCTCTCACGTACCTGGGGGTGAAGGTTACTGCTGATGTGAAAGAGTATTACAGACTAAATCTCCTGCCACTGATTCCCCTGGTTAAACAGAAAACTGCTGCCTGGCAGAGACTCCCCTTGTCTCTGTTGGGAAGAATAAACTTGATAAAAATGAAAATCCTCCCAGTCATTTTATATTTCCTAAGACATGCTCCAGTTTGGGTCCCAAGGTCTTATTTCAAACATTTGGAATCATGGGAACCTTTTTATGGACTCCCAGGGTACTGAGAGTGAGTATTAGGCCCTACAAGAACCTCTGGGACAGGGGGGACTAGCGTTCCCTGATTTAAAAAAATACTACCTGGCAGGGCAGATGGTGTTCGTTCACAGATGGCTGGGCCTGGACTGCGATGATGCCGCCACAGTTTTGGAGGCGGCTCATCTCGGCTCCTTGGAGTCCCTACGACTGGCAACATACAGGGGGACTCGTTCGGCTCTTCCCCTCACGGGATCTATGAAGGCAACAATCACAGCATAGGGAGAAGCACTTAAGCTCGCTTGCCCATCCTATACCGGGATGTCCCCGTCAGCCCCACTCTGGCTTAATCCTAGTCTGCCACACTTCCTCTCCTTTCAAGACCCTATGCTCTGGGCGGTTAAAGGGATTAAAACACTCAAAGATGTAACAATGTATGGTGAACTTTTGACCAATTGAAGGCTAGACATGACCTCCCAAACACGTATTTTTTCCGCTATCTACAATTGAGGCATGCCTTCCAGAGCCAGTTTACGAACACGAGGTTAGAGGCATTGCCTTCTGCTATCAAGGATGCTTTAGCAGTGGAAGAACTCCCTAAGACATTATCTGTGGTGTACAGGAAACTGTTTGTGAGCAGCCCGGCGGCAGTTGTCAGGTGTAGAGCAAGATGGGAGGGGGAGGTACCTGATCTCCAGGGTGAAGATTGGGAGGAACTGTGGGATAGGCCATTGGACACTTAGTTTCCGCCAGAGACCAGTTGATTCAGTCCAAATTCCTCCACCGAGTCTACTACACGCCAGCTAGGTTGGCAGCTATATATCAGGGGGCATCGGCATCTTGTTGGCGATGCTCTGCAACACTGGCTGCGGCACTGCATATATTCTGGGAATGTGAAAGGATCCGACTTTTTTGGGAGGAGGTAACCGCCTTTATAGAGGAAATTCTGTTTGTACCAATTCCCAAAACTGTCAAGACATGCCTGTTGGGAATGGTTGAAGAGGTTGTCCCCTCCAGAGCCCATAGAACGCTCCTCACCATCCTACTGTTTTATGGCAAAAAAGCAATACTACTTCACTGGAAGAAGCAGGAAGCCCCTAGCCTGGGTTATTGGAAAAAACTAGTTAACACGATGCTACCTTACTATAAAGCAACTTACAAAGCAAGGGGATGCTCCAAAAAATTTGATAAGGTCTGGAGAGCTTGGTACGATACTAGATCCTCAGTTGATTAAATGATTGGGAGGAGAGATTAGTTGAAATCCTAAGGGAGAGGGGAGTGGGATTTGCTGGGGGCGACTCTCAGCATGCTGTAAGATGTCCCAAGTGATACCAGTGTGATATTAAATGTCTATGGCTCACTAAGAGATGGTGTGCTGAGGGAAGAGGCAAAAATCTGTTATGCATAATCTAAGACCTAGGGGGGAGGGGTGCTGAGCGGGGAGTTGGGGGGAATTGTTCGGGTTGTTGGTATGCCAGTTAGTGTGCCTATGTCTAGGTAGCAGATGTGGTATGGACCATGTTTGGTCCATGGGGGGCCTGTTTGGCCGGGCTCTCCCAAAGGACGTGTATGTATGTCTTCTATGTATGTTACCAAAACTTTCAATAAAAATAAATTATAAAAAAAAAAAAAAATCTTACGTGAAGAACTCTTATGCGCTTTAATCATAGTAGGGATCACGGGGTCAGAGACACCCCTATCCCTCAACACCTGGGACTCAATAGCCAAGCCGTCAAAGCCAGCGAGGGTAAAGCAGGGCGCAAGATGGGTTCCTGAGACAGTAAGTCTTAGCGAAGTGGAAGATGCCACTGGACATCTGCCACCATCCGCACCACATCGGCGTACCAAGGACGCCGAGGCCAATCCGGAGCTACCAGAATTGTTGGGATTCCCTCTGCTTCTATCCTGCGCAGAACCCGCGGCAGAAGCTTCAGAGGAAGAAAGACGTACAGTAGCCAATACTGACTCCAGGGTGCTTCCAGTGCGTCCGTGGCGACCGCCAACAGATCTCTTGATCTGCACACAAAGGTCCGTACCTTGTGATTGAATCTGGAGACCATGAGGTCCACCTCTGGCGTGCCCCACTTGAGGCAAATCTGGCGGAACACTTCTGGATGTAGGGACCATTCCCCCTGATCCAGAGTCCGGCGGCTGAGGAATTCCGCCTGCCAGTTCTCCACGCCTGGAATGTAGATTGCGGAGAGAGCTGGCACGTGAAGTTCTGCCCATTGAAGGATCAGAGCCGCCTCCGCGGCTGCTGCCGAGCTTCTTGTTCCGCCCTGATGGTTCACATATGCCACAGCCGTGGCATTGTCCGACTGAACCCGGACAGGGAGGCCTCGCAGCCTTGTTGACCAACGGGATAGACAAAGTCTGATCGCTCTCAGCTCCAGTACATTTATCAGAAGACAAGCTTCCTGAGCTGACCAACGGCCCTGGGCAGAAAACTGACCCAGGACCCCTGCCCAGCCCGATAGGCTGGCATCCGTTGTTACTATCGACCAATTGAGGGGGAGGAAACATTTTCCTAATTTTAGGGCTGGAGCCCGAATCCACCAAACCAAGGATCCCCGGGACTGATGATCCAACCTGGTGAGTCTGTCTAGGGATAGGGGAGATTCGTCCCATTGCGACAAAATCGCCTTCTGCAGGAGCCAAGTGTGACTCTGGGCGTAAGGTATCGCTTCGAAAGCTGACACCATGAGCCCCAACACTCGCATACAGAACCGTAAGGAGGAGCACTGGCGTGATAACAGGGTTCGCACTGCTGCCTGAAGTGTCAGGAGCTTGTTTGGCGGTAAAAACACCCTTGCCTGCACCGTGTCCAGAATCAGACCCAGGTATTCCAGACTATCATTGTTGCCTACGG
>BLSH010329253.1:758301-772023 GCA_018402905.1 Glandirana rugosa
CCATTCATCACGTGAAATTTCTAAGCCAAGCCTTTCTGAACTGAGATTTAATGAGCATTTTGCCCTAAGGTTGGGGGGACGGTCTGGCTGGGCCGGTTACAGTTGATTTATCAATATAAGCTATGTTAATTTTGTTATGTGTGTTTTTCAGTCTACATCCCAGTCGCATCTTTCTAGTCACTTGGGACACGGTATAGGAAGGATGCCGGGGCATAAATGCATGTCACTACCGGGTGAACTTGTACCTCCTCGTTAGAGGGCGACAACCTCACAATTCATGTTGGGAATTCGGAATTCCCAAAGGTCAATGACCTACATTCAAACAATACAAACTGCATGCTATATATCACTTGTGATTTTAGCCACGCAGATTTTCAGCATGGAGCCTTATTGTTTTAAACTTTATCTCTTTTTTCCTCTTTTTCCGAATCTTTAAAGTGCACTACTTACCCGAAACCCAGGAATCCCTCATGTACAGAGCGGGATAACGGACGCAACAGGATGCAGCAACAGGTGAGTACGGTCTAACGAATCACTATGTTGAACACCCAGTCTTCCACATTCTCAATTTTGACACAATGTGCAAGGCATAAATTTGCCCACAAAAAGGCCAATAGCATTTAACCAATATCATAAATGGGGGTTAGACCTAGTACTATTACAGGAAACCCATTTTTCCCGGTCCTCAGCACCTAAATACCTTAGTCCCCTCTTCCCCATGCATTCAAATGGCCCACAGAAATAAGGAGGGGTTGAGATATATATAGCTAAATGAATCCCGTTCATCCCAGATATGGTCCTGAAGGATAAGGAGGGGAGGTACATCATGGTAGTTGGAAGGATCAATGGTCAGGAAATATCCCTGGTCTCCTACTATGCCCCCAATGTGGGTCAAGTACGTTTCTTTGAAAACATGTATACTGACTCCACATATGAAAGGTGAGACTATAATAGGCAGAGACATGACTTGTGTCACTTGATCAAGCACTAGATAGGTCCAACCCCCGCAAACCGGTTTTGAAACATATTCCTAAAAAGGGATGTAAATTGGCACGACTACTACACTCACACAATTTGGTAGACATGTGGAGGGACCTTCACCCAACAACTAGAGATTACACACATTGCTCCCAAGTGCACAAAACTTACTCCTGAATTGACCATGTGTTCACGCTATCGCACCTACACTTCCCTCCATCAAAAAAGCCAAGATTTTGATTACTGCGTGGTCAGACCATTCACCAGTGCAGATTTGCTTATCGGGCCTCGTATGGAAACAATGCGTCGCTGTTTAATGATCCCATCATTTTCACAGAAGTCGAGAAGGACATTAAGCAATTCTTCATTGATAATCAAGTCATAGACACGAATCTGTGCATAAATTGGGCAGCCCATAAAGCCACGATTCGAGGATGACTGATTCGATTGGCCTGTAGAACTAAACGCATACACACACATACAATATGGCAACAGGAGACTGCCTTACAAACATTGATACAGGAACAAAGGGGTAACCCTCAAATAGACTCGTAGAAGGCTCTTCGCTGGTCCAGACATCGCTTCTACACAACGGGTGATAAGCCGAATACCTTGCTAGCTAGGAAACTAACACCTCACCCTTATAACCCCACCTTACCAAAATTACGGTTATGAGATGGCAAATTGACCCAAAATCCACAAGTGGTGGTAGAGGAATTTTATGACTTCTACTCTAAATTATATGCCTCCCCTTGTACATTTCCCAATGCTTTGGCAGATAAGTATTTTGGCAACATACCTCTGCCCAAGATGAACAGTGACAACATGGAATTGACGGAGGGAGACATCACGGAGGCGGAGATAAAAGCGGCAATCCGCAGTCTACACCAGTCCAAGGCCACAGGACCAGACAAATTCTCGGGCCACTATTACAAAAAATTTGCGGAGCTACTGGTGCCCCATATGTATTCATTTTTTTTTGAATGACCTGAGAAAGGGATTGCACCTGCCCACAAATGAAAATGCGGCTTTTATTCATGTTATCCCTAAGCCCGGTAAGGACCACAGTGATTGTGCTAGCGCCCGATCTCATTGATAAATGTAGACTTCAAACTACTGACCTAAGTCTTGGCGAACCGTATGAATACCTTCCTTTCAGGATATTCATCCAGACCAGGTGAGATTTGTGCCTAACCGTCAAGCCCCTGATCAGACGAGGTGAGGCACTTGACTAATATCATATCGGCGGTTCAGTCCGACTGGGATGGACGAGGATCCAGGAAGGGCATGTTGTAGTCTTTAGACCTATGGGAAGCATTTGAGACTCTGTCGTGGGACTACCTATTTTTTGTATTGCAGAGAGCTATGGCTTTGGTCAGAAATTCTTGGGGTTGCTGCAAACCCTTTATAGCACGTCAACAGCTAAAATTCAGATTAAAGGCTATGTCTCACGGCAGATTGACATTCAAAAGGGGAACCCGGCAGGGGTGCCCATTGTCCCCAATTTTATTTTTGTATGCTCTAGAACCCCTAGCAATTAAAATAAGGTGCCACCCCGATCTAAAGGGCATACGTGTGGAGATGTGGAGCATAGCTGCACTATGTTCGCGGACAATATGCTCCTACTCCTTTCCTCCCCGATCACGACCTCTCCCTAATCTCCACCAAACATTACATTTTTTCCACCATAGCGGGACTCTCCATAAATCATTCCAAATCAGTCGGCCTTAATCTTTCGCTTGACACTGAAACGGTAGCACAGATTAAAACCTCGTTCCCATTTAAATGGCAAGCGCAAGCCCTTCCTTATCTAGGAATCTTTCTGACCCCCCACCTTGGACAAGCTATATCAGGCAAATTACCCTCCACTTTATTCAAGGTTGGGGAACGATATGCAACGCTGGGCTAACAATCCACCATCGTGGTTCGGTAGACTATTCAATTAAAATGAACCTCTTGCCAAGATTGCTGTATCTCTTTAGAGCATTACCTATATCGATTAATATGCCAGAATTGCACAAACTTAAGAATAAGGTTATGAAGTTCATATGGGGTGATAAGAGACCTCGGGTGAATAGGCGGACAATCCACACCCCTAAGCTGGGGGGAGGCCTGGGAGTTACGGATTTTGCTAAATATTTTTACGCAGCACAACTGACACAGCTAATACATTACCATTCCCAGATGTTCTGGTCTGCATGGAGGTTAATTGAGTCTTCTTTATTCCCCCACTAAACCAATGTGCCATCTAATGTGCTGCAACCTAAAGACAGACCAGCTATGTGTCCTATTCTGTAATTTTCCTTGCATTTGTGGGACAGATTAGCGAAAACATACAATCTCAAGTCCCAGCATACTCCCATGGCCCAACTAGCAGGCAATCCAGCATTCACCCCGGGTCTCGTCCCACAGACATTATCCTGGTGGACGAATAAGGGTCCGATACATATAGCAGATTTATGGGACATCAAATGGATCATGACAAAGGCCACTCTTCAGGAGAAATCAAATGCCTGCTTCCGAAAACGTCCGTTACATTCAAATAACGGACTTTCTGCAATCTTTACAGCGGGTCGAAGATTTAACCACGTCCACTCCGTTGGAATATTTGTGTAGTACCTATGACAAGAACTCAGGCCATATTTCCAAAATGATAGCATTCTAACCTCTACCTCAGATAAATTATTTTACATGACAAAATGGAACAAAGATCTGGGGGAAACACTCGCACCAGGCGAGTGGTTTACTATGGCACAAAGTGCGTCGCGGTCACTCATGAATACTCCACTGATTGAAGCCAATTATAAGGTTTTGCTTAGGTGGTACATGGTCCCGGCAAGGATAGCCTTGTATGTTCCTGAGGCTTCCCCCTTATGTTTTCACAGGTGCGGCCAGATCGGCACGATGTACCACACACGGTGGACTTGCCCCAAGCTGAAACCCTTCTGGATTTGCCCGTATAATTTCATATATACACTCGCACAGCTAAACCTGGTTAAAACACCACGGCAAGCACTTTTGGGATGCCCTGTAGAAGGCATAACCAAAGGTGCCAGGAAACTTGTGGCCTTCATTTTCCTGGCAGCTAGAATTGTCATTGCAAGATATTGGAAACTGCCAATGATCCCATGCGATCTGCTGAAGCATAAATTATCATGGTAAATGAACGCCTCTCTGTGATTTTACAGGTCAAACGAGACCTATTTGATAAGGTTTGGGAACCCTGGATCAAATACCCATCGGACCCTCTGAAATCTCTACAGATGGAATAATTAAAATCTAAAAGTGCACTTCTATTCTCCCTTTTTCCTACCTAGGCTATTCTTTCTTCTCTCTTTTCTCTGATTGGAACTTTTTGTTCTGGGACCAGTACTCCCTAATCGCCCTCAGGTGATTTTCAGAGGTGTTCCACCTCCGAGACTCCAGTTTGCGCCGAATATCCTGGATGCTCCCCACAGAGTGACCTTTTTTTCAGAAATTAGAGGGCTATTACCCCTGTCGGAAATGTGGGATTTGTAAGCTGAATAAGCTTCAGGACAAAAAGATCTGCCAATTTAGCTCTGGGGTCACTCATAAGAACTATAACATCAATACCTTCATTACTTGTACGTCTCAGAACGTGGTCCACACGCTCATTTGCCCGTATGGCCTACAGTACGTTGGACGTACTGTTAGGGCCATGAATGTCAGGGTAGGTGAGCATGTGGCCAATATTAGGAAAGGTTTCCCTAAGCATTCCGAATCGAGACACTATCTGGAATGTCCTAATAAGGATCTGACGGGGACTACATTTGTTGCTATAGACAGACTTACCCCTCATTGGAGGGGGAGTTTTGTGAGAAGGAATATATCTCAGATGGAGACCCGCTGGATTTTTGATTTAAAGAGCTATGCCCCTTATGGGTTGAACGTAGACTGGGACATCAATTATTTCATTAACTACTATTGATTTGTCCCAGTCTTGGTTCTATACTTACAATTTTCAATTGTAGTCTGGTTTGTTTTACCTTCTTTAGGCTATTAGGGTGCTATTAGTAGGATTACCACAGGGTGGAGCTGACTGTATTGTTAGCTTTATGAATGTTCTATGTATTTTATTTTTGATGGAACCCTCCAGCATGTAATAATGTTATTTTTTTTAGATATATGATCACGTACGCAGTTTTCTATTTTATTTGTGTACTGTATGAAATTTTCCTGCCATTGGAGCGCGCTGGTGGTGACATCATGCGTTCCGGCGGCCGTTGTAGGGAGAAGTGAAAAGGTTTACACTGAGAAGGCGGCTCTGGTTATCCATATTAGATATTACTTGACAAGCAAGTTTTTTTATGTATCAAAATGATCACCCCCGCTTTGCGGCCAATAGCGTCAGAGCCTAGTACAGTACCCACCCATAGTTTTTTCAGACGGTGATAATCAGTGTGAGCCAGATGGGTTTCCTGTAGGAGGGAAATGGTCAGTTTTCAGCCTTTTAAGGTGTCTGAGTATCTTGAGTTTCTTAATAGGGGATCTGAGTCCCTTCACATTCCAAGATGCGATTCTCATGGGGGAATTGATAGGGTGGAGAAATGACTAGATGTTAAGTTCACATGAGTGCTTCTCAAAAATATAGAAGCTCATGCTTTAGGGGATGAGCGGTTAAATTTCTGATGTGGGGTACGTATGTATGCAAGTGGAAAAGAAAGGGTGGAGGGGAAACGAAAGAGGATAGTAACATGAAACCAAAAATCATAGCCTTCATAGGAATTAACTTTTTTCCACATGGGTCCACAGTAACAGCCAGCTCCCATGACCGACCCTATGATCGATGGAAAAACTGGTCACCCATTTAAAATAAAATATGAATGAAATGGGGAAGGTTCAGGTCAGCTAAAGGGAGGTGTATCAGTTGGCTAATGATGAGGCCCCATGCAAGAAGAATGAATAAGCGAAAACCTTGAACAAATAATCTTTGACTGAGAGAGTTCTGTAAGGAGGCAATTAATCCTTACCATGGGGGGGGGTCAGAGTGCCTGTTGCTGTTCAGATAAAAAGAAGAGCAAGTCCATGTCAGATGAATCAGCGTGGATTGTAACTATTGTATGAACAAGAAGACACTTCCAGAGGTCATGCGATCACGGTGGCTTTGGTTGGAAGGTTTTATTTTGTCTCCAGGTGCAAAGAGCGAATGAACATTTCTACTTTCAAGGGGTCCTGGAAGGAGGGCTGGTCCCCATTAGGTGCTTTAAGGCGAAGCGCTGCAGGAAATGCCAATGTAAATTCTATCTGTTGCTTGTGCAGCACGGTGCAAATATGTTTGAAGGCCTCTCTCTTCTTAGATACTTCTACTAAGTAATCGGCAAAGATTAAAAGTTTAACTCCATCAATTTGCAGCAATCTTGCTTGTCTGTATTTTTGAAGTATTGCTGCTTTATCTGCGCAATTCAGATATTTGGCTATAATTGCGCATGGGGAGGTGCGTTCTGAGGAATAAGCCCCCATGCGGTGTGCCGATTCAACCGTGAATGGCCCTGGCAGGCCTAGGGCTTCCAGGATGCGCCGGGAGCAGAATCCCAAGACAGCTGAGGGTTGTAATGACTCTGGTACTCCCATGAAACGCAACGTCATTTTTGGAGGACATATTGGTTGGTTTTATCTTGTGCTTGTTCTGTAGCATGAGCTTGGTATAACTCTTCCTCCATGTTGGAGATTCTGCCTTCCGTCTCATTGAGGCAAGAAGCATGTTCTCCCAACTCTCTTTATTTGATGCATGCCGGCATTTATAGCCTTCTCAACTGAGGCTATGGTGGGGCCAGAATAGTTGCCACTGCTTTGGCTATTCTGACTGTGTTGTCTGCCTCAGAGGAGGGAGGGGGCAGGTCTGCCACTCACCTCCATGTCAGGCACACCCGCTACGCTGGTTGCCAAGGCTGCATCCCCGGTCTCAATTTGGCGCTGTGCCAGCAGAGCTCAAGATCCATTTTTTTCCTAAGTATCGGCGCATGGTAGTAGTGGTAAAACTCCAAGGGGTGTGCGGGCGGCAGCAGATGTCTGGGCAGCTTTTATAGCGAGATTTGTAGGTCTTCGAGCAGGAGCTGGGAAGCGGTGCTGCTACTCCCTACAGCGCCGGAAGTCTATATTTGTCTTGTGGGGTGTTTTTTTTTTTTTATAATTAAAATTTCTGGTTAACAGTACAGGCTTCACTATATTACTTCCTTCATTCCTTATGGTGACACACAATGCAGTGGCAGGAGTGAGGCTCGAGTGGTATGCTCTGCCATTCCCTATGGGTTTGTCTGCTTTTGACACACGAAGTACTGTGCATCTGAGTTCTGGTGGAAGAAGGAATTGATTTTACAGTTATATGTCATCTGGTTCTGATAAGGAGACTTGCTGGACATGGTGGTGTAGTGCGTTTCTTGTTCCCACTGAAGCTGATGTTAGAATTCAGCTTTCAGCAATCTATGAGCTATGTGTGTTTTTTTTAATTAAGCGCTGCATGTGGATTATTTAACCACTCAGGGACCAAACCTATTTTTTACACTTGGTGTTTAAAAGTTAAAATCATTTTTTTTGCTAGAAATTCACTTGGAACACCCAAATATATATATATATATATATATATATATATATATATATACACATACATATACACATACACATACATATACACACACACACACACATATATATACAGACACCCTAGAGAATAAAATAGCAGTCGCAATACTTTGTCACACTATATTTGCTCAGCATTCTAAAAACACTGTTTTGAATTAAAAAAATAAGAAAACAGTAAGGCTAACCCAATTTTTTTTTTTTTTTATATTGTGAAAGATGATGTTACGCCAAGTAAATTGATACCCAACATGTCATGCTTCAAAATTGCACCCGCACGTGGAATGACGAAAAACTTACTCTAAAAATCTACATAAGCAACGTTTAAAAATTTCTACAGGATACCATTTTGAGTTCGAGGAGGTCTAGTGCTAGAATTATTCCTCTCGCTCGAACGATCACAGCAATACCTCACATGTGGTTTGAACACCGTTTACATATGCGGTCACGACTTACGTATGCGCTCGCTTCTGCGCACGAGCTCAGGACGGGGTGCTTTACATTTTTCTTATTAATTTTACTTTTTATTTTTACACTGTCCCTTTAAAATAAATAAAAAAATTAGGTCACTTTAATTCCTATTACATGGAATGTAAACATCCCTTGTAATAGAAAAATGCTTGACAGGACCTCTTTATTGTGAGATCTGGGGTCAAAAAGACCTCAGATCTCACATTTACACTTAAATGTAATAATAAAAAAAAAAAAGCTCCCTTTAAGACCATTGGGCAGAAGTGACATTTGACGTTGCTTCCGTCATCCAACGGTATGGAGTATATTTCCAGCCTCTGAACATCGGATTGTCTCGGCCGCTAGACACGGATCCGGTAAGTGGCAGAGAAGACCGGTATGCGGCGGGAGGGTGAGGGGGCACCTATCCTGCTGCCGATAAAAGTGACCACTTTTATCAGAAAGAGGACCGGCCGCCGTTTAAAAAAAACGGTTATGGCAGCTATCTGCTGCCATAACAACGGTATTAAACGGCAAAGTACTGACAAATAACGACGGTAGGGGGCCCGGAAGTGGTTAATAATCGCACCCCCAACATAATCAAGTTTCTATGTGCCTATACAGTCTTACTAATTATGGCATAGTCTATTCATTATACCATGAAACAAAAAAGTCTTCACAAGACACCCCTCCTGAACAGGGTCCTAAATGAATTAAGTGTTTTCACATGTTGCAATGACTGTCTTCATCTCTTTGCTGAGGGTGCATAATGCATTCCTTAATTTAAATGGTTTGTACTTTTATAAGCAAAATATTAATTTAAAAAATTCAACAGGTCCAAGTATCTGACTTGGTATCAGCCTTTTTGTGGTCCCTGTACAGTTGAGCTTAGACTGGCAGGAAGAAGCAGCAGAAAGAGCTAATCAGTTGTGCTGTATCGCAAGGAACATGGGGCTAGAAAGAGCAGAACTGATCTCAGCAGTCTGCTGCTTCCTCACTGTCCAGTCACAGGTTTGAGAAGGGACTAGACTAGGTGGTGTTAAGTGATTATAATAAAGGCTGAACTGAACAATCCCACTTAGCACGTTAGCCTGGTTCTGTTCTGCAAATATTAAGGATAGGTCATTCTAGTGTGATTTTCTGCAATCTTTTTGAGAATTCGTGCCATCTTAATATTTGCAGAACAGAACCAGGCAAAGATCTGAATTAAATCTTATAAATACATGTATTGGGATTTTCTACTGGGAAGCCCAAGTTTTTATGCTAAAATGTGTTTATGCAATACGAAGAGAATAATTTTAACCACTTCAAGACAGCAATATGTAGATATACCTTGCGGCTTTTAAGTGGTTTGCTGGGGTTATGGCTGAAGCCATCAGCCATAACCCCGGTATTTTTTTTTTCAGGCGGCGGTTGGCTCTCTCATAAGTGTTGTGAGCTTGCCCATTAACTGCTGGAACGCTTACAGAAGCGGCGAGACCAAAGAATTATCGGGCTGGGCGACCAGCTGGTCCCAGAAGCGATCAAAGACCAGATCATCTATGATTGCCCCTAGGGCTTTGGAGAACCGAAGCACCATCTTGACGTCACACAGTCCAGGGTGGAAACTTTTTTTTTTTTTTTTAATCAAAAAATCCAATTTTTTTTTTTTCTTTTTTCATCTTTTGCTTTTAAAGGTAAAAGGACAGATTTGGGGTCTTTTTAACCCCAGATCTCTCCATAGAGGACCTGTCATCCTTATTACTATTATAAGGAATGTTTACATTCCTAGTAATAGGAATAAAAGTGATAAAAAAAAATTAAAAAAGGGAAAGGGTAAATAAAAAAAAAAATTGAAAGCGCCCCATCCCTCTGTGCTCACACGCAGAAGCGAACGTGCACGTAAATCGCACACGCATATTTAAACGGTATTCGCACCATATACGAGGTATCGCCGTGAACATTAGAGCGAGAGCAATAATTCTAGCACAAGACCTCTTCTAAAACTTTTTACATGTTACCCGTTTAGAGTTACAAACATTGCCTAATACAGATTTTTACCAGTTGCCGAACGCCCGCTGTGGCTTAATATCTGTCTCCTGTCTCGATATCGCAAACCAGATGACGGCGGCTGCAAGATTGCGGATCGTGAGCACGCTCACTGTGTTATGGGGGAGTGGGTAGGGCGGACCCTATGTCCACCGGCTACCCGTGATCGCTCCCCCACAGTGACAGAATGGAAGTCCATATAAGTAAACGGATCTACGCTCGGACAGGGGGGAAGGAATGTGATCGTAGGCTTGCTCGCTGTGTATGGAAGCCGCGATCACTCTCCTCCCCCACTCAGCCCAGCCCCCACAGTTAGTAACACATACTAGGGAACACCATTAACCCCTTCCCTGCCAGTGACATTTACACAGTAATCAGTGCATTTTCATAGCACTGATCGCTGTATAAATGCCAATGGTCTCAAAAAAGTGTAGAAATTATCCATGTCTGCCGCAATGTCGCAGTCCTTCTAAAAATCGCAGATTGCCCCAATTTTATTATATATATATATATACATACACACACATACATACATATACACACACACACATATACATACACACACACACACATATACATACACACACACACATACATATCCCATAAATTAATTCTCATTGTACGTAAACGTGGCAACTTTTGCGCAAAATCAATCAATATACGCCGACTGAAATTATTTTTTTTTTACCAAAAATATGAGGAATATATATCGGCCAAAACTGAGTAAATTTGTTTTTTCATATTTTTTTTGGATTTGTATTTTAGCAAAAAGAATTTTTTTTTTTTTTGTAAAATTGTCGCTCTTTTTGTTTATAGCGCAAAGAATAAAAATTGCAGAGGTGATCAAATCCCACCAATAGAAAGCTCTATTTGTAGGAAAAAAGGACGTCAATTTTGTTTGGGTACGTTGTCGCACGACTGTACAATTGTCAGTTAAAGTGATGCAGTGCCGAAACGCAAAAAGTGCTCTGGTCCTAAACGGGGAAATCCTTCCGAGGCTGAAGTGGTTAAGTAACGTAGTTTGTCTCCATTCCACGATCGTTAGCAATTTTCAAGCGTGACATGTTCGCCATTTATTTATTTTGCGTAACATCTTTCACATTTTCCAAAAAAATAATTGGCGTTTGCAAAACCGCTGCGCAAATACCGTGTGACATAAAAAATTGCAACATTTGCCATTTTGTTTCCTAGGGTCTCTGCTAATAATAATAAAAAAAAATAATGTTTGGGGATTAGATGTAATTTTCTAGCAAAAAATACAGATTTTACCGCTTCTGACCCGCCCCACGTACATTTACTGCAGCAGGGCGGCCCTTCAGCGTGAAATCACATACCTATACGTGATTTCGATTGCTGGGTCCCGCCAGCGACCCTCTCCCACTGTGATTGGACACAGTGGGAGCCAATCAGCGGGTTCGGAGGATACATCGATCATTCCCGAGGCAGACAAACCGGCGGTGTGCCTATGTAAACAAGGCAGATTGCCGTTCTGTCAGAGGGGAAGATGGAGATCGTGTTTCTGCTAAGCAGGAACACGGATCTCTGTCTTCCCTTAGTCAAAGCACCTCCCCGACAGAGTTAGCAAGCACTCCCAGGGAACACAGTCATCCCTTTGATGTTAACCCTACCAGTGTCATTAGTACAGTGACAGTGCATTTTTTTGCACTGATCACTGTATTGGTGTCACTGGTCTTCAAAAAGTGTCAGGATTTGTATGTCGCAGTCCTGCTAAAAATCGCTGATCGCCACCATTACAAGTAAATAAAAAAAAAATATGAAAATTCCATAAATATACTCCATAGTTTGTAAATGCTATAACTTTTGTGCAAATCAATCAATATACGTTTGTTCCAATCAGTCCAATTACCACTCCTTCACACCTCAGATCACCTCAATTCCGGCACCTTCACACCCCAGATCCACCCCAATTCCTGCTCCTCCCCATCTCAAATCACCCCAATTCCTATACCTTTCCATCTCAGGTGACCCCAATTCCTGCACCTTCCCATCTCAGATTAATCCAAATCCTATACCTTCCCTTCTCAGATCAACCCAATTCCAGCACCTTCTGTTCTCAGATTGCCCCAATTCCTTCATCTTCACACCGTAATCACCCCAATTTCTGCACCTACACACCACAGATTAGCTCCTATTCTTGCAGCTTCACACCCCAGGTGAGCCACAGTCCCTGCACCTTCACACCTTAAATCAGTAACAATGTAATTTGGTTCAGACTGCAGATTAGCCCCAATTCCTGCATCTTCAGGCCACAGATCATTCCTGAAACTTCAGATCTCAGATAAGCCCCAATGCTTGCAGCTTCACACCGCAGATCAGCCCAATTCCTGCATCTTCAGACCTCAAAACTACCAAGATTTCAACATCTTCACACCTCAGATCAGCACCAAAGCATGCAGCTTCAGACTGCCGATCAGCCCCAATTCCTGCACCTTCAGACCCCAGATCAGCCCCACGATATGATTTTATCAAACCTTAAATAATCTACAATGCATACCTCCACACATTTTAAACCTCAGATCAGTTCAGTGGGAACATTATGGCTTCTTTATTTTGGAGCCTGTAAAAAAATGTTCTCAATCAACCAAAGAAATTATCTATAGAACTTAAAAGCTGCACGAAATACCAACAAATCAACAATTCTATAAAAATCTGATTTTTATTCACATACAAGTTAAAACCATGAAGAAAATGCCATAAAGTTTTGTGTGTCAGGATATAAACTGGTAACTTTGATGTACATGGCATTATGTAATACTAGGTCCTGTTCTGCTTCATGGAATCTTCATGATCGTAACTTTTGTATTTAAATAAAAATCTGATTTTTATATACGATAATTGTTTAGTGCAGATTTTAAAAGTTCCATGGGCAATTTCTTTGGTTGAGAAATCTAATTTTTGGGGACTGAGCTGCACCTCATTCATTTACCAGGGCCTTAATCTTTCTATGTATTCTGTAAAAAAATGTTATTTTGCCCAGGATTAATACAAGGTATCCTTTGAATGAAGCCGAGAGGGGTGTTGATGTAACATGATCTCTAGTCTTTCATTCATAGAGTACTTTATATTATATTAAAAAAAAAAAAAATGTACAAGGCCTTTTGTGAATGGACGAGGGGGAGGATAGGGATGCTACTATCACAGCTGCTGCTCTCATCTCTGCAACAGCGCTCTGTGTAGGATATAGCTTGCATCTAGGTATGAATTTCAAACTAAGCAGCCATTCACACTGCTTGTACCTAATAGTTCCAAGCGATTGCCCTTGTGCATTTTTTAAAATTTTGCACAGACTGCAAAAAAAAAAAAAAAAGCCATAATAATGTTCCCACTGTACATGTTGTCAGGAGTTAGTGAGTTTTTTTTCTAAACCCTGTAGTTGCCAATAGAAGCTCTAAATAGTACTTACATCGATATAGTTCTAAAGTAGTAATTAAAACACTATTGTTAAGTAGTAGATCCCAACAAATATAACCTTGAAAACAACCCTAGATGATGAATTGTTATCACAAAATTAATGATGAAATCTTGATATAGCTACATTCATGATAAATCTCGAAGATAACCGTTGATGTCCCAAATCTTTTTTTTGAGTGATTGAGGACTGTTGTACATGTCACCCTTGTAATAATACCGAAAAAAAAAAAAAAAAAC
>BLSH010329253.1:826046-839536 GCA_018402905.1 Glandirana rugosa
GGGCGTAAAGGCTGGCCACCCACGCCCTTCACCACAGAAGGCCCATGTCCTATCTCAAGTCGTGAGATGGGGGTCTGTCCAAGAAGGGTAGGTAGGTTGAACTCTGAGAGCGTCCCCGCAGCTTCGAGAAAATCCCCGACAAGTCTGCTACAGGCTTGTTCCCCACTAACACGGCCATGGAGACAACCTTTCCAAAACGCCGAAGATGAGTTTGGAGAAACACCACGGGTTTTTCCCACCTCAGTCCGGTCAATACCTAGATTTTCGCGATTTAGTGTTCGCGCCTTTAACGGACAGGTTCCATCCTGAATTTCCGCGCTTGTGATTTAGCGCTTTTAGATCCATAACTGGCCTGACTCCACCCTTTTTGGGCACCACAAAGAGGTTTGAGTAGAAGCCGCAAAACCTTTCCAACAGAGGTACCGGCACAATCACCCCTTGTTCGGACATCGTCTGAACAGCCCCTAAAAGAGCTTCGACGCCCCTGCGAGAGTCTCAAGTTGGATGGATGGGAAGAACCTGTCTGGGGGTAGAGTGCTGAACTCTATCCTGTACCCGGAAGACACCACTTCCCGCACCCACCGGTCGGAAATGCGGGCAGTCCACCTGTCTGCGAATACCAGAAGTTGGCCCCCCAAACGAGAGTCAGGCGGGGGGCAACCCATCATGCGGAAGAGGACTTTTCCTCAGTCTTTGCGGGCCTGCGCTGCCAGGGCCGCTTACCGGACCCTGAGGCAGACTTGCCGGGCCTTAAGCCCTTGCCCGCTGAACCGGGCGCACAAAAAAACGCTTCTGGGCCGAAGATGAAGGACCCTGCAAACAGCGGTATTCCCGCCGCTTGGGTTCTGGGTGAAAGGTACTCTTCCCCCCGGTGAAATCCTTAATGATTTCATCCAATTGCGCCCTGAGAAGCCGACCACCCTGAAAAGGGAGGTCCGTGAAGCCCCTTTTTGGACGTGTGGTCACCCGACCAACACCGCAACCACAGCAACAGTCAGACAATGACTGCAAAAACAGACATTCGACAGCATGGGGAGCAGGACCAAGGCTGCGTCACACAGGTGCCGGATACCCTGTATCAGGTGGTCAGCCCACTGCAAAGCCCCAGGTGAGCACCTGCAGTCCAAATCATTGTGCAATTCTGTCGCACATTCTGACTGTACCACCATGGCCGACGCCAGAGCTGGCCTCATAGCCGCCCCCGTCACCAAGCACAATGCCTTGGATACCGCCTCTGTCCGCCTATCGGTCGGATTCCAAAAGGCTGGAGGCCCTTCCAAGGGAATGGTCGTCGCCCTATTCTGGCGAGTCACTGGAGGGTCCACTGCGGGGGATGCCCACTACTACAAAAGAATGTCCTCAAAGGGATAGCACACAGAAAAACGTTTGGGCAGTGAAAAAAGGAATTCTGCGGACGCTGCCATTCCTTATACACAAACTGGTCAAAAAATTGGACACAAGGATGTGCCTTAGGGGTCCGTGAAGGCTTGAAAGACCCACAAACATAGGCAGTCTCCTGCGACTCCCCGGCTTGGTCCAGCCGCAATGACTCACGGAGATCGGTGATCAGGGAGGCCACTAGCACCCCTTCGTGCGCCACCGAGGCCCCCTGGTCTTCCTCACCGTCCGAGGGCTCCAGTTCACCATCTGAGAGCTCCACGGGGGAAGAACCCGCAGGTTCAGCCGCCATTGTACCACCGGAACTCTTTTAGGGCCTATGGGCCATGACCCCCCACAATGCTGCTGCACCAAACTGCCCCACAGAGCGACCAGGGAATGCCCAGGAGGACTCTGCACCGTCGCCACCGACACCCCAGGGAAAAGTCAGCCATACCTGCTGATCTGTATGTCCCTCTTAGCCACTGTAGGTGTGCTGTCTGCCACTGCCGCTGTGTGTGCACCGCTGATCCAGGAAGAATAAACGGCGCTGACACGCACGTTTTCTAATAGCAAGGCACACCAAAGATGGCCGACGAGCGGTCACAAGAGGCCAAAAGCACATGCTAAAATGGCTGGGGCTACGGCAAAATGGCCGCCGCCCGGCCACTAGAGGCCAAAACATCCATTAAAATTGCCACGGCTAGGGCAAAATGGCCGCCAAATGCGGCCAAGGGAATATGGCGGCGAAGAAATGCCGCACGGCGCTATAGTAGTGCGGGGGGTGCGGCAGGCATGGGAGTACAGGAACCTTGACCCTCCACCGAACTTAGGGTACCGCTAGTCACCCCCCCCCCCGCATCCCAGAGGGGGGTGTCACTCGCCATTCCCAACGGGCGCAGGGGGTAGCCACCCGGTAGCAGACCTTCCTCCCCCCAGGTGGGGAAGGATGCTGCCGGCCAGAACGCCCCTGGACGCGAGCTGCCGGCCAGAAGCCCCCCGCGCACGGAACGGGTAAAATGTGGCAGACCAAGCTAAAGCTAAGGGTAGCTCGCATCGGTCGGCCGTGCTGTGGAAATTTCAGGATTCGAGGTATCCTCTATGCCCCTGCCTGCTACTTGATAGTCTTCATCAGATAGCTGGAGAAAAGCAAAAGGAAGAAAAATGGGGAACCGCAGATCCCAGCAGGGAACCAGGTCTAACCCCTTGTACTAGGCATAAAAAAACTGATATGCTATGCAGAGCTGGGGGACAGCTTGCTTTTTTTCTTTTTGCCTAGTCTACTCCTAGTAGGATGTGCATAAACCCCATGTGTCATGAATAGAGGCTACGTCTGTCAATGAACGTAAGAGAAAAATGTTTTTCAACTCTTGCTGTTCAGTTTTTGATATATAAAATATTTTAAGGGTGGACATCCCTAAAGCCTAGTACACCGATGAGCTTATCGGACGAATGATTGTTTTTTTTTTTTTTGGATACCAAACTTCATATCGAAAACAAATAGCTTGCTAAAGTACAAAAATTCTCGTACGACAGAATAAAAATGCAATATGTTGTAGTGTTTTTGTATTGTATTTTCAGATGAAAACTGTACTGATCAAACAAAAATCATAAGAAAAAAATTGAGAATTTGTACCTTCAGAAAAATTCGGAAAGCTGTGTACGAACGATCATATTATACGATCGCTTCAAAACCGGTATTTTTTGTACGATATTCTGATTGTGTGTACGTGGCTTAAGTGAGCTGCATTGGCATACAGAATGCCCTGTTTTAAAATGACAGATCACTTGTCCAATTAAAGTAGAAGGAAAAGCTCCCCTTCAACTCTCTGCTTAAAGAGGAAGTAAACCCTTTTGGGGTTTACTGCCTCTGTTACCCTGCAATGTAAAAGCATAATGGGCTAGTATGCATCGCATATTAGCCCATTATGTGGCACATACCTGCATTGGAAGACAGGGATGTTCCCCCGCTCCAGGCCGCGTCCATCATCTGCCCCTCTTCCTCCTGGGGCCGCGATCTCCGGCTCTGTGACTGGCCGGAGTCGACCAATGTCACTGCAGCGCAAGAGCCGCCAGTCACAGCACGATCACAGTGAAGGAACGCCACGGAGGCCGTTTCTTCACTGCGCATGTGCCCGATGACGTGGGCACATGCATTACACTGTATATCTCCTAAACCGTGCAGGTTAGGGAGATATGCAGGGAACTTACAAATAAGCTTTATTATAGGCTTACCTGTAGGTTAAAGTGGTTGTCATGGGTTGATGTCCCTCTGTCATGTGACCACACAGCTTTCGGCTGCAGGTCAGTGGGCTGTTCAGTGTGTCCTCCCTCTCTCCAGAACGGTCACTTACCAGAAGTGACGTACCTAGCTGACGGTGCCAATGGCCAGGCAGGATAAGGGCAGGGCGAAGCCGGATGGGGCTACTGAGAGCTCTGCTTTTTTTTTTTTTTCTTTACACCGAGTCCAACACTGGTTTATGGGAGTGGCTGTAGGCTGCCACATTCAGCTCAACAGGCACACCGTTGTCGGTACACCACAGGAGATTGCAGATTGTCTAGCTTAGACTACGGTTTCTAATCTAAACACTTCGCAATCCAGAAAATGCATAATAAAGTAAAAGGTATTTGACATACTAATTGGCAAATTTCATTTTTTTTTGTAGCATTCCACTTTTTTTTTTTTAATTCAGTTTATTGAAAATTCTCAATGACAAATACAAAAAGTGGCTTCAGCCACAACACATACAAGGAAACAAAAACTGCCTCGCACATTACAAATGCCAGTGCATATTCAGTCTAATCAATGACAATGCGTTGTAACCAGACATCACCAAGCATGAGAATTGGTGCTGCTCCTCATTCACGCACACCCAACTCTCCCTCCCCCCCATCAAGACCCACATATATTCCTCCCGCAGGTGACATCCAGCCCCCCCCCCCAGTAGCATTCCACTTTAAATGGGCTGAGCCACTAACAGCCAGCTGAGGAGGAAGATGCTGCATGACGCTGGTCATTTTCCTCTCAGGAAGCATTAACTGCTGCTTTTGTTGCACACTGTGAGGTGAGATATCAGTGGTGTGTGTGGTACTGCAGTCTGAACAACTGTGAAAGCTGTACATAAATGTTAAAGATAGAACTGGAGTTTAACTACATGTTAGCTTTCTGTATTCCCACGACTGCTTCATGAATCTAGCAGACTAAGACCACTTTCGCACTGGGGCGGTGTGGGCATCAGCGGTAAAGGGCTGAATGGAGCGTTCGATCAGGTCCGCCTGAAAAACGGACTGGCGGACCTGATCGGAACGCCCGTGTGAAAGGGACCTAAGGATTTATAAAAACAAAAAACAAACATGCCAGCTGGAAGCAGTCTTTGGGCACCTTAGCAAATGATCATCCAAAGTCAAGGGGGAAAAAAAAAAAAAATTTGATCTGTATAGACAATGCCATTACAACACAAATGCTATTTTTCTATATCATCTCTACATTTCTCTATTCACTCAGGAAATAAATCTGCAAATGGGAGCAGCTGTAGGTTCTCAGGTTGAGAAAGCCTCAAACTCTCCAGAAAATGGTGAAGAACACTGCAGCACATCATACTGAATAAAGGAGAAAAGCACATTTGCATTGAAAACTGAAACCGATTTCCTTTGCTCAAGATAATCATATTGCCTGATGAATGATGAAGGTCCTACCTAGTCTACTGGTCTGCTTGGCTTTCTTGTTGGCTCTCCTGGTGTCATCTCTGAGTTGGATGATGACCTGCAGCACTCGAAGGAAGAATTTCTGTGTGGAGGTCTTTGATGTCAGCATGGACATTGAGGGTAACTGCAGCTCTCGTCCCCCCAATGGCCGTTTCTGTGATGCAACTATAACAACGTTCTCTGCAATATCAAACCTGGATTGCGAAGACAGAGTGATATGAGATCTGACAGAGAAAATTCTATTACCCTGGATATTGAATAAGCAATTGGCAAGCAGTAATGACCCTAGGAATTACACTCACCTGCTTTGCATTTTACCCTTGGGTTTGGTGTTGTGTGGCTGCTCTTCAGGCAACCCATCAGGAGAAAGTGCCTCACACTGTACCCTCCTCTGCTGATCAAGGTTATACTCTCGTAATTCCGCTAAAAGAGTACCTGGCAGAGTGATAAAGCAAGGGTAAATACTTTTAAAACACAAAACATACTAGATATATATATTTATATTCAGCTTGTCCTGCAGAAATGGAGCCTAGGCTTTTGCTTTATTGCTTACCTATCTGCTTGCATAGGGTGTAGCCCAAATGGTGGGCTCCACTGAGCAGTAGCTTGAGAACAGTGTCACGTGTCCCAGGATCACCTCTAGACAATTGTAGCAACACATTTGCTGCATCCTCCAAGCCTTCCTCTGAACATGAATGAGATGTCAGCACCTTGAACAAGAGAATATGATGTTAAACCGCATTGGAGAAAAGTCTTTCCTCCGAACAGCCTATTTGCCTTATCCTGTTATGCCATATGCTGCGAATTTTAACTCATTTCACTTTGAAATGCTTTAAATTACGTTTTATTTTATTTTGGCAAAAAAGTATTTCTTGATCTCCCAACTTCACTGATGGCATAGACGAATAACCGCCCCCCCAGCCCTCAAATGCATCCTCACACTCTCTAGTAAAGTAGACAAATATAAGAGGTCAGTATGACCAAGTCTGTCAGAGTGCACTGGACTTTAAAAGGTATGTAAACCCTACAGAATGAGCAACTTGTAGCTGGTCTCTTATTCAGTTATACATACTGTACCATTAAAAGTGTTGTGTGAGTCCAAAAACATATTTGTTGATCCTTCCAGATATCGTGTCAGCTAATAACACCCTGTGCTTGCTGCCTGTGCTGTACTCTTACTTGTTACATTGTTCCAAGCCATCCCTGAACAGTACAGAAAAGCCTCTCTATGTAATGAAGAAAAGGGAATGTTATTGCAGTTCTGTACTAGGGTGACAATTCTGCTCCTAAATAAACACAGTACAGCATTGTTACCCTATGACCAGGTGAAAATGAGAAAAAAAGCTTAAAAACAAGAAAACAAATGCAGCCACCATGTTTAAGTGATGAGCTGCAACATATCACATACAATTTAATCTATAGTTACATAATCAACTGAAACCCCGTTTCAACACATTTTATGTACTCCGGTCACAATTCTCAGCAGCTGCCACCAATTTTCAATCAATCATTCCTAGTTTTGGGAGTGTCTGGCCTGTATTATTCAAGTGTCTTCAGAACATCACAGAGGCATAAAATGCGTTTAAGGCGTTTACTTTGTAATTATAGCTAGAGGGTAATTAAAGAGGAGCCCCAGTCTGAGCAAAAAAATAAATAAATAAAAAAAATTAAAAGTGAGCAGCTACAAGTACTGCAGCTGCTGACTTAATACAAGGACACTCACCTGCACAGGGAAGCTGAAGGCAGTGAAGCCCACAGGCGGGGAAATACTCGGAGATGGCAGCGATCTTACCCAGAAGTGGGAGCAGGTACCTGTCAAAACTGCTGCCCCTTTCCCCCCATAGTGCCAAATGTGGCATTGGAGTGGGGGAAGGTGCGAAAGAGAACAACCTGCCCTTTTGGGTGGAGCTTCGCTTTAATTAGACAGAGCTGTACAAATGACTTTTGCCATACTTCAAACATACCGCATTTCTTCTCAATGTTCATACATCACCACAATGGCTTCTCACCTCAACAGAAAGCTGTAACTGTTTTTCTGTGAGCCCAGAAGCTGCCATCTTGTCAGGCACATTGAACTCGATTGCCTTTACTGTAGACTTGATACTTTTCATCACAGCTTTACAAAAGGCAAGAGAAGAAAAAGTTAAACAAAATCTCACAGTAACTTTTTACACTCTTATATTATAAACTAGGGTTCTTAGGAAAATGTTTGCAATGAAACGATGACCCCCAAGGTTACGCAAACCTAGTGTATGGAAGATAAACTCATACTCACTTGATACTACACTTGGGTTGATGACTGTCGGCACAGTTACAGCAGGTACAGGGAGAGGTACTGGTGCAGTTGCAGGGGTGGGGGCAGGTGCAGGAGTGATTGCATTGCTTTGATTAGTCACACCATCAGGCAATTTGTTATCGGGCAAGGCAATTGAAATAAGGGAGAGGAGTCTAAGCAGTTTTTCTGTAAGCAGCGAACTCCGTCGAATGACGGGGTGAGACAACATATTCATAAGCTGTCCCAATGGTGAGGCCTCCAAACTGCACTGTAAGCTTTCTGCTTCTGCTCCAGAGCTCACAGGCAAAGACTTTACAGAGGTTTTCCCCTTTCGGCTCACATTCATGTTGTCTAATTTAACTAACAAGTCCCAGAAGTCCGTAGAAATATTGCTGGGCCCACTGTTGCTAGATGGAGTAACACAAGGGCTACAAGTCACTTTTATATTTCTCTCTTTATTTTCACTGTTTTCTACATTGCACTCTTTGGTCCTCTGCTGTGTGAAATGGCTGGGGAACACCTACAAAGAAAAATCAGGTGTCATAACAGCACATAATTCTTAAACATTCTAATACAAGCCATTTGAAGAGACAAGTCAGCAGACCATTTATTTCAACAACCACCTTTCAAAATGTTATATGGGAACTGATTTAAGTCATGGGTGCTCAACCTGTGGCCCACCAGCTGTTACGGGACTAAATCTCATGAGGCATTGCTAGGCTGATAGTTACAAGCGTGACTCCCAAAGACAGAGGCATAATTAGGATTTGTAGTTCCACAACAGCCGGAGGGCCACAGGTTGAGCACCCCTGATACGTTATTTACCTGTAAAAGCTTCCCTCATATAGACATCCAAAAACCCCAAGACTGCTATTGTGAGGTCAGAAGCCCCAGCAGACTCACAGCTGTCAGTCAAATGAAACAATACAGCATACCCTTTGCTGCTCCTCAGCAGTAACATATAACGTTATGTAGTAGGGCAAGGAAGGAGGGCCAACACAGAGTAAAGCTGGCCAAATATACAATTTTCTTATTAAATTTCCTTTAGATATACCTTGAACTGTGTAGCACAAGGGCCTGCCTGATTGCACTCAAACCGGTGCGACTCCAGCATTCAACATTTTGAAAAAGGTTCCTGCACAATTTTTGGCTATTTCATGTGCGACTTGCATGAAGTCACATCGATCTCAACAAGCTGCACATGAAATCGCACTGACCAGCAGCTTTGAAATCATGCTGAAGTAGCGTGATTTCAAAGCCACATTCAGTGTGAACCAGGTCTTACTCAAAAACTATCAAATTAAAAAAAAAATGCTAGCAAGTTCAGAGACACGTGGCAAGTGATAAAAAGGGATTTTTTGTATAACTTACCGTAAAATCCTTTTCTCTGAGTTCACTGACAGACGCAGCCTTCTTATGACACATGGGGTTATGCTCATCCTACTAGGTGTAGACTAGGCAAAACAAACAAAAGCATAGGTTGGCCCCTCCCAGGGGGCCGTCCTCCCCTTCGCATATAATCCCCCTGCCCTGTACAGCACATCAGTTCGTAACAAGCCATACAAAACCAACGCAGAGGGGTGGGTGCTGCGTCTGTCAGTGAACTCAGAGAAAAGGATTTTACCGTAAGTTATACAAAAAATCCCTTTTTCTCTTCCGTTCACTGACAGACGCAGCCTTCTTATGACAAATGGGGACGTCCCAAAGCTGTGCCAATCAAGAGGGGTGGGCAAACCATAACAACTGCACCCAACAGAAAAAACGCCCTCTCAGGCGGCGCTAACCGCGCCTTTACTGCCGCTTGTAATACTTTGCGGCCAAAAGCAGCAACCGAGGATGCTGAAACATCAATTTTGTAAAACTTAGTAAACGTGTGCACTGAGGCCCAAGTGGCTGCCTTGCACACCTGAGACACCAAGGCTTGGTGTCTAAACGCCCCGGAAGTACTAACTGCCCTGGTGGAATGAGCCGTGACCGGAAACTGGGGAACCTTGCCCCGAATCTCATATGCATGAGTCACGGTCTTCCGTATCCAACGAGACACGGTAGCTGACGAGGCCGCCATGCCTTTGCGCGACCCTTCCGTCAGCAAAAATAAAGAATCAGACTTCCGAAAGGAAGCTGTAGAGCTCAAATACACCAGCAAAGCCCTCACCACATCCAAAGAATGCAGTTCGATTGGATGCGACGGGTGCAGGCACAATGAGGGAAGAACAATATCCTCATTTAAATTAAAGGAAGAAACCACCTTCGGAAGAAACGAAGGGGAAGGTCGCAAAACTGCCTTGTCCTTATGGAGGACCAAGTAAGGTGACATGCAGGACAATGCTGCCAACTTAGACACCCGTCTGGCGGATGCGATAGCCACCAGAAAGGCCACTTTCTGCGACAACAGTCGTAAGGGAATGTCCCTAATCTTTTCATATGGTGGCTTCTGCAGCACAGAAAGCACCAGATTCAAATCCCACGGCGCCAGAGGCGACCATATCCGAGGAGCCACATGACGTACCCCCTGTACAAACGTACGGATCAATGGATGAGACTCCAAGGGTCATTGAAAAAGAACCGCCAGGGCTGAAATTTGCCCCTTAACTGTCAGGTTCTTGTCCGGTCCTTGCTGCAAAAACGACAGTACTCTGGACACCATATACGAGCGGGGGTCCCAACCCCCTGCCTCACACGAGGTAATATAGGACTTCCAAGTCCTATGATAAATCCTACGTGAGGTACGCTTACGTGCCTTGATCATTGTAGGGATCACGGAGTCAGAGACACCCCTATCCCTCAACACCTGGGACTCAATAGCCAAGCCGTCAAAGCCAGCGAGGGTAAAGCAGGGTGCAAGATGGGCCCCTGAGACAGTAGGTCTTCGCGAAGTGGAAGACGCCACGGAACATCTGCCACCAGCCGCACTACGTCGGCGTACCAAGGACGCCGGGGCCAATCCGGAGCTACCAGGATTGTCGGGATTCCCTCTACTTCTATCCTGCGTGCAACCCGCGGTAGAATCTTTAGAGGAGGAAAGATGTACAGTAGTCGATACCGACCCCAGGGCGCTACCAGTGTGTCCGAGGCAACCGCCAACGGATATCTTGTTCTGCACACAAAGGTCTGTACCTCTGGTGTGGCCATAAGGTCCACCTCCGGTGTGTCCCACTTGAGGCAAATCTGGCAGAACACTTCTGGATTTAGGGACCATTCCCCTTGATCCAGAGTCCTGCAGCTGACAAAGTCCGCCTGCCAATTTTCCACGTCTGGGATGTAGATTGCAGAGAGAGCGGGCACGTGAAGTTCTGCCCACCGAAAGATCAGAGCTGCCTCCGTGGCTGCTGCCGAGCTTCTTGTTCCGCCCTGATGGTTCACATATGCCACAGCCGTGGCATTGTCGGACTGAACCCGGACAGGGAGGCCTTGCAGCCTTTCTGACCAATGGGACAGGCAAAGTCTGATCGCTCTCAGCTCCAGTACATTTATCGGAAGACACGCTTCCCATACTGACCAATGACCTTGGGCAGAGAACTGACCCAGGATGCCTCCCCAACCCAATAGGCTGGCATCCGTCGTTACTATCGACCAATTGAGGGGGGGAAAACCTTTCCCCAATTTTAGGGCCGGAGCCCGAATCCACCAGATCAAGGATCCTCGGGACTGAGGATTCAACCTGATCAGCCTGTCTAAGGATAGGGGAGATTTGTCCTACTGCGACAATCGCCTTCTGCAGGAGCCGAGTGCGACTCTGGGCGTAAGGTACCGCTTCCAAAGTCGACACCATGAGCCCCAACACTAGCATACAGAACCGTAAGGAGAACCACTGGCGTGATAACAGGGTTCACACTGCTGCCTGAAGTGTCAGGAGCTTGCTCGGTGTTAAAAACACCCTTGCCTGTACTGTGTCCAGAATCAGACCCAGGTACTCCAACCGGCTAGACGGAGTTAATGATGACTTCTGCGGGTTGATCAGTCAACCGAACTCCTCTAACGTGGACACCGTGATTGTCACGTTCTCCTCCAGAGCTGTAGCAGACTCTGCTCTCAGGAGCAAATCATTGAGGTACGCTACAACCGCGATACCTCTCTGTCTCAGCAATGCCAGCATCGGGGCCACCACCTTGGTGAACACTCGGGGAGACGAGGCCAGCCCGAAGGGAAGTGCCACAAACTGGTAATGCAGGTCCCCCACTGCGAAACGCAGATGACTGAGACAGACCGGAACATGGATATACGCATCCCTGATATCCAAGGACGCCAAGAATTCCCCTTGGTGCAGGGCGGCCACGACCGAGCGGATGGACTCCACCCTGAAACTCTTCGTCTTTACGAAGCGGTTTAACGCCTTCAGGTCCAGAAGTGGTCTGACCCCGCCCTTTTTGGGCACCACAAAAAGGTTTGAGTAAAATTTGTGAAATCTTTCCACCGTGGGTACCGGTACAATCACCCCCTGTTCAGCGAGTGCCCGAACGGGAGCCTCAAGTTTGAGGGGAAGAACCTTTCTGGGGGCAGAGAGCTGAATTCTATCCTGTAGCCGGAGGACACCACCTCCAGTACCTTTGAAGCCCTTACCCGCTGAGCCGGGTGCCCAAAAAAACTTCTTCTGACCTGAAGAGACAGGGCCCTGCCTACGGCGAAAATCTCGCCGCTTTGGCTCTGGAAGGAAAGTACTCTTCCCTCCCGTGAAATCCTTAATGATTTCATCCAACTGTGGGCCTAACAGACGTTCTCCCTGTCAGAGCTTTCTTTGAAGCCTGGTCGCCCGACCAAGAGCGGAGCCACAGCACCAGCCTGATAACAATTGAAAAAAAAAAGACATTTTTGACAATATGGGAAGAAGGTCCAAAGCAGCATGGCATATGTAGCGGAGACCTTCTTCCAAATGTTTTGCCCGCTGTACTTCAGCCTGTGCACCTTCACTAGACAAACCAGTGTGTAGTGTGCCAGCCTGCTCACGAACAGACTGTGCCGCCATCGCAACTGCTAGCGCCGGCCGCATGGCTGACCCAGCCAACAATAATAGTGCTTTAGACACTACCTCTGTGTGGCGATCGGCCGCCTCCCTAAAGGATGGAGACCCCTGCAAGGGAATGGTAGTTGCTTTATTTACACGAGCCACGGCAGGGTCCACCACCGGGAAAGCCCATCTTTTAGTAAAGCTTTCCTCAAAGGGGTAGCGAACCATAAAGCTTTTAGGCAAAGCAAAGGAATTTGGTGGCCTCCGCCATTCCTTGAACACCGCCTGTTCAAACACCTGATCATAAGAATAAGCCCTAGGGGGTTTAAGCGGTCCACAAACACATGCGGACTCATGCGACTCCCCTGCTTGGTCAAGCCGCATTGAGTCATGGATATCAGTGCTTCCACTATCGCTTTATCGTGCAAAAAAGGAGCCTCCTGATCCTCTTCGTCCTCTGAGGGCAGTTCACCCTCTGAAAGATCCACAGGTGTGACCATTGAGGTGCACTCTAGATCCGAATCCTCCCCTGAGGAAAGAGGGGGGTGGGCGTTTCTGGGGGCCCCTCGGAACTGGCACCCCTGCCCGGGGAAAGAACTCCCCAAACACCGCCCTCAGCTGTTCCAAGGACCCTAATGTTCCTGGGGTGGATTGTAGATCCGCAGGTACCCCTGCCATAGTATTGCCGGCCTCTGACATTCCAGCCTTCCGGCACCCCCACTGTGTGACCACCACCTCTACCCCACCAATCAGCCAGGGAGACCCGGGAGGATTGCACCCACCGCTACCAGCACCCAGGGAGAGTCAGCTATACTTGCTGTTTTGATGCCTCAGCACTCCGACCGGAAGAGCAATGCCCACAAACTACTGCACTCCAAGAGCTTGTTACTGCGTGTCAGCCACGTTGTCCAAGCGCAAACCGGAAGCTCACTTCCGTTTAAAACACTTCCTGTAAAAGGACTGAACTTCTCTCAAACGACCACTAGGGGCCGCCAGAGAGCAGGCTGGAAACCGCATGGTTATCAAACAATGGACGCTGCCATTTACACACACGCGGCCGGCCACGAACGAGCGGTACTCCACACTCAAATGGCGGCGACCCGCCTAACACAGCGCTCCGGACGGTTGGTGCAAAGTCGAACGGTCAGTGCAAGGTGCGATTACTGCGGGGGGGGGGGGGGGGGGGGG
>BLSH010329253.1:897659-909113 GCA_018402905.1 Glandirana rugosa
TTTGATTTTACGGTAAAACAAGGATTCTGGTTCTGATTTTGATTTAGTTTTAAACGACGGTTTTAATTGTGACGTGGACTCTAACGGGGTACAAGTATATATTTTTGTTTCTCTTCCTCTTTTTTCGGGAGAGTCCCTGGGTTTTTTCCCCCTCTTTTGATTGGGTATCCGAGGCCTACATGAATATGGTAGTTTTTTTACTGGAGTCTTCATTTTGGTCTCTTGGCATTTTTCTGAGGCGTATGTTTGTTTTTATATATGAACATGGGGCAATCTCAGGTGCAGTGTTAATTTTGGCAGCAAATTTTGATTTAGTTTTAGTCTTGGTCTTAGGAACAAAATGGCATTTTAGTTTTAGTCCCATTTTAGTCTTCTGCAATTGTTTTAGTCGTATTTAGTCAACTAAATCGCCAGGACATTTTAGTCGACTAAACTCATTTAGTCGTCTAAAACCAAATGGGTGTAGTTAAATTGTAATGCATTATTTAAGCATTTCTCTACAATTTCTAAACTCATTATATACAGCTGGAGTGAAAAATCGAAAATGTTATTTATAGTATTGAGGTATAAACATGCACTAAAGACAAGTGTTAATTTTGACGTCACATTTCAATTTAGTTTTAGTCATAGTCTTCACTAAAATGGCATTTTAGCTTTAGTCATCTCAATTGTTTGTTTTAGTTTTAATTTAGTCGACTAAAATGGTATTTCGTGGACTAAAATGTTTTAGTCGGTTTTAGTCAACGAAATTGACACTGTTCAGGTGCTGCTTAGTGTATTATACATGTTGATCTCAAAAAATTGTTCATTTATGTGTAGCTCATTCTCTAGGCTTTGATCGTCGAGAGCTGCACTGATCATTATTACCCTAATAGACCGTAATGGTATTGAGGAACCCTCACCGGGTTATCTTTTGTTTTTATTTGTGGTTACTGGTTATAACATATAAAAGAGGCCTATATGTTTTCGTTCTAAAACCACTCTCAGCCGCTGAGCTTGGTGTCTGTTCACTGTTTTGAGATTTATATTTTCCTTTCACAATATTTTTTTGAATAAAACACAAAAGTAAACGCATATGTCAAAAACACGTGCAGTAAATCTCTGCTATACATGCACATTTTCCCTAGTTTTATTCATTTAAAGATCCTGCTAGTAATGAAAAAAAAAAAAAAAAAAAAGTTTATCTGCTAAAAAAAAATTCTACTCTTAAAGCAGAGTTTCACCCAAAAGTGGAATTTCCACTGGTTGGATTCTTTCCCCCCTCAGGTGTCACATTTGGCTTCTTTGACAGGTGTCTTTTTCCACACATCTGGGAGCTCGGGCCAGCAGCAGCGGCGGCTGACAGCAGCCCGACTCCCTCCTCGCTCTGCTACTGGCCGCCGGGCAAATAGAGCGAAGCCTCGCGCATGCACAGTAGGGTGCCCAGCGTGAAGCTGTAAAGCTACACTGCCGGGTTCCCCTACCCGCAATGGGCGTGTCTGCACCCGACCTCCGATCAACGGCAGGTGCAGACATCGCTGGACTCCAGGACAGGTAAGTGTCCTATTGTTAAAAATCAGTAGCTGCTGACTTATTTTTTTTAGTATTTGGCAGACCTCCTCCAAATCTGTTAACACAACATTTTTGTGGGACGAGTGTATTCAGCCCTGCCCATTGTCTTCTGCTAAACCTTCTCTCAGATCTCTAAAAAAAAAAAAGGATTTTTATTAAAACTTACCGTAAAATCCTTTTCTCCGAGTTCACTGACAGACGCAGCTCTTCATCACATGTGGGGTTTATGCTTGTCCTACTAGGGGTTAACTAGGCAGGGAAAAGAGCAAGCTGGCCCCTCCCACGGGGGCCGTCCCCCCTTCCCACATAAACCCTCAACCTAGCATAGCTCCTCAGTTCGTAACAAGCCGTACCGAACCGGGGAGCTACAGTTCATTGAGGGAACCATGAATGCCAACATGTAGTGTGACTTACTGAAGCAGAGCATGATCCCCTACCTTCAGAGAGTGGGCCGCAGAGCAGTATTCCCACATAACGACCCCAAACACACCACCAAGACAACCACTGCCTTGCTAAAGAAGCTGAGGGTAAAGGTGATGGACTGGCCAAGCATGTCTCCAGACCTAAACCCTATTGAACCGTCTGTGGGGCGGCGCAAGGCCTCTAACATCCACCAGCTCCGTAATGTGACCCTGGAGGAGTGAAAGACGACTCCAGTGGCAACCTGTGAAGCTCTGGTTAACTCCATGCCCAAGAGGGTTAAGGCAGTGCTGGGAAATTATGGTGGCGACACAAGATATTGACACTTTAGGCCCAATTTGGACATTTTCACTCAGGGGTGTACTCACTTTTGTTGCCAACAGTTTAGACATTAATGGCTGTGTGTTGAATCATTTTGAGGGGACAGCAAATTTACACTGTTAAACAAGCTGTACACTCACTACTTTACATTGTAGTAAAGTGTAATTTCTTCAGTGTTGTCACATGAAAAGATAGAATAAAATATTTACAAAAATGAGAGGGTGTACTCACTTTTGTGAGATACTGTAAATGTGTGTGCGCTTAAATGTATGTATGCGCTTTTAATCCTGACCCCCTATGTGTACAATCAGAACTAATTTTTTTTTTTTACAGCTTGTTCACAGTACCACCAAAAAAATGCCGTTCCTCTGAAAAGCGATCCATGCTTAGATCACTTTTCAGAGGCATTTGAAAGCCGGTAAAGAGGCAATATGTCGCCTCCTAACTGCATGGAATGCATACAGTTGTGGAGTGGTTGCAGTGCAGCCTCATTCACCTAGGGGTATACTTCAAGGGTGCACTGACTGAAAACAGACTGAGAAACTCCGGCATAGAGCAACAGATCTCTCCATTTTCCTCCTGCAGCCACTGAATGTCTGCGGGAGGGAGAGGAGAATAAGCCGGGGGGGGGGGGGGGAGGGGGGATGGAGAAATCTGTTCCTTTATATGCAGCCACACACTTAAGACCGGCCCTGGCGTTCCGCCACCGAGGTTTAGAGGAAAGGGCCTTGAAGGTTTTAGTTACGCCATTGGTCTGAGACAGAAGTACAGTAACACAATGCCCAGATTGAGATCGAAGAAACCCCTTATGCAAAAAGCACAGCTGTAAAACTATCTTTCCAAAGTGGAGCACCAGGACGATCTCTTACAGCAGGGGTTCTCAACTCTTGTCCTCGGGACCCACTAACAGGCCAGGTTTGCAAGATAACTGAACTACATCACAGGTGATATCATTTTCTGCTCAGTGATTGCAGTATTCTAGTCTGCATCTCCCCAAGGTAATACTTACACAAGTTGAGAACCACTGCCTTACAGGAAAGGGCAGCCAATTCTGAAACTTAGCCAGCCGAAGTAATGGCAACCCCCCCCCCCCCAAAAAAATAAAAAACACATTTCAAGTCAAGGACTAAAGGAATATCCTGAGTGGGTTAAAAATAGTATTTTTTGACTTACCGTAAAATCCTTTTCTCTGAGTTCATTGACGGACGCAGCCTCTTAATCTTAAGTACAAACTCAGAACACAGAGGGGTGGGTGCTGCGTCCGTCAATGAACTCAGAGAAAAAGGGATTTTATTAAAACTTACCGTAAAATCCTTTTCTCTGAGTTCACTGACAGAAGCAGCTCTTCATCGACTTGTGGGGTTTATGCTTGTCCCACTAGGAGTTAACTAAGCAGGGAAAAGAACAGCTGGCCCCTCCCATGGAGCCGTCCTCTCTTCCCACATAAACCCTCCACATACCATAGCTCAGCAGTTCGTACACAAGCCGTACAGAAAAACAGAGCACAGAGGGGTGGGTGCTGCATCTGTCAATGAACTCGGAGAAAAGGATTTTATGGAAGGTTTTAATAAAATCCCTTTTTCTCCTACGTTCACTGACAGATGCAGCTCTTCATGACATGTGGGGATGTTCCAAAGCTGTGTCAAAAAGAGGGGTGGGTAAACGATAACAACTGTACCCAACAGAACCTCTAAGGAGGCGCCAGATGCGCCTACACTGCCACCTGTAAAACTTTGCGGCCAAAAGCAGCATCCGAAGATGCTAACACATCAATCTTATAAAAAACTTAGTGAAAGTGTGAACCGAGGCCCAAGTGGCCGCCTTGCACACCTGTGACACAGAGGCCTGGTGTCTGAAAGCCCAGGAAGTGCTAACAGCCCGGGTAGAATGAGCCGTGACCGGAAAATTGGAACTTTGCCCTGAATAGAATAAGCATGGGTCACGGTCTGTCTAATTCAACGGAGACAGTGGTTGACGAGGCTGCCAAACCTTTGCGCGGACCCTCCGTCAGTACAAAGAATCAGACTTCCGAAAGGAAGCAGTAGCACCTAAACACACTCGTAAGGCCCTTACTACGTCCAAGGAATGCAACTCAAATTCCTTAGGGTGCGATGGACGTGGGCACAATGAAGGAAGAACAATATCTTCGTTAATGTGGAAGGAAGAAACCACCTTCGGAAGGAACGAGAGAGAAGGTCGCAAGACTGCCTTGTCCTTGTGCAGGACTAGATAGGGAGACTTGCACGACAGTGCCGCCAACTCAGACACCCGTCTGGCGGATGTGATGGCCACCAAAAAGGCCACCTTCTGCGACAGCAGTTGTAAGGAATTCTTCCTGATTTTTTCATATGGCGGTTTCTGAAGCACAGAAAGCACCAAATTCAAATCCCATGGAGCCATCGGAGACCTCACCCGAGGTGCCACATGTCGCACACCTTGTACAAAAGTACGAATCAACGAGTGCGAAGCCAAGGGTCTTTGAAAAAGAATCGCCAGAGCCGATATTTGGCCCTTGAGAGTACTCAAAGCCAGTTTTTTGTTCAGGCCTGCTGCAAAAAAGTCAGGAACCTGGACACCGCATAAGAGCGAGGGTTATGACCCTCTGCCTCGCACCAAGCTATGCAAGCCTTCCAGGTGCGGTGATATATTTTGCGAGAAGTACACTTGCGAGCTTTTAGCAAGGTAGGGATCACAGAGTCAGCGACCCCCGTCCCTCAGCACCTGGGACTCAATAGCCAGGCCGTCAAAGCCAGCGAGGGTAAAGCAGGGTGCAAGAAGGGCCCCTAAAACAGTAAGTCGTCTTGTAGCGGGAGCCGCCAGGGAACGTCCGCCACCATTTGCACCACGTCGGCGTACCACGTGCGCCGAGGCCAATCCGGAGCCACCAGGATTATTGGTATTACCTTCGCTACCACCCTGCGTATCAACCGCAGTAGAAATTTTATTGGAAGGAAGCATACAGAAGGCGATAACGGCCCCAGGGGGCCACCAGAGCGTCCGTGGCCACTGCCAACGGATCACTCATTCTGAACACAAATGTCCTCACTTTGTGATTGAACCGAGACGCCATGAGATCCACGTCCGGCGCCCCCCACCTGTGGCAAATCTGGCTGAACACCTCTGGATGGAGACACCACTCTCCCTGGTCCAGCATCTGGTGACTGAGAAAGTCCGCATGCCAGTTTTCCACGGCTGGAATGTAAATGGCGGAGATTGCCGGAACGTGACGTTCCGCCCAACGCAGGATCAGAGCTGCCTCTGTCACAGCTGCTGAGCTCTTCGTTCCGCCCTGATGGTTCACATATGCCACTGCTGTGGCATTGTCCGACTGAATCCGAATCGGGCGACCTTGCAACCTCACTGTCCAGTGAGATAAACATAACCTAGTCGCTCTTAGCTGCAGCACATTGATAGGGAGGCGTGCTTCCTGCGCAGACCAACGGCCCTGGGCAGATAGCTGCCCCAGGATTCCGCCCCAGCCTGAAATACTGGCATCCGTGGTGATGATCACCCACTGAAGGGGCAGGAACGACTTCCCCTGAGTCAACGCCGAGTCCCGAAGCCACCAGGTCAGAGAGCCCCTGGTCAGAGTTCAGGCGGATCAGAAGGTCCAAGGACCGTGGAGACCTGTCCCACAGACAGAATCGCTCGCTGGAGAAGGAGAGTGTGGCTCTGGGCGTAAGGTATTGCCTCGAAAATTGAGACCATAAGCCCCAGCACCCGCATACAGAATCGTAATGAAGACCGTCGGTGTGACAAGAGGATTCGCACCGCCGATTGCAGCGACAGCAACTTGGCCAGAGGAAGGAACACTTTCGCCTGCTCTGTGTCCAGAATCAGACCCAGATACTCCAAGCGACGGGACGGAGATACCGTCGACTTTTGCAGGTTGATCAACCAGCCGAAGTCCTGCAGCGAGGCCATGGTGATTCTCACATTCTCCTCCAGAGCCGAGGTGGACTCCACTCTCAGGAGCAGTTTGTTGAGGTATGCTACCACCGCAATACCTCTCTGTCGCAGTAAAGCCAGAACTGGGGCCACCAGTTTGGTGAAAACTCGAGGGGCTGAGGTCAGACCGAAAGGGAGTGCCACAAATTGATAATGGAGATCCCCCACTGCAAAGCGGAGGAAATGCTTATGCCGTGGACAAATGGGAACATGGAGATACGCATCTCTGATGTCCAGAGACGTCAGGAATTCCCCCTGATGGAGGGCGGCCACAACCGAGCGAATCGATTGCATCCGTAATTTCCGCGCCTTTACATATCAGTTCAAGGCCTTCAGGTCCAGAACTGGCCGGCCCCCCCCCCCCCTTTTTTTGGAGACCACAAACAGGTTTGAGTAAAAACCTCGAAACCTCTCCGCTGGAGGCACTGCTGGCACGATCACCCCTTGGTATGAGAGTGCTTGGACAGCCCCGAAGAGGGCCTCCCGACGTCCCTGCGGGAACCCTAAGTTTGAGGGGAAGAACCTGTCTGGGGGTAGAGTGTTGAACTCTATCCTGTACCCGGTGGACAATACTTCCTGGACCCACCGGTCGGAAATGCGAGCAAGCCACCGGTTTGCGAACACCAGAAGACGGCAGCCCATCAGGAGGAGGAGGGCTTGTCCTCCGCCTTTTCAGTTTTTCGCTGCCGCTGCCGCTTACCGGCCCCTGCAGCGGCCTTACCGGATCGGGTCCCTTTTCCCGCTGCGCCAGAGGCGCGAAAAGACCTCTTCTGACCCGAGGTAGGAGGCCCCTGTCTACGGCGGAACTCACGCCTCCGGGGCTCCGGGAGGAAAGTACTCTTTCCACCAGTGAAATCCTTTATGATCTCATCCAGTTGGGCGCCGAAGAGACAGCCACCCTGAAAAGAGAGATCCGCAAGGGCTTTTTTGCACGCGTGATCCCCGGACCATGACTGTAACCAAAGAACCCATCTAAGAATGACTGCAAAAACAGCCAGCCATTCTGGACAGCATAGGGAGCAGGTCCAGAGATGCGTCACAGAGGTACTTGATACCCTGATATAAAAAGTCAGCTCTCTGTGGCGCATCCATGAGGCGACCGCAGTCCAGGTCATTCCGCAGCTCCGCCATACGCGCAGATAGGTGTGGCAGACGCCAGTGCCGGTCTCAGAACTGAGCCTGCTACCAGAAAAAGTGCTTTTAACATCGCCTCTGTCCGCCTATCGGCCGGATCCTTAAGGGAAGGGGCCCCTTCCAGAGGGATGGTAGTCGCCTTATTCAGACGAGCTATCGGTGGGTCCACTGCAGGTGGCTCCTACTCCTTCAGAAAACTATCCTCAAAGGCATAGCAGTTGGCAAAACGTTTTGACAGCGAAAAGGAATGCTGCGGACACTGCCATTCACGATAGATCAGATTATCAAAAAACTGATCACAGGGGTCGCACACATACGTAGATGTCTGTGATTCGGCATCCTGGCTCAGTCACAGAGTAGTGCGAATTCCAGTGATAATGGCGGATACTAGCACCTTTTCGCGCGCAGCTGCTGCCCCTTGGTCCTCCTCTCCTTCCGAGGGTGCCAGCTCACCGTCAGACAGGTCTACTGGGGTCCCTGTGACCCCCGAAGCTATCTCTGGATCAGAGTCCTCCCCAGATGAACATGGGGGCGGAGGACTTCCTAGGGACCTGGTGGGCGACATCCGCCCGGGGAAGATATTCACTAAAGACCGCCCGCAGCTGGTCCAAAAATGCCCCTTGAGCAGATTGCACAGTTGCTGACTCTTCCTCAGCAGGCACTGCAGGGTAATCTGCCATAACTTATCCCCGAAAATAGCCCTCAGTAAATGCAGAAAGAAACACTTGATTGAGGCACCCCCACACAGCCGCCCACCACCGCCCCAAAGAACGCCAGGTGTTACCCAGGAGGACTTCACCCGCCGCCAACAGCACCCACAGGAGAGCCCAGCTATACTTGCTGTTGCTGCCAGTGTCCTGGGGACCGTCAGAAGAGCTGCGCCGCCAGGAGTACACACCGTTCCACAGAGAGCAAAAAAACGTTTGCAGCACGTTTTTCACAGCCAGCAGGGACTCCAATATGGCCGCCGAGGTCATACACTAGAGGCCAAAACCACCTGCAGGGGATGTGTGCTACCGCTCTGAGCACTAGAGGGAAAGCTCGATAGGCTAAACATGTCCGCGACCGCGGAAAAATGGCAGCGGTCTACCGCAAAATGGTGGCGGATCGCCGCATGGCGGCGAAAGTCTCCAAACGTGGAGCCAAACGTGGGTGCGGTGCAGGGGGAGGGGGCCCCTGGAGCCCACAACCAGTGGCTACCCAGAAGAAAGACGGGACATCCGTCGGCCCCCCCCCTCCACACCCAAAAACAGGGGGAGGGGGGAACTCTCACTCACCACTCCTGTCGGGCGTTCGCAGACCTTCCGCCCCTGTATGGACGGTATGCTGCCAGCCAATTAAAGCGCCCGAACCGGACCAGTCCGGGATCTGGGCGCAGGAGAGGTAAAAACCCCCAGGCTGCCCGCATGGAACGAGCACGATGCGGCGGGTCCCCATACCATGGTACTGGCTCGCATCGGTCGGCCAGGCCAGGGAAGCTACAGAGTCCTGAACGACCCTCTATGCCCCGACCGGCTTCTTGATAGCAGACTTCATGCTTGATAGCAGAGTGAAGGAAAAATAAAATTAAAAAAATATAACGGTCACAATTCGGACTGCAAAAATCCCCTAAGGGAACCAGGTCAACTCCTTCCAAACTAGGCATTAAAACTGAGGAGCTATGCTAGGTGGAGGGTTTATGTGGGAAGGGGGGACGGCCCCCATGGGAGGGGCCAGCTTGCCCTTTTCCCTGCCTAGTTAACTCCTAGTAGGACAAGCATAAACCGCAACGTCATGAAGAGCTGCATCGGTCAGTGAACGTAGGAAAAACAAAGGTTAATTCATTCTGTACAACACAACCAGGAGGGCTAAGCAGACCAATAGAACACAAAAGTATGTAGAGGGCATAAGACAACTCTGAATTTCTGACAAAACCAACACTTTTTTTATTTTTCCTTACAAAAAGCAGCAAGTGATAGAAGTACATCATTCAGGTTTACACACTCCCTTAAGGTCAGTTCAGACCACATGCAGGCCAGTGCTTTTTTTTGCATCAAAAACGTATGGAAAAATGGATTTTATTATAACTTACCGTAAAATCTTTTTCTCTGAGTTCACTGACAGACGCAGCCCTTCTTATAACACGTGGGTTTATGCTCGTATTACTAGGCAAAGAAAAACAAAAGCATAGGTTGGACCCTCCCAGGAGGCCATCCTCACCTTAGCATATAACCCCCTGCCAGACAATAGCATATGAGTTCGTAACAAGCCGTACAAACTCAACAGAGGGGTGGGTGCTGCGTCTGTCAGTGAACTCAGAGAAAAGGATTTTACAGTAAGTTATAATAAAATCCACTTTTCTCTTATGTTCACTGACAGACGCAGCCCTTCTTATAACACGTGGGGACGTCTCAAAGCTGTGTCAATCAAGAGGGGCGGGCAAACTATAACAACTGTACCCAACAAAAAAAGCCCTCTCAGGCGGCGCCAGTCGCGCCTACACTGCCGCTTGCAAAACTTTGCGGTCAAAAGCAGCATCTGCAGATGCCGAAACATCAGCCTTGTAAAACTTAGTAAACGTGTGCACTGAGGCCCAAGTAGCTGCTTTGCACACCTGAGACACCGAGGCCTGGTGTCTAAAAGCCCAGGAAGTACTAATTGCCCTGGTGGAATGAGCCGTGACTGGAAAAGGGGGAACCTTGTCCCGAACCTCATGCATGAGTCACGGTCTTCCTAATCCAACGAGAAATGGTAGCTGAAGAGGCCGCCATGCCTTTGCGCAAACCTTCTGTCAGCACAAATAAAGAATCAGACTTCCGAAAGGAAGCTGTAGAAAACAAATACACCCGCAAAGCCCTCACCACATCCAAAGAATGCAGTTAAAATTCCTTGGGATGCGACGGGTGCGGGCACAATGAGGGGAGAACAATATCCTTATTCAAATGAAAAGAAGAAACCACCTTCGGAAGGAAAGAAGGGGAAGGTCACAAAACCGCCTTGTCCTTATGAAGGACCAAGTAAAGTGACTTGCAGGATAACGCTGCCAACTCAGACACCCGCCTAGCGGACGTAACAGCCACCAAGAAAGCCACATTCTGCGACAACTGCAAGGGAATGTCCCTAAATTTTCTCATATGGTGGCTTCTGAAGCACAGAAAGCACTAGATTCAAATCCCACGGCACAAGGGGCGACCGTATCTGAGGAGCCACACCCTGTACAAATGTACGAATCAACGAATGTGACGCCAAGGGTTGTTGAAAAAGAACCGCCAGGGCCGAAATCTGAACCTTAAGCGTACTTAACGCAAGGTTCTTGTCCAGTCCCTGCTGCAGAAAAGTCAGCACTCTGGACACCGCACAAGAGCGGGGGTTCCAACCCCCTGCCTCACACCAGGCAATATAGGCCTTCCAGGTCCTATGATAAATATTACGCAAAGAACTCTTACGCTCTTTAATCATAGTAGGGATCACAGAGTCAGAGACAGCCCTATCCCTCAACACCTGGGACTCAATAGCCAAGCCGTCCAAGCCAGTGAGGGTAAAACAGGGTGCAAGATGGTTCCCTGAGACAGTAGGTCTTCGCAAAGTGGAACACTCTACGGAACATCTGCCACCTTCCGTACCAAATCGGTGTACCAAGGTCGCCGAGGCCAAGCCGGAGCAACCAGGATCGTCGGGACTCCCTCTGCTATCCTGCGCAGGAGCCGCGGCAGCAGCTTCAGAGGAGGAAAGGCGTACGATGACATGCGGAAAGGAGGAGACTTCGACGACGGCGCCGAGGACGCGTCCTATCGTCTCCCTCAGGGCTGCTAGGACCAACGAGGCCGAACCGGAGCCGCTGGAACCATGTGGCTAAACCATGCCTTCCACCGTCTACAAGGCATCTCACAAGGTGAAACGCTTCTGGATGACAGAGTCCCTTGGTAGAACGTGGGACAAAATGGGAGTGACCGAACCTGCCGAACCGATAACTCAGGGTCCACAACTCCCTATCCCGACAGAGACTGAGACACTAGGGATGATACTAATTTCTCGCATTCTCAAGAAACGCATTATAAATAGTATCCTGGACCTTCCGGATATAACGGACCACACTCCGTC
>BLSH010329253.1:912238-925768 GCA_018402905.1 Glandirana rugosa
CCCCCCCCCCCCCCCCCCCCGTGAAATCCTTAATGATTTCATCCAATTGTAGGCCAAACAGACGCCCTCCCTAAAAGGGGAGATCCGTAAGAGCTTTCTTCGTTGCCTGGTCACCTGACCAAGAGCGGACCCACAACACCCACCTGATTGATTGATTGATCTGATGAACAGACATTTTTGACAGCATGGGAAGCAGGTACAATGCAGTATCGCATAGGTAGCGGAGACACTCTTCCAAGTGTTGTGCTTGTTGCACCTCAGCCTGCGCACACTCACAAGTCAAACCGGAGCGTAATGTGGTAGCGCACTCAAGAAGAGATTGCGCCGCCATAGCAGCTGCCAGAGCAGGACACATGGCTGACCCAGCCAACAAGTACAGTGCCTTAGACACTGCCTCCGTGTGGCAATCGGCCGCCTCTTTAAAAGACGGAGACCCCTCCAAGGGAATGGTCGTTGCCTTATTCAGACGGGCCACCGGTGGATCCACTGCTGGGGAAGCCCACCTCTTAGTGAAACTATCCTTGAAGGGGTAACGAACAGCAAAGCTTTTGGGCAAAGCAAAGGAATTTTGCGGCCGCAGCCATTCCTTGAACACTGCCTGCTCAAAAACCTGATCATAAGGGTAGGCCCTGGGGGACCGCTTGGTCAAGCCGCATGGACTCATGAATATCAGTGATCAGAGCAGCCTCTATCGTTTTGTCGCGCGATAATGAAGCCCCATGATCATCTTCACCATCTGAGAGTACCAGTTTTCCCTCTGATAGCTCCACAGGGGTTCCCGTGACCACCGAGGCGCTCTCTGGCTCCGAATCCTCCCCATAGAATGACGGGGGGGGGTGGTGTTTTTAGGGCCCCCCGGAATCGGGTCCGAACCCGCCCGGGGAAAGAATTCACCAAATACTGCGCTCAGCTGTTCCAAGGACACCAGGGACCCAGGCGTGGATTGTTGCTCCGCAGGTACCCCTGCCATAGCACGTATGGCGGCGAATCGCCGAATGCAGTGCCCAACGGTCAGTGCAAGGTGCGATACCACGCGCGGGGGGGTAGAACGGTAGATGACAACCCCAGTGTGTCCCCACTAACAAGCCCCCACCGGCCGGCTACCTCAGAAGGTGCCCACTCTCCGCGCCCCTAGGACAGAAGAGGGGTCCACTCACCGATCCGACGGGCGCAGCGGGTAGCCACCCGGAGCACACTTTCCGCCCCACAGAGAGGGATGCTGCTGGCCAGGCCACTGGACAGTAACAAACCAGTCACTGGGCACAAGTGGGATCAGCCACTGGCCGCCCGCACGGAACGGGCACTATGCGGCGTGACCCCGCCAAGGCTAAGGGTAGCTCGCACAGACGTTGGCCGGACTGGGGAAAGTTTTGGGATTCTAGATATCCTCTATACCACCAGCCGGCTTCTTGATAGCAGTCTTCATCAGAAAAAACCTCAGAAGAATGCAGATCCCATAGGGAAGCAGGTCTAACTCCTTGCACTAGGCAATAAAAACTGATATGCTATTGTTTAGCAGGGGGTTATATGCTAAGGTGAGGACGGCCTCCTGGGAGGGGCCAACCTATGCTTTTGTTTTTCTTTGCCTAGTCTACTCCTAGTAATAGGAGCATAAACCCACGTGTTATAAGAAGGGCTGCGTCTGTCAGTGAACGTAAGAGAAAGTAGGTTATATGGTTTCCAATGGCATAGTTCAATATGCCATTAGTACAGATGTGCTCTAAATAATGCCCTATACTATACTTCTGCCACTACTCACAAATTGTGCTCCCAAAACTTCCTGGCTCGGTCTTCTCACAGCCCATGTGCGCAGTAGCCTCATTCATTACATATATGAGCCAAATGAGCGGAAGCGCTCCCTGGCAGGGCCGCCAGTGAATATCAACAAAACAGGAAGAAAATTTAAGTGGTAATAAATTTACCGCCACTACAGTGGCGTCCAAGTGCTCCCTCATTGGCACAAACATCTTTGCCCAGGCTTCAAGTCTATGCCTTCAAACATTGTGATTGGTTGGCTCGGGATGACATAACCAAAATGCATGCATAAGGGAGTCAAATTCATTCAGGTATGCAGAAATTGTACACTGACGCTTTCTTCTTTTTTGTAATATAACTGAAGGGAAGTGTCACTTAAACATTGGCTTCAGTTGGTCCTGTGCTATAACTTAAGGTTTTAATATGAATGAGAGAACTATAAAATACTTGTAGACAAGCTTGGCGATATGCCAAGATTTTGTTTATAAATATAATTATAAATGCTGATAACATGTGTCTGGGACATAATGGGAACTAATACAAAATTACACACATATATATCCTTTAGGGCCCTTTCAACGGACAGGCGGACCTGAATGGAGCCTCCATGAACTCCTATGGAGTGGCGGATGTTAGCAGAGATAACGTCCGCTGACACCCGTCGCTCTGCGATCCGCAAAGTGTGACGGAGGAAAATACTATTTTTTCTTGCGTCTGCGGAGCAGATGACAATGGACAGAAGGATCCGTCGTCATACGATTTCCCATAGGAGAGAGAAGGGGCTCTGACGGATCCGTCGGTTCAGCAGAGCGTTCCCCACTGGGCTAAAATGGAGCTAGCGGAACGGCCATGTGAAACCAGCCTTAAGACTATGTTTTTTAATCACTAACAGGTGTTATTAAGGCTCCATGCACACTGGACATAAAAAAAAAAAAAACGATCTGAAAATGTCAGTAGCTTTGTAAAGTCATTCAGCTTTTATCAGCGTTAATGCAATAGCGTTCTTGAGTGTGACTGTTTTTTTTGTTTTCAATTAATCAAAAATGCTGGTGAGCCACGTTTTTGAGCGTTTTTAAGCTTTCAATGTTTTTTTGTGGTCAGAAGAATGACTCTTGAAAGCAATTTAAGGGCGTTCTGACAACGGCCCATAAACTCCACTGCTGATAAATGGCAATAAAATGTCCATGTGTGCATGGACACATAGGAAATCAGGGACGTTTATGGTCTATTAAAAAAAAAAAAAGTTATTGAGTTTACAAACTATGGGAATATATTTATGGCATTATTATTTAATTTTACTAGTAATGGCGGTGATCTGCGATTTTTAGCGGGACTGCGATATTGCGGCGGATAGATCGGACACTTTCGACATTTTTTTGGGACCACTGACATTTATACAGCGATCAGAGCTAAAAATAGCCACTGATTACTGTATAGAGGTCAGTAGCAGTGAAAGGGTTAACACTAAGGGGCGATGAAGGGGTTAAAGTACAACTAAAGGCAACATACACATTTTAGTAAATCCTCTCAAATACCTGAATGTTACACATGGTAACATATTAAACGAAATGATTATGTTACTACCATATAGCTGCAATGGTGATCTATAATACCCTATTCATTCCTTCTTTGCTGTACACTACTAGTGATGATGGGAGGAGTTCAGCAAAGCTCAGATGTCATTTCCTTTCAGTGAACTAGCTTTTCTATCTCCCAGTCCTTCAGCCTTCTATCATGCTCAGTCTATTTTATATAACACACACATGCACCTGCCAATCAATAGCTGGGTGTGTGCTATGTAAAACAGCACAAGTCAGTACAGGTTAGTTATCACACAGATCTGTCTAGTAATCTGTGTGCTTCTTCTCTCTGCCTGTTCTCTGATAATTTGTAAACTGGCATAACAAAATCCTAGCTAGGAGCTAGAGCAGTGGCCGGGCAAAGGCATAGGTGGGAGTGGGTGGGGCTTCACAGGCCGATAGGGGGCGTAGCCTAATCAGGACTTCTGTGTAGAATAAAATTCCTGAGATTTCCATGTACTACAAGAGCACCTCCCCCAGTGTTGTCAGGACGTTTCTGCAGAGATAGCATGTAAAAGGGGACAATAGGTGTTCAACACAGGCAATTAGATATAGGTACATGACATATTGATTTTTTCATTCTGACCATAATTCGTCTTTAAATGTTCCCTAGGTAGGTGTTTCTAACTGTGGGAGGAGTGTAGTGACTGGGGGTGGAAAAAGAAAGCTGCTCCCGATCACTGGGAACTGCAGATCCCTCTCCACTTCCCTGTCAGAGCGGGGATCTGTTTGTTGCCATCAACAGATCCTCGCTCTGGCTCTGAGGGGTGATTTCAGGTGGCCGGCAGACATCGTGCCCGCCGGCCACGTGCCATCAGCTCCAAAGACGTGCAGCAGGCATGCGCCCCCTACAGTCTCTTAAAGCGCCGCCGTACAGCTAACGCGATTTGCGCAATAGAGCCAACCTGCCGCCACTGGTCGGCAAGTGGTTAATGACGACAAGCAATGGGTGGGCATTTTCTTTATTGGTTTCTATTGGTGTAATGTTGTAAATAAAGCTTGGTCATATCTTGATATCATATTGGATTTAAGATACAGAAGCAGGAAATAAAGACGAGTGATGCATTATTATGTGTCCATGTGTTGACCTTGGTCTACATTGCTCCCTGCAGAGCTCTGTGTGTGTGTCTGGGAGTGAGGAATGGAGAGTGCAGACACAGGTTAGAATAGGAATAATATATAGGGAATACATCCTTAATAATAGTAAGGTACTATTAACTTGTAAGTCAGGTTGGAGCATCCTTTCAAATAACCCTGCAAATAACACACTTGGTCCTTGGTGATAGCATTCACTCCTCCAATGTATCGTTAACCACTTCAATACTATGCACTTGGAACACTTTACTACCAGACCAATTTTCAGTGCTGTTGCGCTTTGAATGATAATTGCGCGGTAGTGTGACGCTGCACCCAAACAGATTTTTTAGCATTTTCTCTATTTTTGTCTCTATTTTTGTCACAAAACTTTGTAAATAAGTAAATTTTCTCCATCACTGGTGGGCACTGATGAGGCTACACTGACGGGCACTGATGTGGCAGTACTGATTGGCACTGATGAGGTGGCACTGATGATGAGGCACTTATATGCAGCGATGATGAGCACTGTTAGGCGGCACTGATAAGCAGCACTGACAGGTACTGAGAGGTGGCACTGATATACAGCACTGATATGCAGCACTGATGGACACTGCTAAGCGGCACTGATGGGCACTAATAGACAGCACTGATTGGCACTCATAGGCGGCACTGGGCACTGATAGGTGGGCACTGGGTAGGTGGCAATGGTGGGCACTGATAGGTGGCACTGGTATACATTGATAGGGGCACTGGTGGGCATATACATGGATAGGGGCTCATTCCCTGGTGGTCTAGGGTGGCATCTGAAGGTGGCACTGAGTGCCATCCACATTGGGCAGTATGTCACTTACCTGGTGGTCTAGGGGGGTCTCCCTGGTGGTCCAGATTGGCTCTCTGGTGGTCCCTGGTCAGGTCCCTGGTGGTCCTGGGTGGGCGCATCCCTGGTGGTCCCTGGGCAGGCTCCCTGGTGGTCTAGGGTGGCGATCCAAGGGAGGGCTGTGCTGATAAATCATCAGCACAAACCCTCCCTGTCAGGGATGCAGCCGATCGGCTCTCCCCTCCTCAGGTCTGCAGACCTGAGTACAGGAAAGCCGATATACGGCTTTCCTGTGTTACACTGTGACCAGCCGTGATTGGTCACGGCTGGTCACATGGTAAAGTGCTTCGGATCAAAGCGCTTTACCGAGATCGGTATTGGGGGGGTCAGACTGACCTCCCACACCACCAATCGCCGCGATGCGCGCCCCCCCGGCTTGTTATCCTGAGGACATCATATGACATCCAGTCAGGATAACTGAGCCACTTCCCGGCCGTCATTTTGCATACGGCGGTCGGGAAGTGGTTAAAGGTAGCTAAGATTTACACTTCAAATAACCCTGCCATTGTTTATCCTTACAACAACAGGGCTGGTGAGAGAGGCAGACACTGCATTTCTGGTAAGATCAGCAGGTATTTTTCTGTACTTGCATAATACAACCCAACACATCTAAGGACTGGTGAAGCAATATAAAACATTTTTGTTTTTTTCTTCGTTTTTCTTTAATCACCTAAACCTTAACATGCTGCCACGGTGATAACACCAGCATGTTTGCCACCCTGTTCAGCAATTTACATACAACCATCCAAACTTCCAGATGAGGTCACCCATCCCAACATCACTGTTCATTTAACCATTTAAATTTCTGCAAGTATACTTTATTTCTTACCTCTCAGCGCCCAGCTGAGATACAGTCTGACTCTCACTTGATGTCGGAAGTTCTACAGGCTGCTGACCAACTGCAATACTACTAGTAACCACAAGAGGCTGTTCTGGATTTACAACTCCCGAGGCCTCTCCAACTCCCTCCTCCAGAGGACCTGATGCAAGGCTGCTGGTATCCATAGGGGAGCCTTCGAGTTGACTGCTAACAGCCGTAAGTGCATCTGAATCTTCAGCCCGCTCTGGGGACAAAGAGGCTAGTAGTAAAAGGGAAGGGGAAAAAAAAAATATATATAAATACTGATTAGCGTGCCTTGACATTTGTAAACACAGAGTATTGAAAAAAAAAAAAAAAGGGAGGTACACTAACTTATTGTTGGTGCAGGTGACAGTTCCATTTGGGTTGCCTCCCCCTCTGCACTTGGTCTTCCTGGCCCAGAATCCTCAGGTTCAGTTGGCATTAGCAGCTGCCCAGTATCCTCTGGTCCAGTTTCAGTGTGCAAACTCTGAGGGAGATCTGCCAAAGCAGCTTCAGGAGGATGAGCATGCAGAGAAGAGTCCAAAGGAACTAGTTCTGGGCTAGTTGGGGTCCCCTCTGCAGAAGAAGGGGCAGTTGGGAAGTTCTCAGGACGGCTGCTACCATCTTGATCTTGGATAAAAAAAAAAGTACCAGTTAGAAAAATACCATATACATGGAGTTGGGTCTATAGGAAGGAGGTCTATATGCATATTTAGTTAACAGTTTCATGAACCCTGCTTCAAGCATGCAAAACTTCATGGAGGCACACGCATTTATAAAACACTTATCTTGATTATCTATAGCTTTCTCACAAAAGTATCTCAATGCCCAATAAAATAGGTTTACACCATGAAAAGATATATGACCACATGGACTGTAAATCACAATCAGTAGTGACTAACAGCATGGAGGATTTTTTTTTTTCTTGGATTGCATTCACCAAATTCTTAAACAATGAAAGAGTTACAGATTTCCATGGTGGCAACATGTAAGTTTGATATGTGATATACAAAGTTAAACAGAATTAACTCATGTTAAGGGTTTTTAACATCCTTTTACAAATATTACCCAAGGCAATCTGTGCAGCTTTCTAAAATGCAGAGAGGAAAATATAACTCCCTGGTAGTTCATTGAGAACTAAAAGCCAACAGTCGCAAATTACCTTGTAAGGTCATTGACTCACAGGAATCTGTGAATTAATGACGCTGCTGTATGGGCAAAGCTCCTCATGGCTGCACTCTTTGTATTGTAACGAGTGCAGGGAGAAGATTCCCTGCCACAAAGAAAGGGGGGAGGGGGAATCGGGGTGCGTCGCTGAACATGTTACATGCTAAATATGGGTGTAACATGTTCAGAAAGGTGAACTTATCATTTAACTCTGAACTTCTTCCAGGTTCTAGCCATTGGTTCTGTTTAGCAACCAAGAGAGGTGAACAGTTTGTTGTGAGATAATAAACACTAACAGGGAAGGTGTAAAAGAGCTATCCTGGGATTCTTTGGAAAAAATGTGGAAAAAGGTTGAAATAATGATAAATTTATAACGAGAGACAAGCAATGGCACCTAATTAAAGATACTAGTGAGATCAGCTGCCCCCTTTTTAGAGTGGATAAACCACTCCAATGGAATGATAACAGACAAATAAAAAGGAATGCGGTGCTTCCTTATATACCAATATTTTGTGTGAAAAATCCGTGACAGTAAAACAGTTAACATCCATGAATGATGAATAGGGTTGCCACATCATCCCTTTAATCCAGGACATATATTAATTACACAGATTCTGTGGCTAATTTAATAAAGATAAGGCACCGAGTTTAATTACCACCGTAATCACCCACAGAACCTGTGTAATTAAAATGTGTCCTGGATTAAAGGGATGATGTGGCAACCTTAATGATGAAGTGACAGTCTTAAAATTGGTCAGATATCTTCATACTAAAACTCCATACACAGTGTTTCACAGAATAGTGTAAATTCTACAATATCCTTCAAATTATGCATAGGGAATGCAAACTCAACAGAACAATAAATCAAATGATTATGGCATTCCTGATGACGTGTTAATACAAATGCATAGAGGCCCAGCTTTCGCCCTTGATTGACATCGCTTGCGGTTTCTGTGGTTCCGATCCTCTGTGTTGGAACGCAAGCCGCATTCTGGTGAGTTTGCGTTCCTTATGCACGATTTGAAGGATAGAATAGAATTTACACTATTCTGTGGAGCACAGTGTATGGACTGTACCGTGAAGATATCTAACCCAGGCCTCGACAAACCCCAGGCGCCAGGTCGCCATGGCGACCAGAAATCGCGTCCTGGCGAGTGACTGCCGTTCCTTCTCTTCCCATGTTAAAACAGCAGTGTCAGATTCAGCGAAGCGAGAGCGGAGAGGTCTCTGCTTAAACAGCTGTTAAACTTGGCCGGCTGCCCGGCTTCCCGGGATATTTGTTTCTACTTAGAATGAAGAAAAGTAACAAACAGGCTGCCTGGAATGTTTGTTGAGAGTTAGGAGAATAAAGGAACAACAATGTATCTTCTTCTTTCAAAGCAATTATCTCCAGGCTATCAGGAAAGTTTAACCGTTTATAGACTAAACCCTTTCTCACATTAGTGGCTTACAATTAAATATCCAGTATTTTCTGCTAGAAAATGACTTGGAACCCCCAAACATTATATATTATTTTTTAGCAGAGACCCTAGAGAATAAAATGGTGGTTGCTGCAATATTTTATGTCACATGGTATTTGCGCAGCGGTCTTTCAAGCGCAATTTTTTGGAAAAAAATACACTTTTAATGAATAAAAAAAAAAACTAAACAGTAAAGTTAGCCCATTTTTTTTTGTATAATATGAAAGATGATGTCACACTGCAAGAAACATGACCTTTACTCTAAGCAACAAAATTGTGATAAAGCCCTGTGTACCATCAACAATTACCACTCTATGTGCAGCTGGGCTCCAGTATTTCATGGTGACCGGAAACCCACCAGAGCAATGAAAAGTCACTGTGGGGGACACACATGTAGGCAGGAAGTGGCTGCAAAGAGGCAGCAGAAGATCAGCAGCGCTGGAATACTTTTCACCTTTTTTTTTTGTATTTTATTTACAATGTCACTAAGGCTTTGTTTAGATGTGCAAGTTGGGTGGTAATAATGTGCGGTAGAGACATGTTTTTGCCACCCTTAAGCTCCATTAGGCAGGAGATGAGGGCGTTTTACATGCCGCAGTCACGATGCATTCGGCATAATAAGGAGTTTCCCCTATAACAGATTTTTTAGTGTCACTCTTTCTGGCCAGCCTATAACCCTGATGTAATGGTGGAGTTATTGACTGGCTGCTCTGCTGTGAGTAAGTTAGGGTTTAGGGGCGCAAATTACTTGTCTTACCCCTGGCGCTGACAACCCCACACTACGCTATAAAAAACTGGCTCCTAACTTTTTCAGCCGGCTCCTAGATTCAAGGCAAATTTGTCAAGCCCTGATCTAACCAATTTTAATAGACTGTCAGTGCCGGTTCACACTTGAGCGATGCGAAACTAGTTCAGGTTCCTGAATCGCACCTTAAGTGCACAGTGGTTCACACTGAGATGTGTGAATCGCTGAGGGTGTCAATACAAAGTTAATGACACCCACAAATTGGTTCTCAAAACATAGTTAGAATTGTGAAATGGTGCAGGAAATGGTGTGAACACCAATGCGATCCGATTCCAGTGCGGACCAAAAAGGGTCCTGCACCATTTTGGTGCGAATGCGATTTCAGCCATACAATTTGTATGGCTGAAATCGCATTGCACAGACATCGCATGTAATGTGAACAGCCCTGCGGTGAATTACATGCAATGTTCTGTCATAGCACTAGTGTGAACCGGCACTTACTTCATCATTCATGGAGGTTTATTAACTGTTTTACGGTCACTGATTTTTCACATAAGTAGTATTATTGGTATATGAGTAAGCGCCACATTCCTTTTCATTTACCGGTTATCAAAGGTTGAAATAATGCTAAATACATAAAACCAGAAGGGAATTTGTTTCGGACAGGACCACCAAACGTGCAAGTCATCAGCTTGTTGCCTACAACCTTAAATGTCTGTTGCCAAGACATAACAGGTTTTGCTGTGTGCGAAAAATAGGATTTTTTGACTTACCGTAAAATCCATTTCTCTGAGTTCATTGATAGACACAGCGTTCCATTACCATAGGGTTATAGCACCCTCTACAGGAGTAGGACTAGGCAGAAAAAAAAAGACTTGACTACGCCTATGGGCAGTCCTAGGCGATATACACCCGCCTCTCCACTATAGGCCTTCAGTTTAGTAACAAGCAGTATCAGAAGTATCAAAACTCCCAAGAGGGGTGGGTGCTGTGTCTGTCAACTAACTCAGAGAAATGGATTTTACGGTAAGTCAAAAAATCTCTCTTTTCTCTTTCGTACATTGACAGACACAGTGTTCCATTACCATAGGGACGTCCCAAAGCAGTGCCAAACATGAGGGGTGGGATAACGAAAAACACAAGGCTAACACAAGAGCCAACCAGACAACAGGAGCTCAACACAGGACAACTGGAACCCAACCTGAACAACACGCCCTCAAGAGGGGATAGACCCTCCAAACCGCAGTCTGCAAAACCTGCGGCCAAAAGCAGTATCCGCAGATGCCAGCAAATCCACTTAGTAGAATTTTGTTTAAGTGTACACCGACGACCCGGAGGCCGTCTTGCCAAATTGCACAACCAACGCCTGATGACAGAGGACCGAAGAAAACACCAAGCACCCGAGTAGTGTGCCGTAACAGGGAAAAGGAGGAACCCAATCCCTGACAGAATAGGTCAGAGTCATCGTCTGTCTGAGCCATCTAGGAATGGTCACAAACGAAGCAGGCAGCCCCGTACTCAGTCCGACCGCAATCACAAACCCCGAGTCTGACCTCTGACAAGACTCAGGAGCTGCCAAATACATCCGATCACCCAAACCACATCCAGGACAAGGAAAAGGAAGGCAAATTCCTTAGGATATGTTGATCAGGGACACAGAGCATAACACCATGTCTTTATTCAAAAGGAAAAACAGGGGAAGGAATGGTGGACAAGGGCAAAAACCCACCGTATCCTTACAGAACACCAAGTAAGGTGTATGACAGATAACATCACCAGTCCCAACACCTTGCAAGAAGTTGATAGCCACCAACAAAGCAGCAACAACCACCGCTGACATAACCAGGGGAGTGACGGCTAGATGAAAGAGGCAACACCACAACCTGTTAATGCTCTAATTCCACAGCAAAATGGAGGGAATGCTGAGGACGGGCACCAAGTGGAATGTGTAAGCAGGCATTCGTGATTTTGAATAAAAGACCGAAAAGTCCCCATGAGTAAGGGATGCCATCACTGTGTGGATGGACTCTATTCTGAACCAATTACCAGCTATTACCATGTACCAATGGGTAAGACTCCCTGCTTTCCGGTTGTAACCTCACAGCTGCGCCATACCACCAAGGTGCTTCCTAACAGTTTCCTTGACTCGTGGTCACCATACACACATGTAAGTCCATTTCCCAGCTTTCCAATTTGGGCTATTCATGTGTAGACCCCACAAGTCCCTCTTCACAATTGTTTCCCAATTTTTTGCATTCAACACAATCAAGCGTTCAGCTGCGATTTTATAGTGATAAATTTACATTGACTATTTTTTTTTTAATATATATATATTTTTATATTCTACATGCTTATATTATGCTCATGCCTATGGTTTTTATTTAAGGTGTTATGTCTTTTAGAATAAACTAATTGCTATTAACTTTGAGTTCTACACCTTGTTCATGAATCTATAGCTGTCTCAAGCGCTTATGTGCAACAGTTGGCACTCTATTCTGAACTACCGTACCCACAAAAGCAGGTCAGAGCCTTGAGGTCCAGAATTCAACGCACCGTGCCCTCCATCCTTTTGACCGTGAAAAAGTACTGCATAAATCTCCCGAACACCATTCCAACAGGAACCGGGACAAGCGCACCCTGAGGAAACCGGGCCTGTACAGCCCCACGAGGAGAACTGCAAAATGGTCCGATGCCAGACGCAAAGTAGGAGGGAAAAAAAAACATTTCTGGGGAACAAGGCTGTAACACTATCTTGTAAACTGGACAAGATTAAGAAGTCCCTCCCATTACAGACCCAGGTGAGGGCACCCCTTAAAGCTGAAGAGGTCTTGTTCACGAGTCAGAAAATCCCGCTCTCTGCTTGCCAAACCAGGTCCGTCAAAAGGTTTCAAACCCATCAGTGGACCCTGACGAAAAAAAGAAGTGTGTGCCACAAAAGGAGGACCGCGTCTGCGACGAGGCTCCTTTCCTTTTTCAGACTGTGGAAGAGATGTACCCCCCTTCGTGAGACACGTAATGATGTGATGCCATCCAGGGTTTCCCCAAGGCGATAATGGCCTTTAAAAATCTAGTCTGCAGACCAACACTTAGGCCACATACATGTAAAAGCCCCACTGCGGAAACAGAGAGCTCAGTAACCAGGGGAACTGCAGCCAAGAGGCATATCAGACCAACCCCGGTCCCTATATCAAGAGGTACGCCATTTCAGCACAGGCAAGGGGATTCTACTCTCCCCCCCCCCCCCTCCTGGCATGTCTGCCGAATCTGTAAAAACTGGAGATTCCCCTACCGGAATCGTGGTAGTCTCATGCCGTTAAGAGAGAGGGTGATCCACCACTGGTGGAACAGTACAAGGGGTACCCCACCACAAGCTTCTTTGGAAGCATAAGGAGGGCTGCGGACATTCCCACTCTTCACGGGCAAATGTTGCCAGATAGGAGGGAGAAGGGAATGCTTTTGCCATGCCCAACAGCTCATGGGAGGCAAACGGAACTGGCCCTCCGCCTGCAGCCACAGCTGCATCCCGCCTATTAAAAGTTTCCCGCACAGATGTAATAAGTGCGACAATCAGAGCCTTCTTGTACGCCACTTCAGTTGTGGAGGAATCATCCTCACTACCTGACTGGACAGGGAGCATGGCCACAAAGGACCCCCCAAAAGTGGGTCGCCCTCAGCCTGTGGGAGAAGGCGGCCGTGATGCCTGATAGGCCAAAAGCTGTACCTAGTAGGCCGCAAAAGCAGGTGGGTCAAGGGGGTACCCCATCCCCAGTAACAACCCCTGGGGGTGGGGAGACAGAGTCCAAAGGCACCTAGGCCAGAAGCCTGGGCATCACCCGGAAAGGGGAGGGAAGTTAGGGGGGAGGTGAAAACCGGGGGGATTGACCACCCCAGAGAGTACTGGCACCCCACACCCTGTCCAGGGAAGGAGAGGTGGGGGCCCCCTAGTCACCGATCCAGCAAAAAGCCATGCAGGTAAACCTCCTAGACAGATCCTCCACACCACCGAAGTGGGGGGGGGGGGGGGGGTG
>BLSH010329253.1:930838-942867 GCA_018402905.1 Glandirana rugosa
GTGAGCAACTAAGCATGGAAACAAGTTCCACATGGTGTACACCGCGGAACCCACTTCCAAGGCAACCGAGACACCCTAGACTTAAACCACGAAAGACATGAAGTCTTTGGTGGAATACTCTTTTAGTCCCTCTAAAGGAATTGTTGACGACAGCGTCTTCCACCGGAAAAACCATGGGTAGTGGAGGCGGTCTGCCCACAGACTTATGGTTTCTGAAGTACAGAAAGCACCAAATTCAGATCCCACAGAGCCAACGGAACCTTCACCCAAGGCGCCACATGTGGTACACCTTGAACAAAGGTACGAATCAACGAGTGCAAAGCCAAAGGTCTCTGGAAAAGAACTGCCAGAGCCGATATCTGGCCCTTAAGAGTACTCAGCCAGTTTTTTGTTCAGGCCCTGCTGCAAAAAAGTTAGGACTCTGGATACCACATTAAGAGCGAGGGTTATGACCCTCCGCCTCACACCAAGCTATATAAGCCTTCCAGGTGCAGTGGTAAATCTTGTGAGAAGTACACTTGCGAGCCTTTAACAATGTAGGAATCACTGAGTCAGCGACTCCCCTGTCCCTTAGCACCTGGGACTCAATAGCCAAGCCGTCAAAGCCAGCGAGGGTAAAGCAGGGTGCAAGATAGGCCCCTAAGACAGAAGATCATCTCTCAGCGGGAGCCGCCAGGGGGAGTCTGCCACCATTTGCACCACAACGGCGTACCAAGTGCGCAGAGGCCAATCCGGAGCCACCAGGATTATTGGTATTCCCTCCGCCACTATCCTGCGGATTAAGCGCGGTAACAGTTTTATTGGAGGGAAGGCATACAGAAGTCGGTAACGGCCCCAGGTGGCCACCAGAGCATCCGTGGCCATTGCCAACGGATCCTTCGTTCTGGACACAAAGGTCTCCACCTTGTGATTGAACCGAGACGCCATGAAATCCACATCCGGCGTCCCCCATCTGCGGCAAATCTGGACCAGTGTCTGGCGACTGAGAAAATCCGCCTGCCAGTTCTCCACACCTGGAATGTAAATGGCGGAAATTGCCGAAACGTGACGTTCCGCCCAACGCAGTATCAGAGCTGCCTCCGCCACAGCTGCTTGACTTCTTGTGCCGCCCTGATGGTTCACATACGCCACTGCTGTGGCATTGTCTGACTGAATTCGGACCGGACAGTCCTGCAATCTCACTGTCTAGTAAGATAGGCACAATCTGATTGCTCTCAGGTCCAGTACATTGATGGGGAGGCGAGCCTCCTGTGCCGACCAACGGCCCTGGGCAGACAGCTGTCCCAGGATCCCTCCCCAGCCTGAAAGATTGGCATCCGTGGTGATGATCACCCACTGGAGGGGCAGGAACGACTTCCGCTGAGTCAGGGCCCAGTCCAGAAGCCACCAGGTCAGAGACGCCCTGGTCTGTGAGCTCAGACGAATCAGAAGGTCCAAGGACCGAGGTGACCTGTCCCACCGAGCCAGAATTGCTCGCTGAAGGAGACGAATGTGACTCTGGGCAAATGGTATCGCCTCGAAAGACAATACCATGAGCCCCGTCACCCGCATACAGAATCGTAATGAAGACCGACGGTGCGACAGAAGGGTTCGCACTGCCGACTGCAGAGACAGCAACTTGGCTGAAGGGAGGAACACCTTCGCCTGCACTGTGTCCAATATCAGACCCAGGTACTCCAGGCGACTGGTTGGTGACACCGACGACTTCTGCAGTTTGAGTAACCAGCCGAAATCCAGCAGCGAGGTCATTGTGATCCTCACATTTTCCTCCAGGGCTGAGGCGGACTCCACTCGCAGGAGCAGGTCGTCTAGGTAGGCTACCATCGCAATGCCTCTCTGTCGCAGCAACGCCAACACCGGTGCTAGCAGTTTTGTGAAAACTCGGGATGCTGAGGCCAGACCGAAGGGGCGTGCCATGAATTGAAAATGGAGGTCTCCCACGGCAAAGCACAGGAAGCGCTGATGCCGTGGAAAATGGGTACATGGAGGTACGCATCCCTGATGTCCAGGGACGCCAGAAACACCCCCTGATGGAGGGCGGCCACAACCGAGTGGATAGATTCCATCCGGAACGTCCGTGCCCTGACATACCGGTTCAGGGCCTTTGGGTCCAGTACTGGCCGAACCCCCCCCCCTTTTTTTGGGGACCACGAACAGATTCTAGTAGAAACCTCTCTTCTGGAGGCACTGGCACAATCACTCCCTGGTCTGAAAGTGCTTGAACAGCCCCGAAAAGGGCCTCCCAGCGATCCTGCGGGAGCCCCAAGTTTATTGGGAAGAACCTGTCTGGGGGTAGAGTGTTGAACTCTATCCTGTACCGGGCGGGCACCACTTCCCGGACCTAACGATCGGGAATGTGAGCCAGCCACCGATCTGCGAACCCCAGAAGACGTCCCCCCACTCGAAACCCGGGTGGGGGCAACCCATCAGGCTGAGGAGGACTTGTCTATCGCCTTTTCGGTTTTGCGCTGCCACTGCCGCTTACCGGTCCCTGCAACGACCTTACCGGGACTGGTCCCCTTACCTGTTGCGCTTAGGGCGCGAAAAAACCTCTTCTGACCCGAGGGAGGGGGCCCCAGTCTACGGCGAAACTCGCGCCTCCGGGGCTCCGGAAGAAAGGTACTCTTACCTTCCGTCAAGACTTTTATGATCTCATGCAAACGTGGACCAAATAGACATCCACCCTGAAAATGGAGGTCAGCAAGACATTTTTTGGACGCATGGTCGCCAGACCAAGAACGCAACCAGAGTATCCTTCTAAGGATAACGGCAAAAATCGCTATCCTGCATAATATCGGCAGTAAATCAACGGCCGCATCACAAAGGTACATGAACCCTTGGAGCAAAAACTCAGCCCCCTGCGGAGCATTCATCAGGCGGCCGCATTCCAGATCGGACTGAAGCTCCGCCATACGCTCAGACAGATGTTGAGCCGCCATGGCGGACGCCAGGGTTAGCCGCACAGCAGAACTTGCCACCAGGAAAAGTGACTTTAAAAGCGCCTCTGTTTTTCTATCAGCGGGGTCCTTGAAAGAAGGAGACCCTTCCAGAGGAATAGTCGTCGCCTTACTAGGCGGGCTATCGGTGGGTCCACCACAGGCGATTCCCATTTTTTCAAAAAGCTTTCCTCAAAGGGATAGCGAGCAGCGAACCGTTTTGACAGCGAAAGAGAAAGCTGCGGACGTTGCCATTCACGGTAAAGAAAACTATCAAAAAATTGATAGTAGGGGTAAGCCTTGGGGGCCTAGAGGACCCACACACATACGTAGAAGTCTGCGATTCACTATCCTGGATCAATTGCAGCGGAGTGCGAATGCCAGTGATAATGGCGGCGACCAACACTTATTCACACGCAGCCGCCGCCCCTTGATCCTCTTCACCGTCCGATGGGCCCAGTTCCCCATCAGATAGGTCCACGAGACCCCTGAGGCCACTTCAGGATCAGAATCCTCCCCCGATGAATAAGGGGGGAGGGGGGGAAGGGGGAGCTTCTTGGAGGCCTGTTGGGCGACCTCCGCCCGGGGAAGAAATTCAATAAAGACCACCCGTAGCTGGTCCAAAAAAAAACCCTTGCGCAGATTGCGCCGCCGCTGATGCCTCCTCAGCAGGTTCAGCAGCGTAATCTGCCATTGCTTTTGCCCCCAGACCCCTCTCAGTGGCACACCGTAATACTAAAGAGGATGAGGCACCCCCACACTGCCGCACACCACCGCCCCACAGCACACCAGGGAACCCAGGAGGACTGCACCCACCGCCACCAGCACCCACAGGGGAGCCCAGCTGTTACTTGCCGTTTTTTGCTGCCCGTAACCCCAGAGGACCAGAAGAGCCGCGTCGTCCGATCACCACCGCTCCACAGAGAAGGGAAAACGCTGTACACACGTTTTTGCAGAGACATGTGGTCAAAATGGCCGCCGTTAGACACTAGAGGCCGAAACCCGCTGTACAGAGACTTGCAGTACCGCAAACGGCCGCTCTGAGCGCTAGAGGGAAAGCCCCATAGGCCAGGTATATCTGCAGCTACGGCAAAATGGTGGCAGTCCGCCGCAAAATGGCGCCCGATCACAGCATGGCGGCGAAAACGAAAATGATGGCGCAGACGGACGGGGTGCGGTGCGGGGGGTGTGAAGGGGGGCAGGAGCTCCGCGCGCCCCTGCCGGCAGCTACCCAGACCAAAAAAAAAAACATTTTTTTGTTTCGTCGGTCCCCCTTCCGCCCCTGAAAAGGGGGAAGGGTGGAACTCTCACTCACCACTCCGTGAGCGCCAAGGGTAGCCACCCAGTCTCAGACTTTCCGCCCCTGCCTGGACGGCACGCTGCAGGCCAGAAATTCGCCCTACCAAATCGCATCCGGGGTGGGCGTAAGTGGGGATCACCCCAGGCCACCCGCACGGAATGGGCACTATGCGGCGAGTCCCCATACTTCGGGACTGGCTCGCATCAGTCAGCCAGGTCGGGGAAAGTACAGAGCCCATGGACTCTCCATGCCCCGACCAGCTTCTTGATAGCAGATCATCTTGATAGAAGACAAGAAAAGAAAATAAAAAAGAATGGTCACAAAAAGGACCGCAATTCCCCTAAAGGGAAGCCAGGTCAACTCCTTGCAAACTAGGCATTTAGACTGATGAGCTATGCTATGGAGGGGGTTTATGTGGGAAGAGAGGACGGACCCATGGGAGGGGCCAGCTGTTTCTTTTCCCTGCCTAGTTAACTCCTAGTGAGACCAGCATAAACCCACACGTAATGGAGAGTTGCGTCTGTCAGTGAACGATAGGAGAAAGAATATTGGGCTAACACTACAAATTGAAGGACATCTTGTTAGAAATTGCTGAGAATTACGTCCCCTTTCTTTTGGTCATTTCGAAGGGCAGCGCATGCAAATGGCAGGTTGCTCTTGTGAAGGGCTTAATTGCTAATAATATAGGTCAGTGGTCAATGGACCACAAGACAAATCTGTTGGTCCCCAAGAATTCTACCGCAAATCAACATCGTGGCAGATTTACACCGCCCAACATTGTTTTCTGGTGTTGTTCTCAATGAACGCTGACAGTAAATACTTTTAGCTCACACTGATAACCGATGCATCCTTTGTATTTCTGGCTCCTGTGAACTCAGGGGGAGTTGCCGGGAGTAGAGCAGATAGCAGGAGGGCGAAGGAAGGGACTTCCAATGGAAGCACTGATCACACACTGTGGGAGGGAGCATGGAGCGTGAGCACATGGCGTGAAGTGAGATACAATGGTGAGTCTATGTAAAGCAGTAGTGTGATGCAGAGTGCACGGGGGAGGAGGGCAGAGAGCCGGAGCATTGTGTGTATAAGGCATGTAAAATTCTTGTTAGCAGTCCACGGGATTCAAAATTGTGAGTTTAGTGGTCCGTGGGGCCTGAAGGGTTGGCGACCACCGATATAGTTCATATTCTAACCACAGAACACTGTGCCATGCATGCAGTTCATTCTCGATCTCTGGAGAACAGCTTTTTCAGCAATCAGGATTGGCCTATTCACCATGATTCATTCATGCTTTATTAGAAACCAGGTGCATCTTGAGTAAAAATCAGGCTGTACATAGCCTTTACTACTATGAAACATTAAATACAAAAAAGCATACAAATTACGACTTTCACAAATCCAAGGCTCATCACTGACAAGGTCAATGGTCAAATGAAACATAAGAGGAATGACGGGACCATCTCCTTTTCTTTTAGAGAAGGGGAAAAACTGCTTAATGAAAACAGATTTTCCATCAAGCACTGAGAAAAAGACTTGCTAATTACATAAGCAAACAAAAGAGAACATTTTTAGAAACATGCCACGCTTGACATTTAGACAAAACAGGCAACTTGTAAAATATAAAGCATTCAAATTAATCAGAATAAATCACATTTATATTGCAAGCACTGAATTACTTATTTGTTTTAATTGGCATGTCATATACATGTACTCAATGTAAAATACTGCACCTCTGGGAAGGCAGTAAGCTGTATAGTTATCACCGAATAGGAGCAAAATATCCCTGCCCCCTAAAACAATACAACTTACTACCTCACCCTGAAGGGAGCACATTAATAGTTTTATGCAATTCATCCACTCTTACTGGCTTGGTTCATGGTACAATGCAGGTATCACATTTCACATAATAGCCACTATTGAGAAAGAAAATCAACTGTAATCCAAAGGACTGTTGCAAAGAGATGCTGCAGGAAAGACAGTAAACTGTATAGTTATCTCCCAGATCGGGTGTGACCCCAAAACTATACAATCTACTACCTCAACCTGAAACATCCAGGAGCCTTCATATGCACTCTGTAAGAAAACAAAAGCAAATACACACAAATAGCTAGGAACAAAACACCTCTTATACAAAATACCTGCAAGACTCAGCTCAAACGAGGCATTCCTTTTAGTGTTGGCAGCCTGAATAAAAAAAAAAGTTGTAATATAACAAACAGATTTCCAAAAGCATCACCAAGAACAAAAAGCACATTTTAAACCTCTCCTTGGGTTTTAAAGTGACAAACACTTACCTGCTTCCAGACGTACATTTACAAATGCAGTGTGGCAGCATAGCGCAAATCGCCGTTTATAAACAACGAGTTGTGCAGCAGCTAGAGAGCGGGCACGCACCGCCGGCGGCACGTGCTCGCCGCATGATCAGAGTGTGGCCGGGGGTCGGTTGGACTCGATGTCCGCCGGCGACCAGCAATCGCCTAATACAGAGGAAGAATGGGGAACCGCCGATGTACACACAACAGTACCCCTACTGATCCCTGTCATCGTGGTCAAGTCTTAGGGCATTTGCATTCTGGACGACGTAGTAAAGCAAACGCCTTTGGACAACGGCTTCGTCAGTATGCGGAGAAGGTAGTATTAAGATGCACCAACAGATTTAGATTAATCCAGCTAGCATCCTGAACTCCAGCTAACACTTTAGAAGCAGTTGCAACAGTATTATTTTCCCTTTTGGGATAAAGATTTACACATAAATGAATATAAACTGACCATTCTAAATAATCATCCATCACTGTTAAATGATTTTTATTGAACAGTTAACTGCTACTTTGCCTAGACAGCTTGATCTGTTAAAGTAGAACAAGAACAGACTTACTGGCTGCATCACCAGGTACAAATAATGGGGAAAAAAAACTAAAAAAAAAAAACCGAAACGCAGCCATCACATTTAAGGATTGGGGAGCCACAATATATTTTTATTTTTGGGTTTAATACTGCTTTAAGGAAGTGCCCGTATGTCTGGTTCTCCTTGTGATCTTTGGTTTATTCTGCCAAACTCTTCAGCAATTGATGGACACGGGTGGAACCAGGTATACAACATACATGGAAGTGTCTTAGCAAGCTTCGCTCTTATAGGGAGATGAAGAATGATTGTGTGACAGCTAAGGCTTTTCTGTACAAGATGTACATTTTTTTACCTAGTGACACAAATGCTTATTTGAGCCAAGTTTACATTTATGTTAACAAAAAAAAACCTGCCATTAGAGAACTAACGGGGGCTGCCAAAGTATTCTCTGGAAAATGCCTAGCTTCCTGGCATCAATACTTCCAGTCTCTTGATCACAACAAGCATGCAATTATTGAAGTCAGGGCTTCAATTTTGCATTCTTGTTCTCAGTAACACAGGTCTGCATGACAGCCAGGGAACTATTAGACAGCTCAAAAGGACAACCACTTCATTTTTACGACGGGTTTCCTTTAAGGTATATATCTATATATATATATATATTTTTTAAGATGTACAGCACAGAGACCTGAGTATTCTGATCCTTTGATTCTTTCTCCTCTTTGGCTTTTTCAGCCATTTTGGCCTCTTCTTCTGCCAGTTGTTTCCTCCTTTTCTCCCTTCGCTCTTCAAGCTCTTCATCACGGAGAGCTTCCAGGTGATTAATTATAGGAACTTTAACCACTGGGGAGAAAAACAAAGACACACTATGGCATCTATTCACTATAAAATATTTTAGCGCATTTCAATTCATAAAGAATTTAACAAACTTAAAGCTTAACTCCGAGATAAAAGGCATGTGGATTCTTGCTTGAATGTTGCTTTATGTATTCCAGATGTGTGCAGTAATCCGGTGTACAGTAATACCTCTGTGTGGAAGCCACGTGAAATAGTCTCCATCAATTCCTTTTCCCTTGTGCATGGCGAGTAGTTTTGTATCTGATCCCCTTATGTAGTTTTCTGCAGGTAGCATGTAGCTGATGGGCCGACTGGGCTCCTCCCACAGGTCTTCTATCTACACAAGCTATGTGCAGCAGTGATGTCAACACTGCTTTTTTTTTTAATAATATAATATCTGAGTCTGCAAAGGCATATGGCACCCAGTAGTTTTATATGCTGTGTGGCTATTGAGGAATATATTTCGTTTTCGTGTTCAGTTAGTCTTTAAAGAAAATAAAAAACAAAAATAGAAGAAAAAGAAAAAAAAAAAACCCACACACACACATACACACGGATGTTGGTATCTTTGGGCAAATGTACCTGGGCCTCTGATTTTAGTTAAAGCTAGTTTAAAGTGGAATTTTAGTCTGAAAATTAAGCCATGCTATATTACTTCAGGATGGCCCCCTTTGCATGTAAAGTTATGTAACACATTAAAATAAGTGCTTGCACTGTAAAAAATCCAGTAATACATTGTCTCACATTGCTCTGCACATGCTCAGTTGATCTCTATTTTTAGGCACTGCTGAATTTGTAGAGGCTGATCTGCTGTGCAGCCAAGGAAGCGAATAACTTAGCCTCTGTTTGAACTGCGTTTGCCATGGTTCTGTACATGTGATCAGTTATGACACGAAACATTTGATGGTTTGACAATTTGGTGGAGGGCACAAGCAAATGTGACAGTAACCATGTTTTTTGAAAAGGTTAAATTGATGGATTTAGTTTTGCTTTGTGATTTACTGCTGACCAGGGGCTCTGGGCTTCAGTAAAATGAAACTGGAACAATTATAGAGTTAATTTACAGTTAATGTATGTTCCTTGCTAAAGAACATCATTTTTTTTATCAAGTTGTTATGGGTAAAGTTCCACTTTAAGCAATGCTTTGATTGATCCAAGGTATAAAGAGCCTTCGCCCACGGCGTCTGAGACCGGGGCGGACGGATGGGGGTCACTGGAGTCGCCACAGCAAACGGGCCCCCTGTATGTCTAGATTAAGGAGGGGCAGATGAGATAGAGCTCTCCGTTTCTCAGCCGACTGGCGCTGCGTGGAGCTGGTCATACTGTACACTGAGGCTGGGTTCACACTAACTGTCAAAAAAATGGTCCGACTTTGATCCTACTTTGCTGTGCGATTTACGGTCCAACATAGGGTCAAAGTCGGACCGTTTTTCTGTGAACAAGGATCAGACTTTGATCCCGACAATGCCAGGCACCTCGTGCTCTGGGGATCTTGAAGGGGGACTCCACGCCAAATTAAAAAAAAAAAAAAAAAAAAAATGTCATTGAGTCCCCCTCCAGGAGCATACCAGGCCCTTTAGTCTGGTACGGATTTTAAAGTGAACCCCCACGCTGGTCCCCCCCAAAATCCATATCAGACCCTTATCCGAGCACGCAGCCCAGAAAGGCAGGAAAGGGGGTGGGGATGAACGAGCGCCCCCCCCCCCCCGGCCATACCAGGCCGCGTGCCCTCAAGATTGGCAGTATTGGTGCTTTGGGGCAGGGGGGGCCATGTTGATGAGGACATGGGCCTCTTCCTGACAACCCTCGCCGGTGGTTGTCAGTCTGCGGGCGGGGACTTATCAGAATCTGGAAGCCCCCTTTAACAAAAGATGCACCCCCCCCTACCATGTAAATGAGTATAGGGTACATCATACCCCTATCCATTTACCTGGAAAAAAAGTGTACAAAGAAATACACTACACAGTTTTTTTAAATATTTTATTAAATCAGCTCCGGCGTCTTCTTTCTTCTCCTTCTCTGCAGCGTCCTCTGATCTTTTGCCGGTCTTCTCCGCTGCCCTTCCCATGTTGACACAACGCAATCTCCTTCACTAATGCCCTCTCCGCTGTGTGCTGTGCCTTATATTGGCATGGGGTGGAGTCACCATATGACCTATGGTGTCCCATCCTGGGGTGGAGCTGGAATATAGGGAGCATGGCCTCCGGGTGATGTCAGCGGGTGGCCCCGCCCCATGCCAATATAAAACACAGCACACAGCGGAGAGGGCATTAGTGAAGGAGACGCGTCGTGTCAACATGGGAAGAAGAGAGGAAGAACAAAAGGTTAGAGGAAAGCGGAGAAGACCGGCAAAAGAGCATAAGACGCCGCAGAGCAGAAGACCCCTCAGAAGATAGAAGACCCCGCAAAAAAGCTGAAGAAAGAAGATGCCAGAGCTGATTTTATAAAATATTTTAAAAAGCCGTGTAGTGTATTTTTTTGTACACTTTTTTTTTTCCAGGTAAATGGGTAGGCATACAATGTACCCCATGCTCATTTACATAGGGTGGGGGGCCGGCATCCAATAAGTCCCCGCCCGCAGACCCAGACAACCCCCGGCAAGGGTTGTCGGGAAGAGGCCCTTGTCCTCATCAACATGGGAACAAGGTACTTTGGGGTGGGGGGGCGCAGAGCCACCCCTGCCCCAAAGCACCCATACTCCCCATGTTGAGGGTACGCGGCCTGGTATGGTCCGGAGGAGCGCTCGCTCATCCCCACCCCCTTTTTCCTGGCCTGCGTGCTCGGATAAAAGTCTGTTATGGATTTTGGGGGGGGACCCCACGCCACTTTTTCGGCGTAGGGGTTCCCCATAAAATCCCTACCAGAACAAAAAGCCTGGTATGCTCCTGGAGGGGGACCCCATGACATTTTTTTTTTTTTAATTCGGCTTGGAGTTCCCCTTCAAGATCCCCGGAGCATAAGTCGCATGCCAAAGTCGGATCAGTGAAGACAATGATCCGACTTTGATCAAACTTCAATGCCTTTCAATGGGCTAAAGTAGGATCAAAGTTGGACAAAAGTAGTACAGGAACCTTTTTCAAAGTCGGTCCGACTTTGAAAAACACAAGTCGGACCCGTTAAGACGGCTCTCATAGGGAATCATTGTTTTTGTGACGTAATGCGACTTGTGCTCCTAATGCCGGTCGGAGAATCGGACTAGTGTGAACCCAGCCTGAAAGTGAAAGCAGTGTGTGCTGTGCTCTTTGTCTCCCCCTACAGTGCGGTACCCAGCAGGAAGAGATAAAGTACTGCCTTTTTTTAAAAGGCTATCTGAAATTCTGTGTGTATATGTGTGTGCATGTATATGTGTGGGTGCATGTGTGTGCGCACATGTATGTATGTGTGGGTGCACGTATGTATGTGTGTGTGTGTTTATATATATATATATATATATATATATGTGTGTACTTATATATACAGTATGTGTTTATACAGTATTTCACAAAATTAAGTACACCTCTCACATTTTTGTAAATATAACAAAATATCTTTCAAGTGCGAACACTGAAGAAATTGCACTTTGCTACAATGTAAAGTAGTGAGTGTACAGCTTGTATAACACTGTAAATTTGCTGTTCCTGCAAAATAACACACAGCCATTAATTTCTAAACTGCTGGCAACAAAAGTGAGAACACCTCTAAGTGAAAATGTCCAAATAGGGTCCAATTAGCCATTTTCCCTCCCGGGTGTCATATGTCTCAGGTGTGAATGGGGAGCAGGTGTGTTACATTTGGTGTTAATCGCTTTCACTCTCTCATACTGCTCACTGTAAGTTCAACATGGCACCTCATGGCAAAGAACTCTCTGAGGGTCTGGAAAAAAAATTCTTGTTCTACATAAAGATGGCCTAGGCTATAAGAAGATTGCCAAGACCCTAAAACTGAGCTGCAGCACAGTGGCCAAGACCATACAGCAGTTTACCAGGATGGGTATGACTCAGAACAGGCCTTGTCATGGTCGACCAAAGAAGTTGAGTGCACATGCTCAGCGTCATATCCAGAGGTTGACTTTGGGAAATAGATGTACAAGTTCTGCCAGCATTGCTGCAGAGGTTGAAGGGGCTCGTCATACTCTCTC
>BLSH010329253.1:942877-960013 GCA_018402905.1 Glandirana rugosa
CCCCCCCCCCCCCCCCCCCCCCAGCCTGTTAGTGCTCAGATCATACGCCGCACACTGCATCAAATTGGTCTGCATGGATGTTGTCCCAGAAGGAAGCCTCTTCTAAAGATGATGCACAAGAAAGCCTGCAAACAGTTTGCTGAAGAAAAGCAGACTAAGGACACTTAGTCCTTACACTTACTGGAACCAAGTCCTGTGGTCTGATGAGGCCAAGATAAAAACTTATTTGGTTCAGATGGTGCAGCAGCAGTGCGGGAACAGCAAAGGATAGTCAGCAGCCTAGCAAAGTCAGGGCAACCAGCAGACAGGAGAAACAAACAAGCCGAAGATCGGGGTATCAGGCAGGGATAGTCAGAATAATGGATTTTAAGAGCAAATCGATCAGCGCAGGTAAAAATCCCTCAATGAAAGCAGCTGAACACTATAGGCAAATTTATCAAAGACCAATCAGTAAGCATATTAAGAAAAAAGTGCAGCGCTATTAATACCAAGAATGTCCATAGGCATAAAAGTCCACAGATGACACCCAAGTGTCAAAGTGCTGAATAACATACAAAATTGCTTCAGTGCAATTCCGCCACCAATAGTGTCACAAACCGCTCACCTTCCTGCCATGACCCTCATTACGAGGATCAGACAGCACTTGTTGGCATTATATTGGACCAGATATACAGAATCAAACCAAACTCTTGAAGAGTTCATCTGATGACCACCAATATTCAACATGCACTAGGGAGCTTCCAAACAATCATGGGTGCAATTTCGGATATGTCATGCCACATGAAAAAAGAAATAGAGCTGTATAGAGCTCTCCGTTTTAAAACGTATAACTTTATTAAAAATTCTGAGGGTACTCACAACTAAAGAACTGTGACCCAGTGCTTGGTAAAGAGCGTTGGATATAGGCCCTAAAAAAAGGTTTACAGTGGTGACTGTCATACAGCATTGAGCAGCGATGGTCGCGTGTAACGTCACTTCCAGCTTCCTCACTTCTGTAGGCGTTGTGTTCCAACGACCGGAACTTCGTCATACCAGGTACCAGCTCCATGCTGTACGACGGTCACCACTGTAAACCGGTTTCTGTGGAGTATATCACTCTATCATATTGGTCACTGGAAGTTCAACATGGCATTTCATGGCAAAGAACTCAATGAGGTTCCGAAAAAAAGAATTGTTGCTCTACATAAAGATGGCCTAGGTCTAGGCTATAAGAAGATTGCCAAAACTGAGCTGCAGCACGGTGGCCAAGACCATACAGTGGTTTAGCAGGACAGGTTCCACTCAGAACAGGCCTCACCATGGTCGACCAAAGAAGTTGAGTGCACGTGCGCAGTGTCATATCCAGAGGTTGTCTTTGGGAAATAGACGTACGAGTGCTGCCAGCATTGCTGCAGAGGTTGAAGGGGTGGGGGGTCAGCCTGTCAGTGCTCAGACCATATGCCGCACACTGCATTAAATTGGTCTGCATGGCTGGCTGTCATCCCAGAAGGAAGCCTCTTATAAAGATAAAGCACAAGAAAGCCCGCAGTTTGCTGAAGACAAGCAGACTGAGGACTTGGATTGTTGGAACCAGGTCCTGTGGTCTGATGAGACCAAGATAAACTTATTTGGTTCAGATGGTGTGAAGCATGTGTGGCGGCAAACAGGCGAGCAGGACAAAGACAAGTGTGTCTTGTGTACAGTTAAGCATGGTGGTGGGAGTGTCATGGTCTGGGGCTGCATGAGTGCTGCCGGCACTGGGGATCTACAGTTCATTGAGGGAACCATGAATGCCAACATGTAGTGTGACTTACTGAAGCAGAGCATAATCCCCTACCTTCAGAGAGTGGGCCGCAGAGCAGTATTCCCACATAACGACCCCAAACACACCACCAAGACAACCACTGCCTTGCTAAAGAAGCTGAGGGTAAAGGTGATGGACTGGCCAAGCATGTCTCCAGACCTAAACCCTATTGAACCGTCTGTGGGGCGGCGCAAGGTCTCTAACATCCACCAGCTCCGTAATGTGACCCTGGAGGAGTGGAAGACGACTCCAGTGGCAACCTGTGAAGCTCTGGTGAACTCCATGCCCAAGAGGGTTAAGGCAGCGCTGGGAAATTATGGTGGCGACACAAGATATTGACACTTTAGGCCCAATTTGGACATTTTCACTCAGGGGTGTACTCACTTTTGTTGCCAACAGTTTAGACATTAATGGCTGTGTGTTGAATCATTTTGGGGGGACAGCAAATTTACACTGTTATACAAGCTGTACACTCACTACTTTACATTGTAGTAAAGTGTAATTTCTTCAGTGTTGTCACATGAAAAGATAGAATAAAATATTTACAAAAATGAGAGGGTGTACTCACTTTTGTGAGATACTGTAAATGTGTGTGTGCTTAAATGTATGTATGCGCTTTTAATCCTGACCCCCTATGTGTACAATCAGAACTAATCTTTTTTTTTTTTACCGCTTGTTCACAGTACCAGCAAAAAAATGCCGTTCCTCTGAAAAGCGATCCATGCTTAGATCACTTTTCAGAGGCATTTGAAAGCCAGTAAAGAGGCAATCTGTCGCCTCCTAACTGCATGCAATGCATACAGTTGTGGAGTGGTTGCAGTGCAGCCTCATTCACCTAGGGGTATACTTCAAGGGTGCACTGACTGAAAACAGACTGAGAAACTCCGGCATAGAGCAACAGATCTCTCCATTTTCCTCCTGCAGCCACTGAATGTCTGCGGGAGGGAGAGGAGAATAAGCCGGGGGGGATGGAGAAATCTGTTCCTTTATATGCAGCCACACACTTAAGACCGGCCTTGGCGTTCCGCCACCGAGGTTTAGAGGAAAGGGCCTTGAAGGTTTTAGTTACGCCACTGGTCTGAGACAGAAGTACAGTAACACAATGCCCAGATTGAGATCGAAGAAACCCCTTATGCAAAAAGCACAGCTGTAAAACTATCTTTCCAAAGTGGAGCACCAGGACGATCTCTTACAGCAGGGGTTCTCAACTCTTGTCCTCGAGACCCACTAACAGGCCAGGTTTGCAAGATAACTGATCTACATCACAGGTGATATCATTTTCTGCTCAGTGATTGCAGTATTCTAGTCTGCATCTCCCCAAGGTAATGCTTACACAAGTTGAGAACCACTGCCTTACAGGAAAGGGCAGCCAATTCTGAAACTTAGCTAGCCGAAGTAATGGCAACCCCCGAAAGAAAAAAAAAAACACATTTCAAGTCAAGGACTAAAGGAATATCCTGAGTGGGTTAAATATAGGATTTTTTGACTTACCGTAAAATCCTTTTCTGAGTTCATTGACGGACGCAGCCTCTTAATCTTAAGCACAAACTCAGAACACAGAGGGGTGGGTGCTGCATCTGTCAATGAACTCGGAGAAAAGGATTTGACCAAGTTTTAAACAAATACCTTTTTCTCCTACGTTCACTGACAGACGCAGCTCTTCATTGACTTGTGGGGATGTCCCAAAGCTGTGTCAAAAAGAGGGGTGGGTTAACGATAACAACTGTACACAACAGAACCTCTTAAGGAGGCGCCAGACAAGCCTACACTGCTGCCTGCAAATCTTTGCGTCCAAAAGCAGCATCCGAAGATGCTAACACATTAACCTTATAAAACTTAGTAAAAGTGTGTACCGAGGCCCAAGTGGCCGCCTTGCACACCTGTGACACCGAGGCCTGGTGTCTGAAAGCCCAGGACGTGCTAACAGCCCGGGTAAAATGAGCCGTGACCGGAAAGGGGGAACCTTGCCCCGAATGGAATATGTGTGGGTCACTGTCACTGTGGGCACGATGAAGGAAGAACAATATCTTCATTAATGTGGAACGAAGACACCACCTTCGGAAGAACCGAAGGAGAGGGTTGCAAGACCGCCTTGTCCTTGTGCAGGAACTAGGTAGAGAGACTTGCACGAGAGTGCTGCCAACTCAGACACCCGTCTGGCGGAAGTGATGGCTACCAAAAAGGCCACCTTCTGGGACAGCAGTTGTAAGGAAATCTCCCTGATTTTTTCATAGGGCGGTTTCTGAAGTACAGAAAGCACCAAATTCAAATCCCACGGAGCCATCGGGGCCTTCACCCGAGGTGCCACATGTCACACACCTTGTATAAATGTACGAATCAGTGAGTGCAAAGCCAAAGGTCTCTGGAAAAGAATCGCCAGAGCAGAAATCTGACCCTTTTGCGTACTCAAGGCCAGCTTTTTGTTCAAGCCTTGCTGCAAAAAAGTCAGGACCCTAGACACCACATAAGAGCGAGGGCTATGACCCTCCGCCTCGCACCAAGCTATGTAAGCCTTCCAGGTGTGGTGGTATATCTCGCGAGAAGTACACTTGCGAGCCTTTAACAAGGTAGGGATCACGGAGTCAGCGACTCACCTGTCCCTCAGCACCTGGGACTCAATAGCCAGGCCGTCAAAGCCAGCGAGGGTAAAGCAGGGTGCAAGATGGGCCCCTGAGACAGTAGATCGTCTCACAGCAGGAACGTCTGCCACCATTGCACCACGTCGGCGTACCACGTGCGCCGAAGCCAATCTGGAGCCACCAGGATTATTGGTATGCCCTGCGCTACTATCCTGCGTATCAAGTGCGGTAGAAGTTTTATTGGAGGGAAGGCATACAGAAGGCGATAACGGCCCCAGGGGGCCACCAGAGCATCCATGGCCACTGCCAACGGATCCTTCGTTCTGGACACAAAGGTCTTCACCTTGTGATTGAACCGAGACGCCATGAGATCCACATCCGGCGTCCCCCATCTGTGGCAAATCTGGTTGAACATCTCCAGATGGAGAGACCACTCTCCCGGGTCAAGCGTCTGGTGACTGAGAAAGTCCGCCTGCCAGTTTTCCACGCCTGGAATGTAAATGGCGGAGATTGCCGGAATGTTGAGTTCCGCCCAACGCAGTATCAGGGCTGCCTCCGCCGCTGGACTCCTCCTGCCGCCCTGATGGTTCACTTATGCCACTTCTGTGGCATTGTCCGACTGAATTCGAATTGGATGACCCTGTAACCACACTGTCCAGTGAGATAGGCATAATCTGATTGCTCTCAGTTCCAGCACATTGATGGGGAGACGTGCTTCCTGCGTCGACCAACGTCCCTGGGCAGACAGTTGCCCCAGAATCCCGCCCCAGCCTGAAAGGCTGGCATCCATGGTGATGATCACCCACTGAAGGGGCAGGAACGACTTCCCCTGAATCAACGCCGAGTCCCGAAGCCACCAGGTCAGAGATGCCCTGGTGTGGGACATTTTATCCTATACAATCTCGCTGCAAACAAATGGACATTTTTCAGAAATCTATTGAACGAGATCTGTTTAGTCTTTCCTCAATGTCCACGAGTACACACCTCCGTCCTAGTGACAACTTAAATAAAAATGAAAGATTATCCCTCAGTAAACTTCTCAATGACTCCACTATCACCATTCGCAACGCAGACAAAGGTGGAGCAGTGGTGGTTATGGACTCAGAGCAATACCGAACAGAGGCACTTAGACAACTTAACGATAAACAGACATACATGGTGTTAAAGGGGAACCCTACAAAACATATAAGGGGTTATTGGCCGGTTTGGTTCGGAAGGGCCTTGGCCTGGGGGCTCACACTCCCAAACAGGCCACGGCTCTGGTACCTGAGTGTCCCATCACCCCTATATTCCATCATTTGCCAAAGGTTCACAAAACCACTCGTCCCCCTATAGGAAGGCCTATAGTTTCAGGCATTGGCTCCCTAAACGAGAAACTTGGAGAATGGCTGGATGGCCAATTACAGCCCATTGTCCATTCTTTGCCGGGTTTATTACGGGACACTAACCACCTTTTGAGCATCATGGAGGAACAGACCTGGTCGGATGACCAGATCTGGGTCTCCTGTGATGTGACTAGTCTCTACTCCTGCATCCCCCATGAGTTGGCATTAAAGGCTGTTGCCTTTTGGCTCCAACACTCCACATACATATCCACTGACTTACGACACTACATTAGGGAAGTCCTACATTACTTGTTAACACACAATTTCTTTCTTTTTGATGGTACTTGCTACCTTCAAAGGTGTGGAGCAGCCATGGGAGCCAAATTTTCACCATCACTGGCGAATCTCTACATGGCATGGTGGGAGCGGCTCAACATCTTTGGGGATGGCAACCCTTGGAGGTTTCAGATCGTCTTGTACTATAGGTATATAGGCGATCTGATCCTCATATGTCGGGATCCTTTCCCAGTTGACCTTTTTTAGAGAGTAATAATACTCTTAATCTCAAATTCACTATTGAGTCGGATCGCTAAACATTGAATTTGCTGGATGTATGTTTGGTTGGAGAGCATGGAAAGGTCACCTGTAATTTATACAGAAAACCTGCGGCAGGGAACAGCCTTTTACATGCCTCCTCCAGTCACCTCTTTCACACCATCAAAAGCATACCAGTGGGACAATTCCTGCGACTCCGACGCATATGCAGCAGTGATGCTGCGTTTGAGTCGGATTCTGGAAAACTCTGTAAATGTTTTGTGCAACCAGGATACCCTAAATGGATGATTTCCAGAGCCTACAATATAGCAAAGACTAAAGAGAGGGCTGCCCTGTTGACCCCTCGGGGACATAACAAACAGAAGTGATTCTAATTTACATAGAGATGCCTCGCTTGTATCTAAAAAGGACAGTAATCATGCTCCCTTAGTCAAACCAACTATCAAAAAGCCATTTCTAGTTTTCAATTACAGTTCGGAATTCTCCAGTGTCAAACGCATTATAAGGAAACATCTTCCCATTCTGCTGGCTGACAGGGTATGCTCCCAGATCTTGGACGCAGGTGTTAACATAGTAGCCAGGCGGTCTAAGACACTTGGAGACCTTCTGTCACCTAGCCTTTTCCAAATGAATGGACAATCCGGACCACCTCCTACTTGGTTGCATTGCAAGGGCAACTATAAATGTGGAATGCGTGAATGCCCTTGCTGCAGCTATATACTGCAGGGCAGGTCTTTCTGCTTTGCAGTGAACAATAAACAATACTCTATTGATCACTTTTTCAATTGCAGCACAAGCTATGTCATTTACATGATTACTTGTACCAAATGTCCATCCCAATATGTGGGCAGGACGACAAGAAGACTCCGGGATAGATTTAGGGAACACGTGGTGGGTATTAGAACCCTGAAGTCTACCAATGTTGCGAAGCACTTTAATGGCTTACATCAGGGTAATACATCCTCCCTGCGGGTGCAGGTGACAGAGCGTGTCGCCCTCAGATGTCGTGGGGGTGACTTGTTCCGTCTCCTATGTAGGAGAGAGGTCTTTTGGATCTATACTTTAAAGAGTTCCTGAAGGCATGCATTTTGAGTGGGATGTTTCACATTACCATGACTGCTAGACAGTTCTTTCCACTACTCAATACTTTGGGATTCTATTACACATCATCATTATATTTGTCTATATATGTTACAGATCCTGCTCTGCAGTTTATCTTGGCTCCCAGGTTTCCTTTTTCCAAGTTCTCTATTCTGGTTTGGGGGTTCCTGGTCTTTCTCTCCCCCCCCCCACCTCCTCTTTACTCTAGCCCGGACCCTCTAACAGGACGTATAGTAGCATTATATAATCTATTGAGTCATTACTACTACACTTCCCCCTGGGCGTCTCTATATGTATTTTTACTCATAGATACTAGTAATGCCCCCTGCTTTTTAGCTACTTCACTATCTAATCTGCTGATTCTTGCTTTTCAAGTACCTTTGGGTTACAACAGGGATGCATAGTCACAATAAAACACATAAAACGCATAATAAATATAAAATTAACAAAAAATAAGAAATAAGGGGAGGAACTGGTAATAAAACTGATTCCTCTTCATATAAATGAATTCGGTCATATAGGGACTGACAGAGAAATCATTTCTGCTGACTATATCTTCCCTGTCCCTTTGTATTTTCGTGGACACAGCTACAAATAGAGTGAATTTATAATAAATAGATACAATCACCGGTATTTGGCAGTATCTGATTTTGATATTTGTTGATACCTGTGTACTTGTGATACAAAATAACCATCAGGTTTCTACTAAGCTGTTAAATTCTCTGCACACCTTTGATGGTTAAGCTGCCGTCTATATCCGTGTCCACGTCTTGGGAAATTGTACATATTACTTGTCATTTGATATATACTATCACTTCTCATCTGTCATTTGATATATACTACAAATATGTGCCATACAATTTATTGTATTGTTTTCTTCCCTTTTTTTCTACTTTACTGTTTTTAACAAAGCCCATATACGTGCGATCCCATTTTAACTACTGGCTCGCACGTACTGGAAGAAAAAGTCTACTGTTTTAAACCATGGAGGGAGGATCTTTCTTTCTTCTCCCTCTTCTGGCAATGTGCGTTTTTTCAGATGTCTGATATATCAAGGGTTAATTTGTAACCATCACTCCTGAAGGTTATTTTCCCAATTGGTGCTCGTTTCACATACTAATGAGCAATTAAGATTACACATGATCACTTTGGTTGTTTTTTTGCATTTAGGTCCTTACCTCACTGCTCATAGCTTTAGGGGTAATGATTAAGCGGATTCTCATTCCGTGAAACGCGCCTACCCACCTTTGGTTTTGCACTGTACTGCCTGACTTTGTATGCTGCAACGGTTCTCATTAAATCGGTACTATGGTTCCAACACGACTGAGTGCCGTCATCTCCTTCATTTTCTACCACTCTGGCTAGCTGACTTCAGACCAGCACCAGTCTCATTTGGCAACGGACCTTTTTTCACACCTGGAGCGGTATCTCTCACTTTCTCTTCAAGCCCTGGTCTGGGAGTTCAGGCGGATCAGAAGGTCCAAGGACCGGGGAGACCTGTCCCATCGAGACAGAATCGCTCGCTCAAGAAGCCGAGTGCGACACTGGGCGCAAGGTATCACCTCGAAAGTCGAGACCATGAGCCCCAGCACCCGCGTACAGAATCGTAATGAAGACAGTTGGTGTGACAGTAGGGACCGCACCGCAGACTGCAGCGACAGCAACTTGGCCGGAGGAAGGAACACCGTCACCTGCTCTGTGTCCAGAATCAGACCCAGATACTCCAGGCGAAGGGATGGAAAGACCGTCGACTTCTGCAGGTTGAGCAACCAGCCGAAGTCCTGCAGCTAGGTCATGGTGATTCTCACATTCTCCTCCAGAGCCGAGGCGGACTCCGCTCGCAGAAGTAGGTCGTCGAGTTACGCTACTACCGCAATGCCTCTCTGTCGCAGTAATGCCAGTACCGGAGCTACCAGTTTTGTGAAGACTCGAGTGGCTGAGGCCAGACCGAAAGGGAGTGCCACAAATTGATAATGGAGGTCCCCCACTGCAAAGCGAAGGAAACGCTGATACCGCAGACAAATAGGTACATGGAGGTAAGCATCCCTGATGTCCAGAGACGGCAGAAATTCCCCCTGATGGGGGGGCGGCCACAACCGAGCGGATCGATTCCATCCGGAATTTTCGCGCCTTCACATTCCGGTTCAGGCCTTCAGGTCAAGTACTGGCCGGACCCCGACCCCCCTTTTTTGGGGACCACGAACAGGTTAGAATAGAAGTCTCGAAACCTCTCCGCTGGAGGCACTGGCACAATCACCGCTTGGTCCGAGAGTGCTCCGAAGTGCCCCGAAGAGGGCCTAACGGCGTGCCTGCGGGAGCCTTAAGTTCGATGGGAAGAACCTGTCTGGGGGTAGAGTGTTGAACTCTATCCTGTACCCGGTGGACACCACTTCCTGGACCCACCGGTCGGAAATGCGAGCAAGCCACCGGTCTGCGAACCCCAGAAGACGTCCCCCCACCCGAAGTCCGGGTGGGGGCAGCCCATCAGGCCGAGGAGGGCTTGTCCTCCGCCTTTTTGGTTTTACGTTGCCACTGCCGTTTTCCGGGCCCTGCAGCGGCCTTACCGGGACGGGCCCCTTTGCCTGTTGCAGCCGGGGCACGAAAAAACCTCTTCTTGCAAACTAGGCATTAAAACTGCTGAGCTATGGTATGTGGAGAGTTTATGTGGGAAGAGAGGATGGCCCCATGGGAGGGGCCAGCTGTTCCTTTCCCTGCCTAGTTAACTCCTAGTGGGACAAGCATAAACCCCACAAGTCAATGAAGAGCTGCATCTGTCAGTGAACTTAGGAGAAAAGGATTTTACGGTAAGTCAAAAAACCCTATTTTCTCTTTCGTTCATTGACGGACGCAGCCTCTTAATCTTGACATGTGGGGACGTCCCAAAGCAGTGTCAACCAAAGAGGGGTGGGAAACACAACAACAACTGTACCCAATGGAAAACTCTCCGGGAGGCGCCAGATGCGCCTACACCACCGCCTGCAAAACTTTGCGGCCAAACGCAGCATCCGCAGATGCTGACACATCAACACTGCAAAACTTAGCAAAGGTGTGCACAGAGGTCCAGGTGGCAGCCTTGCCCACCTGAGACACTGACGCTTGGTGTCAGAAAGCCCAGGAAGTACTAATCGCCCTGGAGGAATGAGCCGTGACCAGAAAAGGGGGTTCTTGACCCCGAACCTCATACGCACGGGGTCACAGTCTGAATGATCCAACGAGAGATAGTGGCCGACCTGCGGGAGGAGTGCAAAGCAACCTCCCTAGAATGTGATGGTCGCGGACACAAAGAAGGAAGGACAATGTCCTCATTAATGTGAAAAGAAATAACCACCTTCGGTAGAAACGAAGGAGATGGGCGCAGCACCGCCTTGTCCTTATACGAGACCAAGTAGGGAGACCTACAAGACAAAGCCGCCAACTTATATGGACACTCGGCCTGGCGGATGTAATGGCCACTAAGGCGGCCACCTTTTGCGAGAGCAACTGCAAAGAAATGTCTCTGATCCTTTCAAATGGCGGCTTCTGCAGTACTGAAAACACCAGGTTCAGATCCCACGGCGCCAGGGGCGACCGCACCTGAGGGGTCACATCCCCTGTACAAACGTACAAATCAAAGAGTGCATCGCTAACAGACACTGGAAAAGAATCGCTAGGGCAGAAATCTGCCCCTTGAGGGTACTCAATGCCAGCGTGCCAGCACACGAGCCACTGAAAAGGAATGGGGGTTCCACCCCCCTGCCTTGCACCAAGCAATATAAGCCTTCCAGGAGTGGTGATAAATCTTGCGTGATGTGGACTTACGTGCCTTAAGCATGGTGGGGATCACTGACTCAGAGACGCCCCTATTCTCAATACCTGCCACTCAATAGCCAGGCCGTCAAAGCCAGCAAACCTAAAGCAGGGTGCAGGATGGGCCCCTGCGACAGCAGATCTTCGCGTAGCGGAAGCCGCCAGGAAACATCCGTTACCATCCGCCCACGTCGGCGCACCAAGGACGCCGAGGCCAATCTGGTGCCACCAGGATAGCCGGAATCCCCTCCACTTCTATCCTGCCCAACAGGAGCGGAAGAAGCTTGAGAGGAGGGAAGGCGTAAAGGCGCCAGTACCGAGACCAAGGAGCCACAAGGGCGCCCACCAACGGATCCCTTGCTCTGCAAACAAAGGTCCGCACCTTGCGATTGAACCGGGGCGCTAGCAGGTCCACGTCTGGCGTGTCCCACCTCTGGCAAATCTGACGGAACACTTCTGGATGCAGTGACCACTCTCCCTGATCCAGAGTCTGGCGACTGAGAAAGTCCGCCTGCCAATTTTCTACGCCCGGAACGTAAACGGCGGAGATTGCTGGCACGTGGCGCTCTGCCCACCTCAGAATGACGGCCGCTACCGCAGCTGCTGCCAAACTCCTTGTTCCGCCCTGATGGTTCACATATGCCACCGCCGTAGCGTTGTCCGACTACACCCGAACCGGTCGACCGTGCAACCTCCCCGACTAATGGGAGAGGCAGAGCCTGATCGCACGTAGTTCCAGCACATTGATCGGAAGGCGGCACTCCTCGGATGACCATCGGCCCTGGGCAGACAACTGCCCCAGAACTCCTCACCAGCCCACCAGGCTGGCGTCCGTCGTCACAAATTGATCAATCCAGGGGAAGGAATGACTTCCCCAGACTCAATGCCGGTGCCCGTAGCCACCAGGCAAGAGCCCCCCTGGTCTGATGATCCAAGCTGATCACCCGATACAGAGACAATGGAGACTTGTCCCACTGCAGCAGTATCGCCCGCTGCAGGAGCCGGGTGTGAGTCTGGGCGTACGGTACCGCCTCGAAGGCCGACACCATGAGCCCCAACACCCGCATGCAAAAACGTAAGGAAGACCATCGCCGTAACAGCAGAGCCCGTACCGAGGTTTGCAGCGTCAGCAACTTGGCCGGAGGCAAGAACAATCTCGCCTGCTTAGTGTCCAGTATCAGGCCCAGATATTCTAGGCGGCGCGATGGGACCAGTGTCGACTTCTGAAGGTTGATCAACCAGCCAAAGTCCCACAGAGAGGCCAGGGTTATAGAGATGGTGTCCTCCAGGGCAGGAGCAGACTCCGCCTTCAGGAGCAGATAGTCTAGATAAGCCACCACAGCAATGCCCCTCTGCCTCAGCAGAGCCAGCACTGGAGCCAACAGCTCGGTGAAGACTCGCAGAGCGGAGGCTAGGCCGAAGGGGAGAGCCACAAATTGGTAGTGGAGGTCCCTCACCGCGAAACTCAGAAAACGCTGATGCCGAACACAAATGGGAACAAGGAGGTAAGCGTCCCTGATGTCAAGAGAAGCCAGGAAATCCCCCCCGGCGCAGTGCGGCCATGACAGAACGGATTGACTCCATACTGAATTTGAGCGCCCTCACAAAGTGATTGAGTGCCTTTAGGTCCAGAACCAGCCTGACTCCATCCTTCTTTGGAACCACAAAGAGGTTGGAATAAAACCCACGGAACCATTTTGCTGGAGGGACCGGGACAATCACCCCCTGCTCGAACAGAGCCTGGACAGCCCCAAACAGAGCTTGCCGACGCCCCGGAGGGAGTCTCAGATTTGAGGGAAAGCAGCTGTCTGGGGGGCAGGGTACAAAACTCTATCTTGTACCCGGACGACACCACCTCTCCCACCCAAAGATCCGAGATGCGGGCAGTCCACGAACCCCAGAAGCCGACCCCCCACCCGAGCGTCAGGTGTGAAATCCTTAATGATCTCATCTAGGGAAGCCCCAAACAGCAGGTCCGCGAGACCTTTCTTCGACGCATGGTCACCCTACCAGCACAAACTGCCAGTTTTGACAGCATGGGAGCTACGTCCAAGGCCGCGTCGCAGAGGTACCTGAGACCCGTCGCCAGCTGGTCAGCCAGCAGCACCGACTCCGAAAGAACCATAAGGTCCCCCAAATCCTTGTGCAACACTGTCACCCACTCAGTGAGTGACTGCGCCACCATTGCCGACACCAGTACCGGCCGCATGGCCGCCCCCAGGAACATAGCCTTGGACACCGCCTCCGTCTGCCTGTCAGCTGGATTTTTAAAAGATGGAGAACCCTCCATAGAGATAGTGGTAGCCTTGTTCAGGCGGGCCACCGGCGGGTCTACCATGGGGGACACCCACTTTTGTAACAAGCTATCCTCAAAAGGATAGCGCACAGAAAAGTGTTTTGGTAATGCAAACAAATTCTGAGGACGCTGCCATTCCTTATAGACATACTGATCAAAGTGGGACCCAAAGGTGTAAGCCACGTCCCAGCCAGGCCCAAACAGCGTTTCGCGGACGGCAGCCACCAAGGAGCCCACCAACGCCTTTTCCCGCGCTACAATGGCCCCCTGCTCCTCCTCACCGTCAGAAGGGTCCAATTCCCCATCTAACAGATACACGGGGGGTCCCTGTGACCACATAGCCCCCTTCCGGCTCCTAATCCTCCTCAGAGGATGGGGGAGGGGGTGGACGCTTCTTCGCCACCCCCCTACCACGGACCGGTTCCACCCGGGCAAGAAATTCTTCCAGAATTGAAGTTAGTCTATCTAGTGGGACTACAGGTCCCAGCGCCGCCGGAGCCTCAGCGGAGACTTCCAGGGCAAACACCATCGGTTCAGCCGCCATTGCGCCACCCCACGGGACACTAATGAGGCCTACAGGCCGAAAACCTGCCACAATGCCACCCCTCAGCTGCCCCCGCACAGCGGCCCGGAAATACACAGGAGGACCCGCACCGCGCTGCCACCTGCACCCCAGGGAGAAGCAAGCTATACTTGAACGTCTGCACTCCTGCCGTTTCTGCCTCCACTACTGCTGCTGCTGAGATCCCACCACATGTGCCGACCGCGCCGACCAGAAGGAGGAAACTGCGCCAAAGCACATGCTTTTGCCCATCAGGAGACCAACCAAAAATGGCCGCCAAGCGGTCACTAGAGGCCAAAACTGCCACAAAATGACCACGACCACGGCAAAGTGGCCAGGGGACCCAGAACAGCAGGAAACGGAGGGAAGGGAGAGAATGGGGAGGGGAACCCACCTACACCCAGCCGGGGGGGAGGATGACACCCGCCAGCCCCCCCCCCCCACACCCCCGAAGGGGGTGGGGAAGGGGGAAAGCGTACTCACCCTTCCAGATGGGCGCAGCGGGTAGCCATCCGAGACAGACCTGCCGCCCCTACAGGTGGGGAGGGAGCTGCCGGCCATGCGACACCTCGACGCGAGCTGCAGCCCGGTCACTCAGTGCGCTGGTGGAACGTTTAACCCGCCAGCCGCCCCGCACGGAACGAAACAGGGCCCGATGCGGCCGACCCCGCAAGCAGCTAAGGGACAGCTCGCATCCATCGGCCGCGCTGGGGAGACTACCTGGACCTAAGTGTCTCCAGCCTGTCACCCAGCCAGCTGCTTGATTGCATTCTTCATCAGATAGCCTGAGAAAAAACAAAAACATTGGGGAACCGCAGACCCCAGCAGGGAGCCAGGTCCTACTCCTTGCACTAGGCAGATAAAACTGAAGTGCTAGCAGGGCGGAGGGGGTTATGCAGAGTGAGGACTGTCCCCTGGGAGGGGGCTAGCTTTGCTTTTTGTCTGAACTATGTTCTGCCTAGTCTACTCCTGGTAACAGGTGCATACCCCACGTCAAGATTAAGAGGCTGCGTCCGTCAACGAAAGAGAAATGGAGATTTCTGCAAAACATAGTACTAAGTTGAGGTCCCAGAGTCAGCAGTGTCTTAATTGATGGAACAATGCATGTAATGCCTTGTACAAAGGTGTGCACCAAAGAGTGTGAGGCAATTGGTCTTGGGAAAAGTACCATCAAAGTCGAAATTTGACCCTTGACATTTTTGGCAGAGCAAACACCGTGGAAGGATGAGCCCAGTACGTGTACAAAATATCCTATAAATGAGGATGTAAAGCGAAGGATTGAGGATCTTGTGGCAGCAGCAACAATCCAAATGACCTTTGGAGAAGACGACTTAGGAAGTGGATATTTAAATTGAGTTCAGACAACTTCTGCGACAAAACTCACAAAGGCTTTTTGGATCTGGGGAAAAAAACAGCCTGGGGTTCTTAAGCAGTAGAATTCCATGAAGATTCTTCTAGGTCCATTAATATGTTAGTTTGTGACTCAGGTGGTCCCAAACCAGCAAGTACTCCAGAAAGCTGCGGCTGTATCACAGGGAGATTAAAACCTCTCCCTTGTCCCAAATGACCTGGAGGAAGTTACCCCGGGAGGTAGCAGAGATACCAGTGAGTGGAAGAGAGTCAGAGCCATATGGAACAAACTGACCCCCAGGGTATACATTGTAAAGGGGCTAGGTTCAGGTTTCTCCCTAGCTACAGTTATTTCAGACCCTGAAACCACTACATCGCTTCCTCTGCCCCATGCAAAACATGGCCTACTGAAGAACTACAGAGACTCTTGCTAGTAATATAGTGGTCTGAGTCAGCTAAGGGGCACCAAATCACAAAACCACCTGTGTACTGGTACCCATTTTTTATTAGACCCTTACTGTGCCAGTGCCCCTCCAGAAATGTCGTTAGTATAACTTGATGCGACTAGTAGTCGCCACAGCATACTGCTGCAACCTGTATTTCAATGCTGGGAAGATCTGCTGCAACCTGTAACCCCAGTCTCCTCTGCCCTCTTCACAGTGCCAGGTGCATTATAGCACAAGAAAACCACCTCCCAGAAAACTCCACCCATTTGTAACAATTTCCCAGCGAAGCCTCACCATGTGCCATGGCTCCACCGAAGCAGGAAAAAAAAGGGATTTTATTAGAACTTACCGTAAAATCCTTTTCTCTGAGTTCACTGACAGACGCAGCTCTTCTTAAATGACACGTGGGTTTTATGTCGTCCTATCAGGAGTGACTAGGCAAAACAGATGCAGAAGCATCAGGGATAGGCTGGCCCCTCCCATGGGGGCCGTCCTCACCTGAGCCTATAAAACCCCCTGCTGGCCAATAGCATTCAGTTTGTCACAAGCAGTGCAACAAAAAAACCAGAGGGGTGGGAGCTGCGTCTATCAGTGAACTCAGAGAAAAGGATTTTAATGACACGTGGGGAAGTCCCAAAGCAGTGCCAAAAACTAGAGGGGTGGGCAAACAACAAGAGCAACTGTACCCAACAGAACCCTCTCAGAGAGCGCCAGGCGCACTCACACCGCTGCTCGCAAAACTTTGTGGCCAAAAGCAGCATCCGCAGATGCCGACATATCAACTTTGTAAAACTTACTAAACGCGTGCACTGAGGCCCAAGTGGCCACTTTGCACACCTGAGACACCGAAGCCTGGTGCCTGAACGCCCAGGAGGTACTGACCGACCTGGTGGAATGAACCGTGACCGGAAAAGGGGGTACCTTGCCCCGAAGCTCATACGCATGGGTCACGGTCTGTCTAATCCAACGGGAAATGGTAGCCGACGAGGCTGCCGAACCCTTTTTGGAGCCCCCGGGTAACACAAACAACAGTCCGTGGTCCGAAGCCACAGAGTCCACACGTTTCACCGGTGAACCCGGAGTCACGTGCGCAAATCATTCAAAATGTTTCAACTATACAGCCGTAGACGCCTACGACGAAAACCGGTGTTTCAAAACGCTCGTCGCCACACTCACGCGGACCGCGAGAGACTCTCCCAAGACAACCCATGTCAACGAGAACAACAAACGGGTGGGGAGATCAAAAACCGTGACGAAACCCTGAAGGGGTGCACAGTAATTTTAGGAAAAGAGACTCAAGTGACTATCTGCGTCGAGGGTGGGGAGACCAAAAAAACAACGTGACGAACACTG
>BLSH010329253.1:1001932-1017073 GCA_018402905.1 Glandirana rugosa
ACGCAGACAGACACTTGCATTCCCTTTTCCTAAAATGCCATTCAAAATTAAACTTACCGTAAAATCCTTTTCCCTTACGTTCACAGACAGACGCAGTCCTTCATTAGACAAGTGGGTTATATGCACATCCTAACAGGAGTTGACTAGGCAAATAGAAAGAAAGCAAGCTGACCCCTCCCAGGGGGACGTCCTCTCTCTCCCATATAACCCCCCTGCTCTGCATAGCATATCAGTTCGTAACAAGCCGTACAAACGCAACACAGATGGGTGGGTGCTGCGTCTGTCAGTGAACTCAGAGAAAAGGATTTTACGGTAAGTTTTAATAAAATCCCTTTTTCTCTTATTTTCACTGACAGACGCAGCCCTTCATTAGACAAGTGGGGATGTCCCAAAGCTGTGTCAGTCAAGAGGGGTAGGTAAACGACAACAACTGTACCCAACAGAATGTTCTCAGGAGGCGCCAGCTGCGCCTACACTGCCGCCTGTAAAACTTTACAGCCAAAAGCAGCATCCGCAGACGCTGACAACTTTGTAAAACTTAGTAAACGTGTGCACCGAGGCCCAAGTAGCCGCCTTCCACACCTGTGACACCGAAGCCTGGTGTCTGAAAACCCAGGAAGTACTAACCGCCCTGGTGGAATGAGCCTGACGCATGGGTCACGGCCTGACTGATCCAACGGGAAACCGTAGTCGACAAGGCCAGCAAATCCTTTGCGCGGACCATCCGTCAGCACAAAATGCGTCAGACTTCTGAAAGGAGGCTGTAGACGCCAAATACACCCGCAAAGCCCTCACGACATCCAAGGAAAGAAACTCAAATTCCTTGGGACGCACCGGGTGCGGACATAATGAAGGAAGAACAATATCTTCATTAATGTGAAAAGACGAGACCACCTTCGGTAGAAACGAAGGAGAAGGGCGCAAGACCGCCTTGTCCTTCTGAAGGACTAAGTAAGGAGACTTGCAGGACAACGCTGCCAACTCAGACACCCGCCTAGCGGATGTGATGGCCACCAAGAAAGCCACTTTCTGCGACAGCAATTGTAAGGGAATAGCCCTCATCTCCTCATATGGTGGCTTCTGCAGCACAGAAAAGCACCAAATTCAAATACCATGGCGCCAAAGGTGACCGTACCTGAGGAGCCACATGGCGCACACCTTGTACAAATGTACGAATCAACGAATGTGACGTCAAAGGCCGTTGAAATAGAATCGCCAGAGCCGAAATCTGACCCTTAAGAGTACTCTATGCCAATTTTTTTTATACAGGCCCTGCTGCAAAAAAAAGCCAGGACCCTGGAAGATGGGTCTCTAAAACAACAGATCTTCGCGCAGCGGAAGACGCCAGGGAACATAGGCCACCATTCGCACCACATCGGCGTACCAAGGACGCCGAGGCCAATCCAGAGCCACCAGGCTTGTCGGGATCCCCTCCGCTTCCACCCCACGCAGTAGCCGCGGCAGAAGCTTGATGGGAGAAAAAGCGTACCGGAGCCGATACAGACTCCAAGGCGCTACCAGCGCGTCTGCGGTGGCCGCCAGCGGGTCTCTCGTCCTGCACACAAAGGTCTCCACCATGTGATTGAACTGAGATGCCATGAGGTCCACATCTGGCGTGCCCAACTTGTGGCAAATCTGGTGGAACACTCAGTCGTGACTATCGACCAATTCAGGGGAAGAAATTACTTCCCCCAAAGTCAGAGCCGGGGCCCAAAGCTACCAGGTCAACGATCCTCTGGTCTGATGATCCAATCCGATCAGCTGGTCCAGGGACAGCGGAGACTTGTCCCACAGTGACAGAAACGCTCACTGAAGGAGCCGAGTGCGACTCTGGGCGTAAGGTACCGCCTCGAAGGCTGAGACCATAAGCCCCAACACCCGCAAACAGAACCGTAAGGAGGACCACCGGCGTGACAGCAGGGTTCGCACCGCTGCTTGCAGAGTCAGTAACTTGGCCGGAGGTAAGAACACCTTCGCCTGCTCCATGTCCAGAATCAGACCCAGGTATTCCAGGCGACAGGATGGTGTCACTGTTGACTTCTGCAGATTGATCAGCCAGCCGAAGTCCTTCAATGAGGCCATGGTGATAACCACGTTCTCCTCCAGAGCCGAAGCAGATTCGGCTCTCAGGATCAAGTCGTCAAGGTAGGCTACCACCGCCATGCTTCTCTGCCTCAACAGCGCCAGCACCGGAACCACCAGCTTAGTGAACACCCGAGGAGCCGAGGCCAGACCGAAGGGAAGTGCCACGAATTGTAAATGAAGATCTCCCACCACAAAGCGCGTAAAAGGCTGGTGCCGGAGACAAATGGGAACGTGGAGGTACGCGTCCCTGATCCCCAGGGACGCCATGAAGTCCCCTTGGTGCAGGGCGGCCACGACCAAACGGACAGATTCCATCCTGAATTTTCGCGCTTTCACAAAGTGGTTTAGCGCCTTCAGGTCCAGAACTGGCCTGCCTTTTTGGGGACCACAAATAGGTTTGAATAGAAGCCTTTCCAATGGAAGTACTGGCACGATCCCCCCCCCCCCCCTCCCGGTCAGAGAGTGCCTGACCAGCCCTTAGGAGGGCCTCCCGACGCCCCTGAGGGAGTCTCAAGTTCGATGGGAAGAACCTGTCTGGGGGTAGAGTGCTGAGCTCTTTCCTGTACCCGGAGGACACCACTTCCTGCACCCACCGGTCGGAAATGCGGGCAGTCCACCTGTCTGCGGACCCCAGAAGACGGTCCCCCACCCGAAAATCGGGTAGGGGCAACCCATCATGCGGAGGACTCCTACTCTGTCTTTTCGCTCTTGCGTTGCCAGGCTCGTTTTCCGGCCCCCGCGGCAGACTTGCCGGGCCTCGACCCCTTGCCCGCTGCATCGGGGGCACGAAAAAACCTCTTCTGAACCGAAGAAGTAGGACTCTGCTTCCAGCGGAACTCCCCGGGGCTCCGGAATAAAAGTACTCTTCCCTCCAGTGAAATCCTTAAGGATTTCATTCAACTGCGCCCCAAAGAGCAGACCACCCTGAAAAGGAAGATCCGCAATGCCCTTCTTAGACGCGTGGTCACCCATCCACGAGCGTAACCATAGTACCCGTCTGATAATGACTGCGCAAACAGACATTTTATGCAACATGGGAAGCAGGTCCAGAGCTGCGTCACACAGGTACCTAAGACCCTGAAACAAATAGTCTGCTCTCTGCGACACCTCAAGCGTCCTCCCGCAGTCCAAGTCATTCTGCAGCTCCGTCGTATACTCGGACAGAGATTGCGCCGCCATGGCTGACCCTGCCAGCAGGAAAAGTGCTTTGGACACCGCCTCCGTCCGCCTATCAGCTGGGTCCTTAAACGAGGGAGACCCCTCCAAGGGAATGGTCGTTGCCTTGTTCAGGCGAGCCACCGGAGAGTCCACTGCGGGGGATGCCCACTTCTGCACGAAGCTATCCTCAAAAGGGTAGCGTATAGCGAAGCGTTTGGGTAGGGTGAAGGAATTCTGTGGACGCTGCCATTCCTGACAGACCAGGTGGTCAAAAAATTGATCATAAGGATAAGCCTTAGGGTACCTGGTTGCCCTAGCAGACCCGCAAACGTATGCGGACTCCTGCGACTCCCCTGCCTGGTCCAGCCACAAAGACGCACGGATATCAGTAATCAGTGTGGCCACCAGCGCCTTCTCGCGTGCAACCAAGACCCCCTGGTCTTCCTCGCCGTCCGAGGGATCCAGCTCACAGTCAGAGCTCTACGGGGGTCCCCGTGACCCCCGAGGCCACTTCCGGTTCAGACTTTTCCCCTGAAGAAAGAGGGGGAGGCGGACACTTTTTAGGAGCCCCCTTAGCCCTGCTCGGCCCCGCCCCGGGAAGGAATTCGCCAAAAACTGCTCTCAGCTGGTCCCGGGACACCAGGGTCCCCACCGCAGGTTGCGCTGCTGCTGACTCTTCCTCAGAACGAACAGCAGGGTCATCCGCCATCGTACCACCGGATCTGACAGGCAGAAAAAAATGCCCCGACACCCCCACAATGCAGCCCCGTCACACCCCACAGAGCAACCAGGGAGACCCCAGGAGGACTGCACCCACCGCTACCAGCGCCCCAGGGAGAGCCCAGCTATACTTGCTGTTGTAGCCTCACAAGCGCTGCGTCCCAGCAGGAGTGCCTATTGACCGCCAGTTATAAAGCCTGCGCTGCCTGTGCCATCCACGCTGTCCCAGGGTGAAGAGGAAGCAAACGGCAGCAGCTCGTTTATCTTTCCAGGGACATCCAACATGGCCGCCGAGTGGTCACTAGAGGCCAAAGCCTGTAATACAGGCCGCGACTATGGCAAAATGGCCGCCGCTCAGCACTAGAGGGAAAAACCCCAAGAAAATGGTCGTGGCTACGGTAAAATGGCGGCGATCTGCCGCAAAATGGCGGCGGATCGCCGCATGGTGGGTCGGAAGTGTGGGGTGTGGTGCGGGGGGAGTAGGAGAGGCTCTAACCCAGCAAAACACCCTCCACCGGCTGGCTCAAGTCGGTTGCAGACCTTCCTCCCACTGCCAGAGAGGGATGCTGCAGGCCCCAGGCCCCTGGACGGGAACAAGGTCCGGTCACTGGGCGTAAGGGGGGTTCACCCCCTGGCCACCCGCACGGAACGGGCGCGATGCGGCGGGCCTCGCCAAGGCTAGAGCTAGCTCGCATCGGTCGGCCGCATTGGGGAAAATTGCAGGATACTAGAAATCCTCCATGCCCCAGCCGGCTTCTTGATAGCAGTCTTCAACAGACAGCTTGAGAAAAATAAAAAAGCGGTAGCAAAAAAGATGAACCACAGGTCCCATAAGGGAGCCAGGTCTAACTCCTTGCACTAGGCATAGAAAACTGATATGCTATGCAGAGCAAGGGGGTTATATGGGAGAGAGAGGACGGCCCCCTGGGAGGGGTCAGCTTGCTTTCTTTCTATTTGCCTAGTCAACTCCTGGTAGGATGTGCATATAACCCACTTGTCTACATTAGTCAGTACATTTAGTGCTAAAAAAAAATATAAAACAGAATTCAGATTTTAAACATTTCAATATCATGAACACTACGCAAAAGCTAGTGAAAAAAACAAACATATTGCAATGGTAGCTACTGCAATATCTAGTTGAGTGACCAAAAGGTTTATTTGGAAGAATATTTGGCACTCACTGTAAAAATATTCTGACTGCAGAGTTCACTGGGGGACGAAGTCGACTCTAAAGTATAAATCAGGCATCATTAAATGACGGACCGTAGTCTGGATTCATACTGATTCACTATCCCATCTGGACCGCAGCAGTTGTTGGTCTTTCCCTCCAGCCACTATCATCCTCAAAAGGTGAGAGGACACCAGGAAGCAGGACAGTTCTGGACAGAGGATGGAAGCTGCACAAGTTAAGTTTTTACGTTAACCAACAGGTGAATGTATCCTAGGACAAAGGGCAGTCCTGACAACTAATCCCAAACTTGTTAACATGAAAAGTTGTGCAGCTCCTGCTCTCCGTTCTGACCTGCAGTGCTTCCCGCCCTCCACCCTGTGGAAGACTGGACAGTAAAGGGGGCTAGAACATTGTCGTGAATGATAGGGAGGAAGCGGGGGGGGGGTGCCGTGAAGGGAGGCTGAAGACTCAAGTTTGAAAGAGGTTATGTAAAGGGGGGCTGAGGACCCTAATGTAGGAAAGGGGGAGTTTGAGTTTTTAGATTTTTCTTTTTGGGCTTGTTCTCTTGCGTTTATAGGCTACCATGTCCTAAAATGAACAAAAAATAAAAAATAAAGATTCATATTTCTTACATTGAAAGTACTCACCAGTTCCTGAACCACGTGGAGCAGGAAGAGCTATCCGAATGCAGTTGTTTGCAACCTCAGTAAAGATGTCTGGGTTTCGACAGGCTGCAGGACCCAGAACTCTGAGAATGTAGTTAATCTCTCGTGACCCCAAGCTTCCAGACACTACACCTGAGGTAGTGCTACCAGCACCACTGGTAGCTGCAGACCGAACAACCTTTTAAAGAAAGTAATTTGCATTTACACCTACCCAATGTTATGTACTAAAGAAAGTGAAGCAGCAGAAATATGCACTGAAAGAAATATAGAGGCTACCGAGCTCTTCTAAAAATGCTAGCTTCTAACTTCCTTAGTAGTATACCTCAGAACACACATTCGTTCCTAAAGGCTCATTCGCATGGTAACACATTTACAAAGGTAAGCCATTATTTTTAATTGTGCAAATTCACACGTGAGAGGCGTGAATTAGCTGAAAAATGTAATGCCTGTGTTGATGTGTCAACACGTGTTAAAGTGCCTACTGATAACAGCAGCACATAAATGACCCACATAAAAGCATGCAAGTAAATTCAGCCTACAATATAATTTTAAGTTACAGTTGTGCCAGGACAGTGGGTCAAATAATAAAAAAAGTTGAATCAACATGAAAGTCAGTCAGCTATCATTTTCAAAAAAGATCAGAAATAGCAGCCTTTACATTCTTTTAATTTTTAAAATACATTGAGATTTTAGTACTCTCCTCAGCCTAAAATCCATTTACAGTGACTACACAAAACAGAAATGGTGTCTAGCAATTGGCTCCAGACTACAGTGGCAGAACAAGCAACCCATAAGGCACATACATACCTACTGTGGAGGGAAAAAAGTATTTGATCACCTGCTGATTTTGTACATTTGCCCACTGACAAAGAAATGACCAGTCTAATTTTAAATGGTAGGTTTATTTTAACCGTGAGACAGAACAAAAAATTCCAGAAGAAAGAAATTTTAAAAAGTTATAAATTGAATCTTATTTCAATGAGTGAAATAAGTATTTGGCCCCTTCTCAAAACATGACTTAGTACTTTGTGGCAATCACAGAGGTCAGACATTTCTTGTAGTTGGCCACCAGGTTTGCACACATCTCAGGAGAGATTTTGTCCCGCTCCTCTTTGGAGATCCTCAGTCACAGGTGTCAAACTGGCGGCCCTCCAGCTGTTGCGGAACTACAAATCCCATGAGGCATTGCAAGGCTGACAATTACAAGCATGACTCCCACAGACAGAGGCATGATGGGACTTGTAGTTTCACAACAGCTGGAGGGCCGCCAGTTTGACACCCCATTAAAGTTTTGAGGCGGACCTTTGTTAAGCGAACCTTCAGCTTCCTACACATATTTTCTACGGGATTAAGGTCTGACTAAGGCCACTCCAGGACCTTAACCACTTCAGCCCCGGAAGGATTTCACACTTTAGGACCAGAGCCCTTTTTGCTATTCGGCACTGCGTCGCTTTAACTGAAAATTGCGCGGTCGTGCGACGTTGTACCCAAACGAAATTTGCGTCCTTTTTTTCCCCACAAATAGAGCTTTCTTTTGGTGGTATTTGATCACCGCTGCGTCATTTCTGATCGCCGCTATAAACAAGAGTGACAATTTTCCAAAAAAAAAAAAAAAAAAATTTCTTACTTTTTGCTAAAATACAAATCCAAAAAAAAAAAATATATAAAAAAACATATTTTTAAAAAAATTTGGCCGATTTATATTCTTCCTCATATTTGTGATTAAAAAAAATCGCAATCGGCGTTTATTGATTGGTTTGCGCAAAAGTGGTCGCGTTTACAGATGAGAATTCATTTCTGTGGTTATTTTTATTTTATTTTTTACTTGTAATGGCGGTGATCTGCGATTTTTAGCGGTACTGCGAAATTAGGGCAGACATGTCGGAACATTTTGACACTTTTTTGGGACCATTGGCATTTATACAGCGATCAGTGCTATAAAAATGCACTGATTACTATGTAAATGCCATTGGCAGTGAAGGGGTTAACATGCAGGGGGCGCTCTAAGGGTTAACTGTGTTCCCTGGGCGTGCTCTTACTGTATGGGGGCTGCCCTAACAGGGGAAGGGAAGTGATCACAGCTTCCATGTAAAGGAAGGCTGTGATCACAGCACTTCCCCCTCTCACAGAACGGAGGTCCGTGTTTACTTACACGGACCTCCGTTCTTTCACTCCGGGGGGGGGGGTGGCATCGCGGGTAGCCGGCGGAGATCGAATCTGCCACACCCGATCCCTGGCCCTCCCCAGACACAGTGAGCGTGCGGGCGCGCCTCCGGCGGCGCGCGCTCACTGTGCGCGATCTGGCAGCCGCCGTCATAGGACGGCGTTTTGCCTTATAGAGTCACTCTGTCGCCGTCAAATGCCGATCAGCGGTTGGCTAGCGGTTAATGCGCTTCTTCTTGAGCCACTGCTTTGTTGCCTTGGCCATGTGTTTTGGGTCATTGTCGTGCTGAAATACCCATCCATGACCCATTTTCAATGACCTGGCTGAGAGAAGGAAGTTCTCAGCCAAGGTTTGACGGTACATGGCCCCGTCCATCGTCCCTTGGATGCGGTGAAGCTGTCCTGTCCCCTTAGCAGAAAAACATCCCCCCAATGCATAATGTTTCCACCTCAGCTATGATGGCCCATTTGGTACATAAGAGTTTACTATTGTTTTCATACTTGTAAACGTAAGTCTATGTGCTTATCTTTGTGCTTTAAAATAACATTTTTTTTTACAAATGAAAAAAAAAAAAATTTGCACCTCCATGTTCGACAGTGGTGATGGTGTTCTTGGGGTCAAAAGCAGCATTCCTCCTCCTCCAGCAATTTGAGTTTATGGCAAAAAACTTGATTTTGGTCTCACCAGCCCACAACACTTTCACTCAGTTATTATTTGAACCATTCAGATGTTCAGTAGCAAACTTCAGATGGGCTGACAGTCGTTCAAGGTGTAGTGTGTTACCAATTGTTTTATTGGCCCCAGACCGGAGGGAGATTGACAGTTATTTTGTGTTTCTTCCATTTACGAATAATCGCACCAACTGTTGTCACCCTCTCACGAAGCTGCTTGGCGAAGGTCTTGTAGCCCATTCCAGCCTTGTGTAGGTCTACAATCTTATCCTTGACATCCTTGGACAGCTCTTTGATCCTTGCCAAGGTGGAGAGACTGGAATCTGATTGATTGCTTCTGTGGACAGATGTCTTTTATACAGGTAACAAGCTGAGATTAGGAGCACTCCCTTTGAGTGCACCTAATCTCAGCTCGTTGCCTATATAAAAGACACCTGGGAGCCAGAAATATTGCTGATAGGGGATCAAATACCTATTTCACTCATTAAAATGCAAACCAATTTACAACTTTTCTGAAATGCGTTTTTCTGGATATTTTTGTTATTCTGTCTCTCACTGTTAAAATAAATATACCATTAAAATTATAGACTGATCATTTCTTTGTCTATGGGCAAACGCACAAAATCAGCAGGGGATCAAAATTACTTTTTTCTCCTCACTGTAATTGCTGAGCTGTCCTACAGTAAAGAGGTTAATAAGCCATGAATTTCAACTCAGCTGCAAACCAAACAGCTGAATATCTAAAAAATACAGTAGCTGGAAAAAAAAAAAAAAAAAAAAAACTAAGGTTGGCAATACCCTTCCTGCTTTAGTTCAGTTTCCAAACTTCTATTGAACCTATACCAAAATTTACTCTGCCTCCCAAGTAACTACTATAGAAAATGATTTAAGATTTTACAGGAGTTACAAATAATTCCCCTTATTTGAAATAACAGAATATCAATTGTGATGGCTTCTTACCAAGTTCAAAAAATCTGCATAGAAGCTTTTAACCACTTCTCCGCGGTACGACGTCATATGACGTCGCTGACTTTGAGCGGTGATAGCTGAATGGTGCCAGCAGCTACAGGCACCATTCAGATACCTTTTTCCACCGGCGATTCTCTCCAAGATGGCACAAGATAGCAGGGGGATTCGCCACGAGATCACTTTTATCGGTGGCGGGAGAGGTGACCCCCCATCCCGCCACTTACCAAAGATGATTGGGTCCGTCCGTCCGTCCCCTGCACAGGAAGCCGAGTGAGCGGAAGATGCCACCCACTCAGCTCCATAACATTGCAGGGTGGAAGCGGCATCACAAGCCACTTCCACCCATAGCTCTTAAAAGTTTTTTCCTTTTTTTTTTGCATTTAACTGCAAATATGAGATCTGAGGTCTTTTTGACCCCAGATCTCATATTTAAGAGGTCCTGGCTCACGCGCAGAAGCGAACGCATACGCAAATGGTGTTAAAACCACAGATGTGAGGTATCGCCGCAATCGTTAGAGCGAGAGCAATAATTTTAGCACTAGACCTCCTCTAACTCAAAACATGTAACCTGTAGAAATTTTTAAACGTCGCCAATGGAGATTTTTAGGTTGCAAAGCTTGTCGCATTCCGCAAGCGGGTGCAATTTTAAAGCATGACATGTTGGGTATCAATTTACTCGGTGTAACATTATCTTTCACAATATGGAAACAAATTGGGCTAACTTAACTGTTGTCTTATTTTTTTCACTCAAAAATTAGATTTTTTTTTTTTCCTTTAAAAATCGAGCTTGTAAGGCTGCTGCACAAATACGGTGTTACAAAGTTTTGCAACGACCACCATTTTATTCTCTAGGGGGTTCGAATATATATAAATATATGTTTGGGGGTTTTAAGTAATTTTATAGTAAAAAAAAAACCTGGTTTTAAACTTGTTAGCCCAAAAAACAGGCCCGGTATTGAAGCGGTTAAACAAGCTAAACTGCCTCAGTTTAAAGATGTTAGATTTGCAAACATTTACCTTCTCCATAGTGTGCTGTAATGTGTATGGATCCTCTATGATATGCCTGAAAAGGAGGGTAACTAATGGAGTGAAGCCATTAAAACCAGAGCTCTGAGTCAAGCTTAGGATCATACGTGTGCTCTTCAGCTCAGCGAACATCATGGCATATTTGTGGTCACGAGTAAGGCGCAGACATAGTCGAAGAGTAGCATGTAAGGTGTCTGGATCTACAGGAACACCAAGCATGCTAACACATGACCTGATCAACACAGTCACCATCTCTTCTGTCAAGCCTTGAATAACTATGTCTCCAACTTTGGGCTCATCGGTGGGTGATTCTTTTTCTTGAGTAGCACTCTCAGGGGCAGGAACTGGGTCTAGTTTGTGGGGGAGAAGAAGAAAAAAAAAAAAAAAAGGGGGGAGAAAAAGATTTATGGTATAATTCAATATAAAAACACACAAGTGCCCTAAAACACAATATATTAAAAGCAGGGATATGCAATTAGTGGACCTTCAGCTGTTGCAGAACTAAAAGTCCCATGAGGCTTAGCAAGACTGACAGCCACAAGCATGACACCCAGAGGCGTGATGGGACTTGTAGTTTTGCAACAGCTGTAGGTCCACTAACTGCATTTCCCTGCATTAAAGAAATTCTATGGTCAGAGAATACACTTTGTCATTTTATAACATGATCGTTGTAATAGCACTACATACAATAGTTATATTTGACGATCCAAAAAAGGTAAGCTTACTTGAAAAATCTCCTTTCATGGTGAGTGCTGCCAGTCATTTCTTTACACATCTGTCTGGAATCTTTGCATGCTTTTCAGCTTCTCCTCTGCTGTTTCAACTTCTAAGGACTGCCTAATTTCATGGTACATTACTGCCTGCAATCTTTGATGCCTGTAATGCCTTCTGTAGCTCAGAAGACAGGCTCTGTGAAATGTGTGACACTTCAGTGCCTACTCACAGGGCATAGTGAATAAGTATCACAGAAATAACTGAAATACGATGTGGAAATGAATAAATGATTTCACATTTTAACCATAGCTATGCATTTCCTGAATAGACAATATTGAACATAAATTTTATGGACTTCAGGCTACAGCTTGATTGTGAGTGAGATTTTAATGTGTGTTAGAATTACCAGTGTTTATACTCATCTCAGATGTGCTAGAGGTCTGGTAGATTTTATTCACTTGATAAGGCGCTGCCCAAAACTTCAGATATTGGCAAGAAATCCTTTATATCAGCCATATACCCAACTGCCCTACCACTAGATCCTAAACGGTGTCTTCTCAATATCTTAGATAACTCTATAGTACCTGACGAGGCGGTAGATTATTAGACTGCTTTACATGACCCAGAAAGAGATTGCCCAAAAATGGATGTCGTCTAGCCCACCACCAACTGTGGAGTGGATACACAACAGTAAAATCTGACTGTATATGCAGTAAAGCATGCTTGTTATGCTCACTGTGCAACCCAAGAGGTTAATCCTCTGCATTCTGTAAATGGGCTGCTTGATCTTGTATGCAAAATCCTCCCCTTCCTCCACTGACTCCAGAACATGTCTGGATAAGACAGAGCCTTTGGAGTCAGGCTGTACATGCTTAGTTTGATGTGTACTGTACTGCGATTGAGTTTATTTTTCTTGGGAAAGTGCATGTAATTAGCACAGGGTCCATTAGCACTGTCAAGACAGAGGATCAGGGGTCCTGGATCCTGATAGGACAGCTCAGTGCAGCATGAAAACTCCCCCTACAAGTTTTACCAGGAACCAGCGGCGGTTGGTGTATAAGGGGCGCTTGGGTGCCACCTCCCGCCGTGGAGAAGGAAAAAAAAAAAAAAGTCAGCCCGGCCCCCTGCAGGAGGTGCCGGTATACTGACTTTGCTTTTTTTTTTTTTTACCTCAGCAAGTAGTGAGCCGACTGGTCAGTCATTAAAGTCTATGTGTGTGAGCTGAACAGGCGCATGCACAGTCTGATTGGTTGCCCCCTGAGCCATCAGAGCCAATGACTCTCTGTCATTGGATGCTGTGGGCGGGACTATGGCAGACGTGCTGGCACAGCACTCCGCCGGGACTTCCAAGCAGACTGTCCACACGAGGAGAGGACGACAGTCCACTGTCAGCATACTCTCCATAAGCGCTGCCTCTGCATTCTGTCAGCCCACTCTCCGCATGATGCTGGTGGGGCCTGGTGACTGTATAGTGCTATCTGGTGGCGCTGTATACTGCTATCTGGTGACGCTGTATATACCACTAATTGGTGATGTTGTATACCCTATCTGGTGATGCTGGGCTGTATACTCCTGACACAAGGGGTGGAAATTATAAGGGGTGGGGCTTATGAGAAGTGGGAAGGGTCAAAAAGGGCAGGATCTGGCACCCCCCATCCTAAAATTTCACCAGCTACCACTGCCAGGAACTGATAGAAGCCACAAGATGGCTATATACTGCTGATGAGAAAAGTATTTAGCAGGGTATATTTACTAAAATAATTGAATTTCCATCTCCTATGTTCTGTGGGAGACCACATAAAGTGAATGCAGGGGTCCAGGGTTTAGTAACACTTTAATCTTGTCAAGGCATTGTACCAGAACATTTGATAGATTATGATTCCTTGGCTGGCAGTTCCTGGTCTGTCCACCTTTCTGACAGGTTACTTTCCTTCTCAGCACCTTACAAACTTTTACAGTCTTGGCATTGTGTTCTTGGAGAGGTCTTATTGCAACACAAAGCATATGTAGCCGTCAACTTTGAATGTGATTATTGTTTCCTTACAGGTTCATGCTCATACAGGGTACCTTCTCTACTGGCAAAATATACTCTAAGTTACTTGATGGATGTAACTTTACATTACAGAGCTCTTTGCTTTGTTTCCAAACGAGCCAATGTCTGTATGCTTATTGAAATTACTTCTAATGTCTGTTGGATTACTTAAACTGCCACAGTATGCTTGCATACCTTTCTTAGTTTGTTGTGTGTAAAGTACCGCTAATGCAGTTGTGTGGCATTAAAAAACAAATGTAATAAAAATGATCCGATTCAGCCCTCGTTCAAATTGAACGTGGCTTTGAAATCGTGCGACTTCATCTGAAATCAAACAATTTCAAAACTGAATGTAAATGCAACTTCAGGTGCAATTTACATTCACACCATGCACAGACATCTATGCAAGTTGCACCCAAAATCGCCAAAAGTAGTGCAGGAACTACTTTTTAAAATTGATGCATGACCGAAAAGTGGGCATCGCACGGCTTTGAACATGGCCATTGTCAACAACATGGTGCAATTTGCCATGTGATTTGACCTGTCAAAACGCATGACAAGTCGCTCCAATGTGAACAAGGGCTTAAAAGGAAAAAAATAATGACTGGCAAAAAACAAAGCTTACTGTTAAATGTACACACTTCAATGGCCTATCTCGTCTGGCTTTTGTTTCCATTAGAACGGATTTTTTCTATACAGACATCAGCAAGAGCAGGCTGAAAAATATTAAATGCAAGTCAGGTGGTCAACTGTGCGCGTCAAAAAACTGATGGAGAAAGCTGCATTTGCCCATTGACACAGAACCTCATACTGGCCTCTGTGGACTGGCATTGTGTCGGTGAGCTTACTTTTGACATGTTTAAGACCCAAGATTTACTCAGAAATCACTGGTGTATTTCATCTTCCTCAGGCTGCTTTTATATGCTTATAGACTGTATAGGGCGAAAAGCCGTTTTTACGTGAGCAAAAACAGTAATTTTGATGTACCTGCAAATTCCAGAAGAAAGCAGAATTGATGTTTAGAGCCTGGGTTGTATGCTACTACCTTCGGGCTACTGGACAAAGGCAAAAGCTGTGCTTGGAACCACCCCAAGTGCACCCATATAGCCTCATCCACTCCATCAGGCTGTGATCATAAGAGGCTTAAATAGTCTCCTGTCAAACGGTTTTGAAAACGTGAACAGATAAATGGGTGGTGGCCCTGCAACGCTTGAAGGACCGATGCTAGATGCTCGTAATCGCAAACAGCCGCCATTTGACGGCAGCTGCGATAACTAGTACTGTGAGCGCGCGCACCCGGAGGCCAGGGAGCGGATACAGTGGACTCGATTGCCGCCGGCTACCCGCGATAACGGGCGCCGGACTACCCCACAGTGAGAGAACGGAGGTCTGTGTATGTACACACGGATCTCCGTTCTCAGAGGAGGAAGGGCTGTGATCACAGGCTTCCTGTATATGGAAGCCGTGATCACTCCCCTCCCCCTGCCAGCCCAGCCCACATACAGTTAGAACACACCCAGGGAACAGTTAGTTAACCCCTTAGGAGCGCCCACTTCACTGCCAATGGCATTTACACAGTAATCAGTGCATTTTTATAGCACTGATCGCTGTATAAAATGCCAAAAAAGTGTGATAATGGTCCGACATGTCCACCCCAATATCGCAGTACCGCTAAAAATCGCAGATCGCCGCAATTACTAGTAAAAAATAAAATAAATAAAAATGAATTACCATCCGTAAACATGGCAACTTTTGCGCAAACCAAT
>BLSH010329253.1:1052138-1063865 GCA_018402905.1 Glandirana rugosa
TCTCTTAATTTATGTAATCATTCTTGGACTTCTAATTACACCGCTCTAACACTAAAACTAACCAAACTTAAAATAAAAAAATATATCATAATATAAAGATATGATTAGTTTACATAAATAATTATATGTCTTCTATACCCACTGTATATTAATAAATACATTTGATTAGTATAGAAATATAATACTATATAAAAAAATAAAATTCAAACCAATCAAAATCACAATCTCGCCACATTAATCTTCAGGTTCTTACTAATGTATTTAATTCTCTGAATGATATTTGTACTTCTCTTGGGATAGCCAAACAACTAGCAGTGTCCTTTATTAGTTAAACCTGTGAAACTGATGCAGTTATGCCAACCAGAACTGATTTTATGGTAATACGTAATATTTTTCAAATAATTTTCCAACTTCTTTCCTTCTTGCATGTGCTGCGATATAACATAAGGGGGGAAAACATTCTCCTAGATTAAATTGCAATTAAAGTTTGAATATTTCTCACGTGATATGGTTTTAATCAAAAGCTTGTGCGGATCATATTTTTAACCACTTGCCGCCAAAACAGGTACCTGGCACGTCATTGGACATCAATTGGTTGTAACAGGGTGATGCCTGCAGCTGCAGGCATCAATCCGATAATGTTTTTTAGAGCCAACAGTCTGCTCTGTTGTAATAGCAATTGGAACGGCTAACTAGCTGCTCGATTACTGTTACAAGCAGCGGGAGGGGACATCCGTGTCGCTTATAGATAGTAAAACTTACTAAGTTTGCACGGATGTGCGCAATTTTAAAGCGTGATAGGTTTGGTATCTATATACTCGGTATAACTTCTTTTAAATTTTACAAAAAAATTGGGTTATGCATTGTCTTTTTGCGTTATAATTTTTTTTACAAAGTGTATTTTTTCTCAAAAATTCCATTTGAAAAACTGCTGCGCAAATACCATGTTACAAAAAAAAAATTGCAAAACCCACTTATTTATTCTCAAGGACCTCTGCTTTAAAAAAAAAAAAACACAATGTTTTTGGGGAATACAAGTAATTTTCTAGCCAAAAAAAAATGGCAAAAAACGATTGTTACATGTAAACAAAAACTGCTGGCAAAAACCTGGTCTTCAAGAGGTTAAGTAAATATCTGGGGCTGAGCATTTCTAATTGCCCATGGAATGTCCCAGCCCAGACCAACCGAGGCATGGACACCATTAGACCTCCGAGTGTATGCTGTGGTATCTGGCACCAAGCCATCAGTAACATATTCTTTAAGTACTGTAAGTGGCAAGGTGGGGTACCCATGGGTCAGACTTGTCTTTCCAGCACATCCCACAGATGCTCGATTGGATTGAGATCTGGAGAATTTGATGCCAAAGTCAACATCTGGAACTTCTTGTTGTGTTCCTCAAACCGTTCCTGAACCCTTTTTGCAGTGCGGCAGGACACATTCTACCTTAAGCCCACTGCCATCAGGGAATACCATTTCCATAAAGGGGTGTACTTAGTCACCAACAATGTTTAGGTAGGTGCTACGGGGCAAGTAACATCCACATGAATAGCAGTTCCCAGCAGAACATTGCCTAAAGCATCACTTTGCCTTCATGACCTTGCCTTCTTCCCATACTGCATCCTAATGCCTTCTCTTCCCCAGGTAAGTGACGCAAACACGCCCAGCCATCCACACAACGCAAAAGAAAACGTGATTCATCGGACCAGGCCACCTTCTTCGATTGCCAGGAGCGTGATAAATGGACCACACGTGTCCATTTTAAATGCTTTAGGCTATGTACATGGGTCAGTAGGGGCAGCCTGACCAGTCTGACCAAGCAGCCCAAAACACAAAAACACCCTTTTTTTTAAATGCTTTAAACACATCAACTTCATGGACAAAATGTTTACTAGTTGTCTTTATTTATCCCACAACTTTCAGATGCAAATGTTATGAGAAAACCAACATAATTCACTTAACCAGTCATAGTCAAAGTTACAGCTGACCAGTGTATACGCACAAAGCAGCAAAAATGTGCAAAAGCTAGCACATGCCCCCACATGCTGGGCTGTTCATCATCATCATCATCATGACATCACAGCACACTTATTATAGCAGGTGTAAAGTAAGTGTTTGTCCTGTGTCTGGGTAGCTGGGTCAAAAGCAGGTATTGGGGAAAGCAGAAAAAAAAAAAAAGAGAAAACGACCGGTCCTCTGAGTCCAGTGAAACCTGTTGGCTTTTGATCATGTCCAATAACCTGAAAGTAGCTGAACATGACCCACAGTCCAAGGAACAACTAGTGTGTCATGTAATGTATGATTAAAGTGATTGAAAACACTTCCATATACCAAGTGAAGTGACTAGCATTAAGTGATAGAGCTAAAACAAATCCTCCTACATAAGTTTTATCTGTGTATTTGCAGTAATTTCTTCTGTAGATCGTACTATAAAAAAAGAACTAAGATGAAAAAGCATTTCATCTCTAGCAGCAGGGGTGGGGATCTGAAGTCTCTACAGAGCCAATCTCAGTGAGGGCAGTGTTGAGCACTGATTGGAGGGAAGGGACTCCTTCACACTGTAAACAGCTGTGGATACCTATCACAGGCTTCATGCTGAAGCTCCCTCTCCTGTCGCCGTTTTAATTCTTGGTGTCAGGAAAACATGACAGACATGACTAGTGCTAATAACAGAGGAACCAGGCAGCAGACAGAAATGACAGAAACAAGTAAACTGTATAAAAAGATGTGCGTTCTTCATATTTGTCTTAGATTTACAAGCACTTTAGGATAACCTTTAGCTCTCCTGCTCACAGACATGTTTATAAAGTACACTGAGCTGTGCAAACAGTTAGGCCACTTTCAGACTGGGGCGGTGAGGGAGGTAGCGGTAAAGCACTGCTAGTTTCAGCGGAGCTTTAGCGCTGTTCTAGCAGCGCTTTGGCAACGATATTCGGGCAGCAGCAGGGCACTTTTAACACCTAAGGGGTTAAAAGCGCCGGCGCGTGTCACTTCTGAAGCGCTGCCCATTGATTTCAATGGGCAGGGACGGTGGAGGGCTCCCGCAACGCCCCAAAGATGCTGCTTGCAGGACATTTTTCCTGTCCTGCAAGAGCACCGCCCCAGTGTGAAAGCCGGATTGGGGGGAGTTTTTCAGGTGCTATTTTTAGCGCTAAAGCGCCTGAAAAACACCCCGGTGAGAAAGTGTACATTCTTAGCAATTAACTAACTTTGTGACTTTTATGTCATCTTGGCATCGAAATCAAGATGGCGAAAGAGGCCAAACTCAGACTGGGCTAGTCTGTTGACTCTAGCAAGGAAGCTCTTAAATGCAACATCGCTGGGGGCATGAAGGCAGATAAGCCTCTTGCCGACCGCCGTATGACTACAAGCAGCGACAGTGTGGCTCTGGCCCGCGAATCGCCGCTTATAGTCGTCACTTTAATGCACGGCGGCTAGGGGGCGAGCACGCACTCGTGCCTGCTGCACGCTCCCTGAGCGGGGCTGCGGGTCAAGCGGACTTGATTTGATGTCCGCCGGCGACTCGTAATGCCTGTGACAGAGCCAGAATGAGGAACCGCTGATGTAAACACAGACAGCATGTGAGATCTACTGATCCCTGTACTCGGGGATCAGTTCGATCTCTGGTGCCCCTGCCAGCCCAGCCCCCTCAGTTAGAGCATGCCTAGGGAAACCCTTCACTGCCCCTTGCAGGTTAACCCCTTCACTGCCAATGACATTTATACAGTAATCAGAGGATATTTAAATTTCTTTTTACTGTATAAATGTCATTGGTCCCAAAAAAGTGTCAAATGTCCGACGCAATATCGCAGTCCCAATAAAAACCGCAGATCGCCGCCATTACTAGTTAAAAAAAACACACAGGTAAAAAACACCAGAAATTAATTCTCATGGTTTGTAAACGTGGCAAATTTTACGCAAACCAAACGCTGATTGTGATTTTTTTTTTACCACAAATATGACCAATATAAATCGGGCAAAACCAAATGAATAAATTTGTTTTTTTAATCACAATGACGGCGGCTGCGAGATCGTGCACTGTGAACGCGCGCCGCCGGAGGCGCACTCGCACGCTCACTGCGTCCGGGGGAGCCAGGGAGCGGGTGCGGCGGACTCGATCTCCACCAGTTACCCGCGATGCGCTCACCCCCGCCCCGAGTGAAAGAATGAAGGTCCGTGCATGTAAACACGGATCTCCGTTCTGTGAGAGGGTGAAGGGCTGTGATCACAGCCTTCCTCTATATGGAAGCTGTGATCACTCCCCTTCCCCTGGCTAGGGCAGCCCACACACAGTTAGAACACGCCCAGCGAACACAGTTAACCCTTAGAGCGCCCCCCAGGTTAACCCCTTCACTACCAATGGCATTTACACAGTAATCAGTGCATTTTTATAGCACTGATCGCTGTATAAATGACAATGGTCCCAAAAAAGTGTAAAAAATGTCCGCCCCAATATCGCAGTACCGCTAAAAATCGCAGATCACCGCCATTACCAGTAAAAAAAAAAAGAAAAAAAACCCCCCAAAAATGAATTCTCATCGTCTGTAAACGTGGCAACTTTTGCGCAAACCAATCAAACACCGCTTGCGATTTTTTTTATCACAAATATGAGGAAGAATATAAAATCGGCCAAAACAGTTTAAAAAAAAATTTTTTTATCTATTTTTTTTGGATTTGTATTTTAGAAAAAAGTAAGAAATTTGGGTTTTTTTGCAAAATTGTCGCTCTTTTGTTTATAGCGGCAATCAGAAATGACGCAGAGGTGATCAAATACCACCAAAAGAAAGCTCTATTTGTGAGTAAAAAGGACACAAATTTCGTTTGGGTACAACGCCGCACGACCGCACAATTGTCAGTTTAAGCGACGCAGTGCCGAATCGCAAAAAGTGCTCTGGTCCTATAGTGTGAAATCCTTCCAGGGCTGAAGTGGTTACATTTTTTTGGATTTGTATTTTAGCAAAAAAGAATAATGTTTTTTTTGTTTTGCAAAATTGACGCTCTTTTTTAGCTTATAGCGGTGATCAGAAATGACGCAGAGGTGATCAAATACCACCAAACAAAAGCTCTATTTGTGGTGGAAAAAAAAGGGACGCAAATTTCATTAGGGTACGTCGTCGCATTTGCGGCGGACATGGTGGATATTTTTGACACTTTTTTGGGACCAATGACATTTATTCAGGGATCAGAAATTTAAACGTCCACTGATTACTGTATAAATGTCATTGGCAGTGAAGGAGTTAACCTGGGGGGGGGAGAGCTAGGGGTTAACTGTGTTCCCTGGGTGTGTTCTAACTGTGGGGGGGGCTGGGCTAACATGGGCATAGGAGATCTAACTGATCCCAGTGACAGGGATCAGTAGATCACCTATGTCTGCACTAACAGAGCGGGGAACCGCCATGTTTACATCGGAGGTTTCCTGCTCTTTGGCTGTGGCCGCTCACCACGGCTCGCCGGCGGACAACGGGTCCACCCGAGCCGCGGGCACACTCCTCCGGAGTGTGGCACGCGCCGCCGGCAGCACATGCGGTCCCCCTAGCGGTCACCTGCAGATCGCCGCCTTTTTACAGCGATTTGCGCCCAGCCTCCACACTGCCGCAGTAAATATACTGCGCGTGGTGTGGAACCGGTTAAAACGACGCAGGGCCGAATCCAAAAAGTGCTCTGGTCCTAATATTGGAAATCCTTCCAGTCCTCAAGTGGTTAAGTATATGTCAACTTTAGCGCAGTTTGAAAAAAGACCACCACCAGGGCAATTTATTAGGATTGGGGCAAACAACCTAAAGCAGGTGTGCATGGCAACCAACTTCTAGCTTTCATTTTCAAAGCTTGATGTTACTCGCCACCCAATCAAAGGGCTGAAAAACCGACACCTAGGAGAGGACAGTGGTCGGTAAGGGAACTAAATGCTGCTTCACTTATGAGCCAGAAGATGTGGAGCTGTCTGACTCAATTGTTGTTGGGATCAGTCAGACAATGAGAAACAAACTGAGTTCCAGGATGCCTAAAGGAAGGCAAAATTCCTGAAGGGACCAGCTTCTAGGTACCATCACACCTCCCCAGCCTGATAGTCTGGCATCAATCGAGACCACTTTCCAACCTCCTCGAGTACTTTTACTGCTGCAGAGAGGCGCTGTATCGCGAATCGCTGCTTATATACGGCGGCTTGCTCGTGCTGGCGGCGCACTCTCGTGCCCGCCACACTTTGCAGCAGTGTGGCCGCAGGTCCTGCGATGACTTGGCAGGGGAGAAAAACGAGGAACCGCCGATGTAAACACGACGGTTACCCGCTCTGTCAGGCAGGATGTGAGAGATCTACTGGTCCCTGTCACTGGGATCAGTTGGATCTCTTATGCCCCTGGCAGCCCAGCCCCATCACTGTTAGAACACGCCTAGAGAACACAGTTAACCCCTAGATCGCCCCCTGCAGGTTAAGCCCTTCACTGCCAATGACATTTATACAGTAATCAGTGGATATTTAAATTTCTGATCGCGGTATAAACGCCATTGGTCCCAAAAAAGTGTTGGAAATGTCTGCCCCAATAAAAATCGCAGATCGCCGCCGCCATTTCTAGTAAAAAAAAAAAAAAAAAAAAGGATTTTTTTAACTCACCGTAAAATCCTTTTCTCTGAGTTCATTGACGGATGCAGCATCTCTTCATTATGCCTGGGGTTATGCCACTTTTCACTAGGAGTGGACTAGGCAGAACTTCAGTTCAGCTAAAAAGACAGCCCCTCCCAGGTGGCGGTCCTCCTTGGTATAACCCCCCTCCAGCTAGCTCAACCTTCAGTCCGTAACAAGCAAAACGTTGGTGTGAGGCACAGATGGGGACATGCAGATAGGCTGTTTTCCGCGAACCCCAGCAGGCAACCCCCCACCCAAACGATGGGCGGGGGCAACCCATCATGCAGAGGAGGGCTTCCCATCCGACTTCTCTTGCTTATGCTGCCAAGGTCATTTCTGACCTCCTGCAGCAGCCTTAGAGGGCTTAACACCCTTGCCTGCCGAACGGGGGGGTCACGAAAAAAACATTTCTGACCAGAAAACGAGGGGCCCGGCCTGCGACGAGGCTCCTTAGCCCTCTTAGGCTCGGGGAGAAAGGTACTCTTTCCCCGGGGAGATCCTTGATGATCTCATCCAGAGAAGCTCCGAAGAGGCGCCCTCCCTGAAAAGGCAAGTCAGTAAGCGCCTTCTTTGACACCTGGTCCCCAGACCAGCACTTCAACCAGAGTATATGCCTGATCACTACTGCGAAGGCAGACAGTTTTGACAGTATGGGAGCTATGTCCAGGGCCGCATCACAGAGATACCTGAGCCCCTGGGAGAGCTGTTTCGGCCAGCTCCACGTTTTCAGGCGGGACAAGCGCCTCGCTAAAATCACAATGCAACACCACAGCCCATTCTGTCAGAGCTTGTGCCACCAGTGCCGACCCTGTCAAAACAAACATTGCTTCGGCAACTGCCTCGGCCCTCCTATCAGCCGGATCCTTAAAGGACGGAGTGCGCTCCACCGGAATAGTGGTTGCCTTGCTCAGGCGGGACACAGGGGGGTCTACCTTGGGAGAGACCAACCTTTGCGCCATACTGTCCTCAAAAGGATAACGTACAGCAAACCGTCTTGGTAGAGGCAGAGAGCTCTGTGGCCGCTGCCACTCTTTGTACACAGACTGATCAAAGAAAGGAACATAAGGTTACACCTTAGAGGTGCGAACCGGCGTATGCGACCCAAAGACCACAGCCGTCTCTTGCAAGTCACCCGCTGTCCCCAGCTTCAGCGTTTCACGAACAGCTGAGATTCAAGAGCCCACCAGAGCCCTTTCATGCGCAACGGTGTGCCCTGAAAAATGATCCTCCCCATCAGAGGAATTCCTGAGCTCCCCATCCAAAAACTCGAGGGGGGTCCCCGTTCTGGTGGACCCCCCCCCCCCTTCCAGGTCCGAATCCCCAGATGAAGGGGAAGAAGGAGGTGGCTGTCTCTTGTCCGCTCTGCGGTCACAGCCCAACTCTGCCCGGGAAATAAAGGACTCCAGGACCTAAGTCAGAGTAGCTAGAGGAACCACAGGTCCCAGCACACCCTCAGCCCAAGCGGAGGTCCCCGCTGCAGAAGCGTCAGCTTCAGCCGCCATTGCGCCACCCACACCGGACACACGCCACCCTATAGAGGCCTAGGCACCGGAAACGGGCGCCCCTTCACCCCAGGCCACCGGACAGGGACCCCTGCAGTTATGCCCAGGAGGACAGAACTGTGGCCCGCACCCTGCCCCAGGAGAAGCACTGCCCAAAGCACGCCATGCGGCCGGCTACGGAAAAATGGCAGCCATATATATCATGCGGGCAGCTGCGGCAAAATGGTGGCCGGTCGAATAGAAAATGGCGCCGCCCGCTGTACAAAGCAGCCGCCGAAGCGGCCAACAGTAGGACCCCCCCTTTTCTTAAAGTGACCTGTCCAAAGTCCTAAGTAAGGTTTAAAAACCCCACATATTCAGTAAGTCTCTCCCAAGGCTCCACTGGCCGTCAGAGTACTTCAGCTCCGGGGGGGGGGGGTGTCCCCGCTGGGTAAGCGGATGGCAGCGCAGGCAGCCCTAGGAACAGTAGGGGAGGATGGTGGGGGGGGGGTTGAGGAGGAAACACCAGCCAGACACCCTAGGGAGGAGTGGGGGAACCCGCCTGCCCCCCCCCACCCCTGCAGGGGGGTTACTTACTCATCCAGACGGGCGGAGCAGGTATCCCACCCGAGACAGACCTGCCTTACAGGGGGAGCTGTCGACCGAAGCAACACCCTTGATGCGGGCCCGACACCCGGTCCTAAGTGCGCTGGCGGGACGTTCAACCCGCAGGCCGCCCCGCACGGAATAGGGCCTGACAGACACGGCCGACCCTGCGCGTAGCTATGGTCGGCTCGGTCCGTTGGCCGAACTGGGGCGACTCTCTGAATCTAGAACATCCAGCCTGTCACCCAGCCGGCTACTTGATCGTCGTCTTCATCAGAAGAAAATAAAATTTGAGGAGCCATGGGGCCCGGTCCTACTCCTTGCACTAGGCAAAAAAAAAATGAAGGCTGAGCTAGCTGGAGGGGGAGGGTTATACCAAGGAGGACCACCCCCTGGGAGGGGCTGAGTCTGCTTTTTAGCTGAACTTAAGTTCTGCCTAGTCCACTCCTAGTGAAAGGTGGCATAACCCCAGGCGTAATGAAGAGATGCTGCATGCGTCAACGAACGAAAGAGAAATAAAAAAATAATACAAATGCCATAAATGAATTTTCATGGTTTGTAAAAGCAGCAACTTCTGTGCAAACCAAACGCTGAGCGCAATTTTTTTTTTTTTTAACTCAAAAATGAGAATATATATATATATATATATATATATATATATATATATATATATATATATATAGCCAAAACTGACTAATTTTTTATATATATTTATATGTGGAATCTTGGGATTTTTAAGTATTTGTTGAGGATCTTGAGATCTTATATGGGACGTGCATCTTTGTTCGAGTGGGGAACCATGAACAAACTGGACCTTTACCCCAACAGCATGGGTACAAGCTGAAGAGCCTGTGCTCACTGCAGAGTAGAGGGTAGGCTTGAGGTCATGAATCCGGGAGGGGGCAGAGAACAACTCCAATGTGTAGCCCTGAGTTACGATACATTAAGCCCAAAAGTCTGGAATATCCTGAACCTAGACAGCCAGGAATGCAGACAGACACCCCCCCTACTCAAAGCCTTGTCATTGTGTAGCAAGCTTGGAACCTGAGCTAGGAGTCAAAGGTGTGCATTGGATCAGCTTTCCTGGTTTTAACTTAGAGGATGTGTGTGAGGAACAAAAGGAAAACTTCTTTCATGTAGAGGTTTGGGACTTACCCACAGGAGTCTTAGCCTTGTGTTTATTAGGAGACAGGGTGCCCTTATCCCCACTGCCATTTTTGGTCAAAGATGAAGGATTTTAATTCCCTTGCTGAAAAGCCTTCCGAATGCAAAGGGAATTCTCTCCAGATGCTTTTGCATGCCGGTTCTGCCGCCCAGTATTTAAGCTAACAGAGTCTACGCATTTGGAAAGATAGGAGGCCCACCCTAGACATCTGGCGCAGGGAGTCAGCCAAGTCATCTACGTAATAACTCAGAGCAGTCAGTCAGGCAGGGGTTCCAGGTGCTGAATGAACTCATAACCCTATCCCGACACGCTGCACTATGTACCAAGGTGGGGGTCCGAATGTAGGATTTAGTGGCCAAAGCAACCTTACAGGTCCAGCTGTGTGCATTCTCTGGCAGGGTCAAGGTACAATCCTCGAAGCAATTGTCATTGCACAATGATCCAAAGCTGCTAAATTGCCTCTGCAGAGAGCATACAGTTGAAAACGTTGATTGAAGAATTTCATAAGTGCAACACTCAGTACACTCATCAAGTAGAAATAATTGGGTTGCATACTGATGCCGTCAATGATGTAAAACCAGCCCCAATAGAGAACTCACAACACATCTTGCCTTTCCACCTTCTGATGCAACACTCTTGACCAAACAAACTTAATCATGGAGTTTGGAGAGGAATTCTTACTGACAACTAAAGACACTAGCAGGACCTGAGGATTGTTGGGTGCAAGAAAGGTTATAGGAGCCCCCCCCCCAGTGTCCAATCACCTGAAGGTACCTGCTTATATTGCCCTTTGTCTGAATCTGCCTGCATCCTGTACTGTAGGATTAAGAAAAACAGGATGTCAATTCTTCTGTTAAAGTTTTGTGAAGTGAGCCAAGGAGCACTTGAAATATGTACAGTGCTCAAGAGAAATATTTAAAAAGTACTGCACTGTGAAACCCTCTCAATTCCCCTTTCAAAAGGTATTACTTAGCCAGCTGCCAATAGAACACCCCAATGCTTCCAAATATAATGTATTTATAAGGTATAAATACATTATATATACACATACACACAAACTAGCACTGATATATTTGTACAGGTTAAGAGAAATGGCTTCAAGTTGGGGGTACAGAAATTACTACTGGAGTTTCTCTGTAAGCAGCACTTTACCAGTATAGGTACAAATTCTTTAATATTTTCCGAAACTCAGGTTTAGAAGAATTGTGACTTCTCTGAAGACACCAGAAAATTAACAAAGAAGATTGTTCACTTACTCAAAGAGTGCATTGTGCCCACCGGAACATAAAAATTTCTGTAGCATCAGATGATAAGGATATTTACGCTCATCAAACAGCATGGGAGATGTGAAGCCAACAGAACATATGAAGAATGTTAACCTAATTGAAAAGGCAAAGTAAACAAGACACTCTTAGTTTAAGGAGATATTTAATAAAATCACAGAGGCTGGCACTGTGGACCAACTCGTTTAAAAATACTAGGCTGTCACTTTAACCACTTCAAGCCCGACCTATAGCGGATTGGTGTCCATAAAGTGGTTATCCTGACTGGGCATCACATGACATCCAGTAGGATAAGCGACACACAGCAATCGGTAGTGTGGTTTGTCGCTCTGACATACCGCATCTCCGATATCAATTATGCAGGCTCTTTACCATGTGATCACCTGTGTCCAATCACAGCTGGTCACATCGAAACCAGGAAGTGCTGTTATTCTTCTATTCGCGCTGACAAGGCACGCGTAGAGGAGAGCCGATCGGCAGCTCTCCTGTCCTTAACAGGGGGGGGGGAGGAGGAGGAGGTCTGCGCTGATAATCAGTGCATCGATTATCCGTGCAGATCCATCAGCAGTGCCC
>BLSH010329253.1:1205967-1223516 GCA_018402905.1 Glandirana rugosa
CGAAAAATATATATAATGTTTGGGGGTTCTAAGTAATTTTATAGCAAAAAAACCTGTTTTTAGCTGATAACCTCCAAACTCCAAAAAGAGGCTCGGTCTTAAAGTGGTTAAATAGTTCCTCTGTCGATACCTCACAAGTGTGGTTTGAACACAGTTTTCATATGCGGGTGCGACTTACTTATGCGTTTTCTTTGCTGCGCGAGCTCGCGGGGACGGTGGCGCTTTAAATTATTTTTTTTTTTTTTTTTAATTTATTTTTAACACTGTTCCTTTTAAAAAAAAAAAAATTCTGATCACTTTTATTGCTAATCACAAGGAATGTAAACATCCCTTGTGATAGTAATATGTGGTGACAGGTACTCTTTTTGGAGGGGGGGGGGGGGGGGGTCTAAAAAGACCCCCCATCCCTCCTTTGCACTTCACAGTATTCAGAAAGCCAAAAACGGTGATTCTGAATACTGTTAATTTTTTTAAATTGGCGCCATTAGCCACCGAGTAAACCGGAAGTGACGCAGTGACGTTGCTTCCGGAATTTGCAGAAGGAGACCCGATCGGAGCCGATTATGGCTTCTATCAAGTCTCCTTCTAGCCGGCGGAGGCGCAGGATCATTGCTCCGGTCTCCTGGTGGGACGGGAGGCCAGAGAAGAGTGGTGGAAGGCGGTGGGGGGGGGGCAATGTCCCCTCCTGCCCCCTGGGATAACAACCGACCTGCTAGTGAGCCGGATCGGTCGATACCCCTGGATAGCCAACCGCCAGCTCTGAAAAATGATACCAGGATATAGCCTGCGGCTGCAGGCTATGTCCCAGTAGAGCCGCTCAAAACCAGCTGCCGCCTATTTACGGCGCTGGTCAGGAAGTGGTTAATATGGTATGTGATGTTCGATACTTGCCCAGAGCGGTGTCTGACCACTTGCCTTTGTTGGTGGACTTAGCTCTGGGCATCTCCGCATCCTAGAGTAGCCTGTGGCTGGCTGACACAGCGGACATGGACTGGGGACATAAGGATAGGTCCTCGTTTTTTGGGTGGACAACCAGTGCCTCCGTGGATGTGGTGTGGAACGCCTTTAAGGCCACAATCCGAGGCTCTTTTGCCACAGCAATTGGCCAGGCCCGCAAAGCGCCTCAGTCCAGAATGGCAGATGCAGAAAAATTCCTCAGAGAGGCAGAGGCTACATATTCTGCCTGCCCTACTGGGGAAAATAAGGTTGCTTGGCGTAGTAAGGTGAGGGAGTTAGAAATGGTGTTCATAGAGCGTAAGCAGAAAAACAAAAAACTGTATTACAATCAGAGACTATTTGAATTTGGTGATAAAAATAACCGCCTGTTGGCCTATTTATCTAGACCTGACTTTCAGCCATGTTGCATCTCCAGAATCAAAAATGCGCAAGGAGTGCTGGTAGAACAGAAGGACATAGTGGATACATTTGTAGCCTTTTATACCTCACTGTATACAACTAAGGCCCACTACACCATCCTAGAATTGGATGACTATCTGGCTAATATTACCTTACCAAAACGAACGGATGACCAGATATTACTACTTGAGGCCCCTTTAAAAATGGAGGTGGAGAAAGCCACCCAATCGTTCGCCAGGAACAAAACACCCGGCTTGGACGGCTTTCCTATTGAATGGTAGAAGGCATACAAGGAAATGTTGATTCCGCATCTGCTCAGGCTATTCAATCGTGCGTTACAGACAGGCAGTTAACCACCCTCTGTCTGAAGCGCTAATAGTGTTTATGCCCAAACCACACAAGAATCCTCTATTGCGAATCATTCAGGCCCATTTCCTTGGTTAACTCAGATGTAAAGTTACTGGCCAACATCCTAGCCCTTAGACTTAATACAGTAATTACCACTATTGTTGAAGCAGACCAAACGGGATTCATCCCGGGACAGTCCACTTCCATTAATCTGCGGAGGCTATTCACAAATATGCAGGCTGGTCATGACCTCGTGGGTTCCAGGGCGGTTATTGCCCTGAATACCAACAAGGCCTTTGATTCGGTCGAATGGCCATACCTGTTGGAAGTACTGGCTAAATTTGGATTTGGAGAGAGATTTATTGCATGGGTTTGGCTGTTGCACAATAATCCATGAGCTAGACTGAGGGTTAACCTGTTTCTGATCCTTTTGTAATTAAACGAGGTACCAGGCAGTGCTGCCCTCTGTCGCCACTGCTATTCGCAGTGGCGATAGAACCTCTCGCGGCACTGCTTAGGGCTAACTCGGCTATAGTGGGTCTCACTATAGAGGGATTGGAAGAAAAAGTATCTCTGTATGCAGGCGATATGCTTATCTACCTGGTGGACCCTCAAACGGCAATCCCTCAAAATTATAGAGGAGTTTGGTTGCTTCTCCGGCTTACGGGTTAATTGGACCAAGTCCATGGTATTCCTGTTTGACCAGACAGCCACAATAGATTTACCACCGGACTGTCTATAGCAAATTGTTCCCACATTTAGTTATCTTGGACTTGTTGTCCAGCAGCCAATCTCATATTAAAAATAACCTGGACCCCCATATTCGTAGGCTAAAGAATACATTAAAAACGTGGACTACTCTTCCCTTAACACTACTGGGTAGAATTAACATCTTCAAGATGATCTTTCTGCCCCGTTTCCTTTATGTGCTAGGTAACTCTTCAATTCATATCCCTAAGTGGAAATTTCCAAGGAATAGAATCCATCCTTACCACCTTTCTATGGGGAGGGCAAGCGGGTCGCATAGCAAAAGACACACTACAATTACCCATACAGGAAGGGGGACTGGTGCTTCCCAACCTGCAGACATATTATATTGTCTCTCAGTTGGCACATGCCCATTGGTGGTTCTACCAAGAAGCTAGTAATGCAGCTACGGCGTTGGAAGCCGCTATTTTATCGTCATAGCAATCACTGCAGAATCTGCTTTATAGATTGTCCACTAGGGGCAGGGAAGAGACGGGCATCCTATGACTCTGCGAATATTTAACCACTTGTCGACCGTCAACCGTAGGTTGACAGCGACAAGGTGGCTCTGCTGGGCAAACCGCCGTCATCTGATGGCGGCTGCCAGATCGCGCACTGAGCGGCCGCGATGCCCCCACCCCGGATTGAAAGAACGGAGGTCCGTGTAAGTAAACACGGACCTCCGTTCTGTTAGAGGGGGAAGAGAGTGATCACAGCCTTCCTCTACATGGAAGCCGTGATCCCTCCCCTCCCCCTGCCAGTCAAACACTAAGACAGTTAGAACACGCCCAGGGAACACAGTTAACCCTTAGAGCGTCCCCTGCAGGTTAACCCCTTCACTGCCAATGGCATTTACACAGTAATCAGTGCATTTTTATAGCACTGTTCGCTGTATAAATGCCAATGGTCCCAAAAAAGTGTCAAAATGTTCCGACAGGTCTGCTCCAATATCGCAGTACCGCTAAAAATCGCCACCATTACTAGTAAAAGAAAAAAAAAAAACAGAAATGAATCATCCGTAAACGAGGCAACTTTTGCGCAAACCAATCAATAAACGCTGATTGCGATTTTTTTTATCACAAATATGAGGAAGAATATAAATCGGCCAAAACCGATGAAAAAAAATGTTTTTTTATATTTTTTTTTTATTTGTATTTTAGCAAAAATTAAGAAATTTGGGTTTTTTTGCAAAATTGTCGCTCTTCTTTTGTTTATAGTGGCGATTTAGAAATGACGCAGAGGTGATCAAATACCACCAAAAGAAAGCTCTATTTGTGGGGAAAAAAAGGACGCAAATTTTGTTTGGGTACAACGCCGCACAATTGTCAGTTAAAGCGACGCAGTGCCGAATCGCAAAAAGGGCTCTGGTAAGGAAGGGGGCAAATCCTTCCGGGGCTGAAGTGGTTAAGATCTCAAAATTATTACCACCCGGTGATCTACCCCAGTATTCACCCAATACCCCCTTTTGGGGTAATCCCCAGTTGAAGGAGTTCTATGACAGAAAAGATACTGGTTCAGACATGTGTGGTTAATTTCTCACTTATTTTTAGATAACACGTTCCTATACTTTGCTGAATTCTCTAGAGATTACGGTTTACCCAAGACAGCATATTTCCGCTATCTCCAAATTCAACACACAGCCACAACCCAATTTGGTCTCCGCAACACAAATATACAACCCTCAAGGCTTGAGCTACTAATAACTGACTCATCCCACGAGAAACTTGTTTCCAATTACAAAACCCTCCTCCACTTCACAACGGTTAGACTTCTCCAAACAGAACTCAAACGGCGTTCGGACATCCCGGAGATGTCGAAAGACATTTGGAAAGATATTTTACCGGTTCAGATCCCGGTTATCTCTTCTAGAGATAAAGTTATCCAAACCAGATGGTTATATAGCTCATACTATACACCGTGCTTGCTTTATAATCTAGATAGGATCCCTTCTGCACTCTGCTCCAGATGCATCGTGGCTGATGGTACCTTTTTCCACTTGATGTGGACATACCCCCGGATTAGGCAGTTTTGGTCCGAGGTCACGGCGTTTTAGTTCACTCGCACAACTTCCCAAAAAACATATGTTGTCCTCTACGATGCCTGTTGAGCTATATAGAGGACAAAGAAAATACCCCAAAATATAAGCAAACCTTTCTACGTATAGCACTTTCCTACTAAAACGGAACACTCACAAAATAATCGCTGCAGTCTGCAATGGGGCATCTTTCTATAAAAATAAAGGCAGTTCACCTTTCCAGCGGCCTCTTAACCCTCTTGTACTGTAGTGTGACTGTACTGTCCTCCTTTATATTGTAAACTGCTGTGCAAACTGTTGGCGCTATATACATGCAGTCCCCGGGTACAAACAAGATAGGATCTGTAGGTTTGTTAGGTGACCCACTGACATGCCACAATTGACATGTCATTTTTTTTGGGGGGGGGGACCCTGTTTTGACAAAGTCCCAGCTGCGCTTCCTCTCCTGGAGCCACGGAACCAGAAGGAAGTTCCTCTCCCCCCTCCCTCCCAGTGATATTCTGGGACAAGTCACAGGTCCCAGAAGGTACACCGGCCATTCACAGCGTGCAGCGTGGCTCACGCATGTGTGGTGCACGCCCGGCCGTGAAAGCAGCGATGCATCGGACGGCTGCATCGCTGCACCGTAGGACAGGCGAGTAGTTATTAAAAGCTTTTAGTTAAATTTGTATGCAAGTCGGAACAGGTACTTTTTTAAAGTGTAGCTCCAGCCAAATATTAGTCATTCAGCTGCATGCATAGCTTCAAGAGTAAGCAAGCCCCTAATGATTTAACACTGGAAAGGGGGGGGGGTATTATGGGGCACAAGGCCATTCTGCCACTAAAGCAGTTGGAAAGCAAACCTATAAGCACTGTACCAGCACCGTGAAAGAAAAATGGAAACCCCCATCAAGAAGTACAAGTGGACCACAAGGAGGGGAAAACGATGAGCTACCAGCCTGCATACAGGAAGGCAAGTGACACCTCTTTGCATCAATACTCCAAGTAACTGAAGATTATCAGCTGCCCGTTAATGTGTTTCGGAATAAAAGGGGTGACAACAATTTAGTGCAATTTGACAAAAAGTGTTACTAAACCCAGGACCCCTCACTATATTTGGTCTCCCACAGTACACAGAACATTGAAATGCAATTATTTTAGTAAATATAAACTGTTAAATGACTTTTCTCATCAGCAGTATATAGCAATCTTATGGCTTCCATCAGTTCCTGGTAAAGCTTGTAGGATGAGTCTTCATACTGCACTGAGCTGTACCTATGTCTGGACAGTGCCGATTGGCCCTGTGCTGATCACATGGACCCTCCCAAGGAAAAAAAAAAAAAAAACACTCTAGCAATACACATCAAAGTGAGCATGTGCAGCCTGACTCCAAAGGCTCTGTCTTAACAGGAAAGGTTTTGGAGTCCATAGAAGGGAAGGATCAGAAACGATAGGATCAAATAAGCCTTTTTACACAAAGCAGGGGATTAACCCCTTAGGCTCCACCATAAGTAGAGCAACAAGCATGCTTTACTGCATATATAGCCTGATTTTACATCCATCATATACCCTCCTGCTGTGTGCCACATTTATCACTGCTCTTGCAAGACATTTGAGATAGTATTATGCTGTGTGTCTGGAACATCTGAAGTGTCACAGAAACCTTTCCTAAAAAAAAAAAAAAAAAAAAAAAAAAAAAAAAAAAAACAGAGTTCCAATGCTAGATCTCATTCTGGAAATTCTAGCTGTCTACCATATTCACCCTCTTGCCCCAATACTGTGTTTCACATGGAACAATTATGCACAAAGAACACAAGACTAACTTTGCTGATGTGCCCAATTGTTCGAGATGTTCAGTAACTCACCATAATGAAATGGAGTCTCGATAAAAGCCAGAAAACTAGACCCATCAGACAGGGGTCAGCAACAGTAGACCCCCACCCCGTGTCTTTCAGGAAACGTAATATGATAGTTTAGGTAAAGACAAAAAACTGATACTAAAAAGGGTTTAAAAAAAAAAAAAACGCGATTTTTTGACTTACCGTAAAATCCCTTTCTCCGAGTTCGTTGACAGGCACAGCGACTCTTAGGACCTAATTGGGTTATACTGCCCTCTTCAGGAGTTTACTAGGCAGAACAGGCAGTTCTAACAACAAAAAAAACAGTAACAGACACAGCCCCTCCCAGGGGGCAGTCCCCACTGGCAGATAACCCCACACCCAGCTGCTGCTAGCTCAGCAAGCAATGCAACATCCAGAGGGGGGGTGCTGTGCCTGTCGACGAACTCAGAGAAAGGGATTTTACGGTAAGTCAAAAAATCCCATTTTCTCTTTCGTTTGTTGACAGGCACAGCATGTGTCTCACAAACGCAGCATCCGAGGATGCTAAAACATCAACTTTGTAAAACCTTTAGAAGGTGTGCACAGAGGTCAAAGTAGCCGCCTTGCACACCTGAGAGACAGAGGCCTGATGTTGGAAAGCCCAGGAAGTGCTAATCGCACTGGTAGAATGAGCCATAACCAGAAAAGTAGGCTCCAGACCCCGAACGGCATAGGCTCGGGTCAACGCCTGTCTTATCCAATGTGAGGTAGTGGCCGATGAGGCCGCCAAACCTTTGCGTGGACCATCCACCACGATAAAGAGCACCCGACCTCCGAAAGGAGGCCGTAGTCGCCAGATACACCTGTAGGGCCCAAACATCATCCAGGGAAAAGCAACCTCCTTAGGATGAGACGGGCGTGGGCATAGCAAAGGAAGGACAATGTCCTCATTGATGTGGAAAGAGGACATCACCTTTGGCAAAAAAGAAGGAGACGGGCGCAAGACCGCCTTATCCTTATGTAGGACCAGATAAGGAGACCTACAAGACCGAGCCGCCAACTCAGACACCCGCCGAGCGGATGTGATAACCACCAGAAAGGCCACTTTCTGCAAATGCAGAGAGATTTCCCTAATATTTTCAAAGGGCAGCTTCTGAAGTACGGAGAGGACCAAATTGAGGTCCCATGCCGCCAAAGGAACCCCCTGCATGAAAGTATGGATCAATGAATGCGCCGCCAAAGGACGCTGAAAAAAGATCGTCAGAGCAGAAACCTGACCCTTGATAATGCTCAACGCCAGTTTCTGGTCAAGGCCCTTCTGCAGGAAGGCCAGAACCCGAGAAGGAAAGAGGGTTCCACCCCCCGGCTTCGCACCAGGCAATGTAAGCCTTTCAGGTGCGGTGGTAAACCTTACGTGAGGTGGCCCTATGTGCCTTCAACATGGTAGGAATCACCGAGTCCGAAACCCCTCGATCCCTCAACACCTGGGATTCAATAACCAGGCCATTAAAGCCATAGAGGGTAAAGCAGGGTGCAAGATGGGCCCCTGGGACAGAAGGTCCTCCCGAAGCGGGAGCCGCCAGGGAACGTCTACCACCATCCTTTCTATTCTGCGCAGAAGACGCTTGAGAGGAGGAAAGACAGATGAGTCGATACTGATCCCACGGAGCTACAAGAGTATCCGCCGCGTCCGAAAAGGGGTCCCTTGTCCTGCTCACGAAGGTCTGCACCTTCCGAGTGAGGCGGGACGCCAACAAGTCTACATCTGGAACACCCCATCTCAGACAAATCTGATGCAGCGATTCCCTCATCTGGTGATCCAACCTGATCACCCGATCCAGTGAAGATGGGGACCTGTCCCATCTCAGGAGAATTTCCCATTGAAAAACGCAGGTGTGACACTGAGCATAAGGGACTGCCTCGAAGGAGGCCACCATGAGGCACAAGACCCGCATGCAAAACCAGATTGAGGCCCATTTCTGGGACAGTAGGAACCGAACCACCGACTGAAGCGTCTGCTTCTTGGTTGGCGGGAGGAAGACCTTCGCCTGGGCTGCATCCAGGACCAGCCCCAGATTCTCCAGGCGGTGAGACGGATTCAGAACTGACTTCGGGAGGTTGATCACCCACCTGAACTGTTGCAGAGTGTGCAGGGAGATCGTCACATTGTCCCTGAGCGCTAGAGCAGACTCCGCACTCAGAAGGTGGTCGTCCAGGTACGCCACCACCACGATGCCCCTCTGCCTCAGCAGAGCCAGAACCGGGGCCAGCAGTTTGGTGAAGACCCGAGGTGCCAAGGCCAGGCCAAACGGGAGAGCCACAAACTGGAAGTGCTCTTTCCCAACCGCAAAGCGCAGGAAGCGCTGGTGCTGGGCACAGATAGGGACATGCAGGTATGCATCTTTGATGTCAAGAGAGGCCAGGAAATTGCCCTGGTGCAGGGCCGCTACTACTCAGCGGACCGATTCCATGCGAAACATGCGAACCCTTACAAACCTGTTGAGGTCCTTCAGGTCCAGGATGGGACGAACCCCGTCCTTGGGAACCACGAAAAGGTTGGAACAAAACCCTTGGGAATGTTCCACCCGTGGAACGGGAACAATTACCCCTTGACCCAGCAGGTCCTGCACAGCCCTGAACGGGGCCCGCAGCCTGCCCGCATGCAGCTGCAGATTGGAGGCGAAGAACCTGTCTGGGGACCAGGAACGAAATTCTATGCTGTACCCCGAGGAGACCACCCAGAGGACCCAGCTGTCCAAAATGCGGGAGGACCACCTGTCTGCGAACCCCAGGAGGCGCCCCCCCCCCACCCGAACACCGGATGGGGGCAACCCTTCATGTGGAGGAGACCTTGTCCTCTGGCTTGGTGCGCTTACGCGGCCAGGGACGCTTCTGTCCACCCGCGGGGGCCTTGGTGGGCTGTGACCCCTTGCCCGTAGAGCGGAAGGGACGATAAGGCCCCCTATGGGCCGGAAAGGAAGGGCGCTGCCGGCGACAGGGTCAGAACTTCTCCTAGACTCCAGGAGAAAGGTGCCCTTCCCTCCCGTGAGATTTTTGATCATCTCGTCCAAGGAGTCACCGAAGAGCCCCCCCCCCCCCCCCCCGGAAAGGCAAGTCCGCTAGGGCCTTCTTAGAAATCTGGTCCGCAGACCACCACTTCAGCCAAAGCCACCGCCTGGCCACCACAGAGACAGCAGACGCCTTAGATATCAGGGGGGCCACATCCAGAGCAGCATCGCACAGATACTGAGCCCCCTGGACCATCCGGTCTGCAAGATCCACACACTCAGGAGAAGCCTGCTTCTTGCACAACTAGCTGTGTAGCAGCTTCGCCCACACAGTGAGCGTTTGCGACACCAGCGCAGTAGCCACAATGGGCCACATGGCAGACCCCGTTAAAACAAATAGGGATCGGACGCAAGCCTCGGCCCACCTGTCAGCCGGGTCCTTAACCACTTTAAGACCGAGCCTCTTTTTGGAGTTTGGAGGTTAGATAAAAACAAGTTTTTTTGCTATAAAATTACTTAGAGCCCCCAAACATTATATATTTTTTTTTTAAGACCCTAGAGAATAAAATGGCGGCCATTGCAAAACTTTATGTCACACCGTATTTGCGCAGCGGTCTTAAAAGCGTGATTTTTTTTTGAAAAAATTCAGTTTTTTTAGTTAAAAAAAATAAAAAACAATAAAGTTAGGTCAATTTTTTTCCATATTGTGAAAGATAATGTTACGCCGAGTAAAATGATACCCAACATGTCATGCTTCAAAATTGCGTCCGCTCGCGGAATGGCGACAAACTTTGCAACATAAAAATCTCCATTGGCGACGTTTAAAAAATTCTACAGGTTAGCATTTTTGCGTTACAGAGGAGGTCTAGTGCTAGAATTATTGCTCTCGCTCTAACGATCGCGACGATACCGCACATGTGTGGTTTGCACACCGTTTTCATATGTGGGCGGGATTTACGTATGCGTTCGCTTCTGCGCGTGAGCTCGCAAGGACGGTGCGCTTTAAATTTTTTTTTTTTTTTTTTTAAATTATGTATTTTACTTTTTAATTTTTATTTTTACAACTTTCTTTTTAAAAAAAAATTTTTGATCACTTTTTTTCCTATTACAAGAAATGTAAGCATTCCTTGTAATAGAAAAAAGCATGCCAGGACCTCCAAAATATGAGATCTGGGGTCAAAAAGACCTCAGATCTCATTTTTAGACTAAAATGCATTAAAAAAAAAAAAAATAAATAAATTTTGAAAAAAATGGCAGGGGAAAAAATGTCCCCTTTAAGAGCATTGGGCGGAAGCTACTTGTGACGTAGCTTCCGCCCAGCCTTGTTATGGAGCCGCTCACTCGGCACACGGACACTGGAGTGAGAGGACCCGATCATCTCCGCTGCTGCCGGCGGGTCCGGTAAGCGGCGGAGATGACCGGAAAGCGGCGGGAGGGGGGGGCACCTCTCCCGCCGCTGATAGTTATCTTGCGGCGAATCCGCCGCTAAGATCACTTTTATCTTGTACAGAATCGCTGCCTGAAAAAAAAGATACCGGGGTTATGGTAGCTATCTGCTACCATAACAACGGTATTCCACTTCAAAGTACCGCCGTCAAACGACGTACGGCGGTCCAGAAGTGGTTAAAGGACCGTGTGCCCTCCACCGGGATGGTGGTCGCCTTACTCAGGCGGGACAAGGGGGGGGGCAGGGTCCGCGAGAATCAACCACGGGAGGTGATGCCCACTTTTGCAATAATTTATCCTCAAAGGGATAACGCACAGCAAAACGCTTCGGAATGGGGAGGGAGCTCTGTGGCCGAGCACAGTCCTAGACAAATTTATCCAGAAAATCCACATACGGAAAGGCCTTAGCCGCAGGGCCCAGTCTGTGTGACCCGAAGGGGATGGGCACTCCGAGAGGGTCCTGCTGCTTCTTCAAGTTGCAGGGTCTCTCACATGCTGAGGTTATCAGAGTGTCTACAAGAGCCTTCTCATGTGCAGCAGTGAACGTCTCAGACTCATCCCCGCTATAAGGAGCGCCTGGGATCTCGCCATCCGACAGTTCAAGGGTGGTCCCCTCCACGGAAGATCCCCCCTCGGTTTGAGTCCTCCCCCGAGGAAGGGGGGAGGCAAGGGGCACTTTTTGGTGTCCCTGCAGTTAAACAGTGACTATACCCGGGAGACAAACGTTTGTCTCCAGGACCGTGGACATGGTGTCTACAAGGGACGGGGCTGGCTGCAGGCACCGAGAGGTCCTGTGGGGAAGCACCCGCATCGGCTGATATTCTGTCACCCACCCTGGCAGTGCCAAGAGAATGAGGCCTATTGCCAGGAGACCACTGCACCCCCCACCGCTGCGCAAGGCTTGTGACAGGGGCACCCCAGGGGGGACTCACCACCCAACCCGGAGAGGAGCTGCTTGCTGCTGCTATCCGCCACGGTCGCTGCCTTTACCATGCTTCTGCTGCCCACACTGCAGCTGTGCTCAGAGCCGCTGGCGCTTCAGTATGATCCACGCAGAGCTGGGGGGTAAATTGGCGCCAGAAACAGCCAGTACCGCCCCTCAGCAACACACAAGCCTTCCACGTGTAGAAACCACAGGAAAATGGCCGTCCATACACACTAGAGGCTGAAACCCCATGTAACAGCGCTGCGTCTACACCAAAATGGCTGCCAAACGATCCCAATGCTTTTAAATGCAGCCGGCTACAAGAAAATAGCGACTGGACGCCGTCAAAATGGCCACCGGCGAATCGGCTGCCGAGCATGAGGCAAGTGGGGGGGGACCAGCTAGGGCCCATTACCCAAATCACACCCTGGAAGCCCCGGGTAGGGGAAGGGGGGTGCGACAGAGGGGTACCGGAGGGGTGGGGGAGGGGGCACGGACGAGGAAGAGGGGGGGGACCACCCGCTACGCTACACCCTGGAGGGGGACGTACTTACCCCATCTAGATCGGGCGGTGCGGGGATCCCACCCGAGAAAGCTTAGACGCTCCCGGCTAGGCCGGAGGGAGCTGTCGGCCCTGGATGCACTGCGTGCAATAGCAGGGCATTTAACCCGCAGGGCCACTACGTCCGGTCGGGGTCTGTCGCGGTTGACCAAGCGAGAAGCATCCAGTCTAACGCATGATGGCCGGCTGGGGAAACTACCTGGATCCAAGAACCAGCCTGTTGCCCAGCACGGTGTAGTCTTCATCTGTGAGGCTGTCCCAGGACAGCCGAAAGTGGCCCAGAGAGGTACCACAGATCCCAACAGGGAGCCTAGGCCTAACTCCTTGCACTAAGCAGAAAAAAACTGAGCTAGCAGCAGCTGGGTGTGGGGTTATCTGCCAGTGGGGACTGCCCCCTGGGAGGGGCTGTGTCTGTTACTGTTCTTTTTGCTGTTAGAACTGCCTGTTCTGCCTAGTAAACTCCTGAAGAGGGCAGTATAACCCACTTATTCCTAAGAGTCGGCGTGCCTGTCGACGAACTTAAGAGAAAAGGTTATTCTTAACAGCTCTCTGCAACAATATTGCAGAGATCTATCTTGCCACTCTTCCTGCAGTCCTCCTATGGAACAGTTAGCTTCTCCTGATTGCTGAATAAATGTCATTGGTCCCAAAAAAGTGTCAAAAATGTCCGAAATGTCCGCCCCAATGAGAAGGAAGAAGAGAAAAAAAAAAATCACCGCCATTACTAGAAGAAAAAAAAAAAAAATGGTGAAAAACGCCAGAAATTCATTCACATGGTTTGTAAACGTGGCAACTTTTGCACAAGCCAATCAAACGCCGATTGCCATTTTTTTTTTCTACCAAAAATATGAGGAAGGAGAATATATATGAGCCAAAACCAACCAATGAATACATTTGTTTTTTATATATTTTTTAATTTGTATTTTAGTAAAACGTAAAAAATATTTTTTTTTTTGCAAAATTGATCAGAAATGACGCAGAGGTGATCAAATACCACCAAAAGAAAGCACTATTTGTGGGGGGAAAAGGTAAATTTTGTTTGGGTACAACGTCGCATGACCTCGTAACTGTCAGTTAAAGCGATGCAGTGCCGAATCGCAAAAAGTGCTCTGGTCCTAACGGGGGGAAATCCTTCCGGAGCTGAAGTGGTTAAACCCCGTACACATGATCAGAAAATCGTATGGAAAATACCACTTTCAAAGCATCGCACGATAATCGGATTGTTAGTACATAGCTTTCGAAAGCCGATCATGACAATTCATCTGATATTTTCCTCGCACGATACCCGTTCGTACGATTTTCATTCAACCAGTACAGTTATCGTTCGAAAATTCAATACAAATACACTAAAGCACATCACATCGCTTCAGATTTTTTATTCTGTCATACGGGAATTTTCATGACTGGTTTAGTGACTGCCTGCCTATTCTATTTGAGATTAGCATGCAAAAAAAAAAAAAACACGACAATCATTCACCCGATAATCTCATTGTGTGTACAGGGCATTAGATTTTCTGCTAATTTGTGTCTTCAGATTTACCAAAACCATATAATGTGGTCAAACCTAGGAGTTTCAATTCGTATGCAATCAGGCAGGCCCTTGCACTACATGGGTTTTGTTAAATCTGAAGACAAAAATCTGCAGAAAATCTAAGTGTGTATGGGGTCTAACAAGCCAGAAAGTACAAACACCCCCAAAATGACCCCTTCTTGGAAAGTAGACATTCCAATGCATTTAGTAAGAGGCATGGTGAATTTTTTGAAGTTGTAATTTTTTCCCATAATTCTTTGCAAGGGAAAATTTTTTTTTTCACAAAATCGTCATATTAACCACTTAAGCCCCAGGAGGATTTACCCCCCCTTGCTGACCAGAGCACTTTTTGCGATACGTCACTGTGTTGCTAACTGACAATTGTGCAATTGTGCGATGTTGTACCCAAACAAAATGGATGTCCTTTTTCCACTCTGCAGTTTTTATTTTTTCCACTATAAACAAAAAAGCAACAAAAAAAAAAATAAACTTTTTTTTACTTTTTGTAATACATACTCATAAAAAAAAAAAATGTAAAAAAAAACGAATTTCTTCCTCAGGTTTAGGTCTTGTATTCTTCTACATATTTTTGGTAAAAAAAAATCCCAATAAGCTTATATAGATTGGTTTATTTACGCGAACGTTATGGCATCTACAAACAATAGAAATAGATTTATGGCATTATTTTTTTTTTTATTAGTAATGGCGGCAATCTGATTTTTTGCGGGACTGCGACATTGCGGCAGACAGATCGTTTATACAGAGACCAGAGCTAAAAATAGCCACCGATTACTGTGTAAATGTCACTGGCAGGGAAGGGAGTTAATGTCAGATTTTTGTTGCTGAAAGCGGTACGATTATTTTGCATGGAAATTTGGCGTTTTATATTGTAGGCCTGTAATTCTTAGGAATAACTCACTTAAATCTGTCCAAACAACTAGTTTGTCTAGTAGACATCCCGGGTAAGTTTGAAACATGAAATCATAAAATATAATAAAGAACTATAAATTATCAAAAATAATAATGTAATAGTAATAAAAGGAAATCAATAATGTAATCAAACCAAAATGCTGAAATTTGCTCAGTTGCAGAATTGTCGCTGTCGCCACTTTCAGTTTCTGATGATAAATTTCCCCAAAAATCAGTATCACTCAATTCTGCAAATGATTGTTATTTACTATCGGTGTTTTCTAGCTGATCAAAAACCACTTTTGACGTAAAGGGACACTTTTTGGTTGCTATGGACATTGTCATGTTTCCAGGCAGAAAAAATGGCATATATAATATAAAAGTGCATGCAGGGCTCTGGGCAAACCACTAGGGACAAAGGGGATGTGAAATTATTTCATACAGAAATGTAATCTGTAAGATTACAGTGTACTGTGTGTTTCACCATTTGAATTTCCCGCCGGTCTCCATCCCCGTGCGAGCGACGCTCGCAGGGAACGGAGCCCAGCACACAGAGGCATCGGGCGGAGGACAGACACGCTGACACCGCAGGAGGACATCGCTGGATCCAGGGGACAAGGTGAGTAACCCAGCCTGGATCCAGCAATGCAATCCTGAGTGTGGCTCGGGGTTACCGCTAATGGTACTGAAATTCCACCCCGAGCCACTCTCGGGATTACCGCCAGGGAGGTTAACACTAGGGGGGCGATCAAGGGGTTACATGTATTCCCTCTGTGGTGTTTCTAACTGTATAGGGGCTGGGATGACTGGGGGAGGAGACAGATTGCGGTTCCAAACACTGGAAACAATCTCACTCAACTCCCATGTCAGAATGGGAATCTGTTTACATACACAGATCCCTGTTCTACAGTGTCTCGGGAGCGATCGCAGGTGGCCAGTGGACATAGAGTCCACCCCACCCGCTGATTGGCTCCCCCCTAGCCAGTGAGTGCACCTCCGGCAGCGTGCACGTGCTGACCCCACACATTCACGCAACCGCCATACAGCTACAGCGATTTGCGGGAATAAGCCAACCTGCCGCCGTATTATGACGGCGGCCGGTCGACAAGTGGTTAACAGGTCATTTCTCACACACAGCATATGCGTACCACAAATTACACCCTAAAATACATTCTGCTACTCCTTCTGAGCATGGCAATAACATGTGTGACACTTTTACACAGCCTGGCCATATAAAGGCCCAACATGCAGGGAGCACATCAAAGTGTTCTAGGGACATAAAATACACATTTCTTGACTACCCCTTGCATTTTTGAAGGCCCCACCGCACCAGGAAAATGGAAATGCCCAAAAAATTACCCCATTTTGTTAAGTAAACACCCCACCATATATTCTAGGAGGCATAAGTCTTTTGAATGTGTCATTTTTTCCACAAGTTTTTTTCCACAAGTATTTGAAAAATGTGGAAAGTAAATAACGGGTCATTGGACCTTTACCACCTTTATCTCTGGGCATGCGGGAGCGCGATTTTGGGAGGACGTCATTGTACGCCTTCCTGGGATTAAACCGCGATGTAGCGGTCATTCTGCTATGGAGCAGTTCTTAAGTGGTTAAAATGACTTTAACCACTTCAGCCCCGGAAGGATTTCACACTTTAGGACCAGAGCCCTTTTTGCGATTTGGCGCTGCGGCGCTTTAACGGACAATTGCGCGGTCGTGCGACGTTGTACCCAAACGAAATTTGCGTCCATTTTTTTCCACAAACAGAGCTTTCATTTGGTGGTATTTGATCGCTGCGTCATTTCTGATCGTCGCTATAAACAAAAGAGTGACAATTTTGCAAAAAAAACCCAAAATTTCTTACTTTTTGCTAAAACACAAATCCAAAAAAAAAAAAAAAAAAAAAATACAAAAAAACATTTTTTTTCATCAGTTTTGGCCGATTTATATTCTTCCTCATATTTGTGATAAAAAAAAAAAAAAGAAAAATCGCAATCGGCATTTGATTGGTTTGCGCAAAAGTGGCCGCGTTTACGGATGATGAGAATTTATTTTTGGGGTTTTTATTTATTTTATTTTTTTTTACTAGTAATGGCGGCGATCTGCGATTTTTTGCGGTGCTGCGATATTAGGGTGGACATGTCGGACCATTTTTTTGGGACCATTGGCATTTATACAGCGATCAGTGTTATAAAAATGCACTGATTACTGTGTAAATGCCATTGGCAGTGAAGGGGTTAACCTGCAGGGGGCGCTCTAAGGGTTAACTGTGTTCCCTGGGCGTGTTCTAACTGAGTTTGGGCTGCCCTAGCAGGGGAAGGGAAGTGATCACAGCTTCCATGTAGAGGAAGGCTGTGATCACAGCCCTTCCCCCTCTCACAGAACGGAGGTCCGTGTTTACTTACACGGACCTCCATTCTTTCAGTGCAGGGGGGCATCGCGGGTAGCCGGCGACGATCAAGTCTGCGGCACCAGCTCCCTGGCCCTCCTCGAACACAGTGAGCGCTCGGGCGCGCGCTCACAGTGCGCAATCTCGCAGCCGCCGTATGACAGCGGTTTGCGATATCGAGCCACTTTGTCGCCGTCAACCTGCGGTTGGCAGTCGGCAAGTGGTTAAAGAGGAGCTCCAGTTTGCCCCAAAAATACTAATACAAATACTATAGCTACCGACTTTTAATATATAGACTCTTACCTGGTCCAGGTATCCAGCGATGCCGGCACCCAAGCAGATTCTTCAAATGGCTTTGGGAGCAGCATCTTTTTTAAGGGAAACCTGCAATGAAGCCTTCTAGCTTACCAGCCAGATTTTACTGTGCTTTATGAATGGTCCTGGAGTCTTCTGGGACCAGTGTGTCCCAGAAGTTTCGGGGGGGGGGGGGGGGG
>BLSH010329253.1:1312350-1324591 GCA_018402905.1 Glandirana rugosa
ATAGTTCCAGAACGTCCTTGGCCACCTAGTCCCTCCAGACCGTAACGGCTTGACCTCCTTTATGATGTATGTCAGGACGAGTGGTAATAACCGTGGGGAAGTACAAAACGTATTGACTCACTTACAGAAGTCTTTATTTACCTTTATATGGTTTAAATATAGTCGTCCTAGAAAATTAACCTCCAGGTTTCATTAAATTGTTTCTGTTAACAATAAAGTTGTATCTATAACATTAATATTTCTTTTTTGTCTTTTGGTCGTACACGTGATTATAACCGTGGGGAGGAATTATAAACCAACGTGTGGGAAACCGTCGCTACTGTCGGGCAAAACATGAAGGGGTGCCAATAATGGTGAGCAGGACTGTATGTAGTATTTCCTCCAGTTCGGCAATGCCAGACCTCCCTGATCCACCGGTTCCTGCAAGACCTTGATACTTATGCGGGGTGGGGAAGGGGCCCAGAGACACGAACCAGTGATGCCCTCTAATTGCTTAAAGAAGGACAGCGGGACCCTCACTGGCGCGTGTCTGGGAAAATATAGGATTACTGGAAGAAGCTTCATTTTAATGAGGTTCACCCGCCCCATCAACGAGAGAGGAAGTCTCTGCCAGGCCTGCATTTTATTTTTGAGGAGAGGCACCAAGGGAGCTAGATTCAGCTGGAAATAGTCCCTAACATTGGCCGTTACTCTAACACCCAGATAAGTGAACGAGGAGACCCACTTGAGTGGCAAGTCTGGGTCCGCCCCGTCCCTCGCTGCAGCGTCAAGTGGAAGGATAGATACAGTGAAATCGTTCATTATTTTAAGTGCTGCCCTGAGGGACTCTTTCGGGTCCCCAAGAAACAGCAACATATCGTCAGCATATAGCGCTAAACACTCTCTTAGATTGCCTACCTTAACAGCCTGAATGTCCGGGGAGGACCTAAGGGCGATCGCTATTGGTTCCATCATGAGGCAGAACAGGTAAGGGGACAGAGGACATCCCTGCCTCGTACCCCTTCCTATGCCGAAAAAGGAGACAGCATTACCCATTCGTATAGCCGTTCTGGGTCTGCTGTAAAGCAAACTCACCCACTTCCGAAAGCCCGGCCCGAAACCCATTTGCTCCAGGACTTTACCCATGTAGTGCCAGTCTATGGAGTCGAATGCTTTTTCTATGTCGATGGAGACCACCACACGTGACAATCCCTCTCCAGCTGGCAGCAGGAGGTGGGTGAAAAGGTTGGTGTCCGTGGACTTGCCTGGCATAAACCCAGTTTGGTCTGAGTCTATCAGTGTGGAGACAACTTTGGCCACCCTGGCAGACAAGACCTTGGTCAAAATCTTAAAATCTGTATTCAGAAGCGCTATGGGGCGGTACGAGGAACATTCCAAGGGGTCCTTGCCCGGCTTCGGGAGCAACACCATATACGTATCCACCATAGAGGCAGGGAGGGAACCACTCTCCACACAATCTACAAACAGCTTAACAAGTCTGGGTGCCATTATTTCAATGTGATTTTTGTAAAGGTCTATCGGGAAACCGTCTGGTCCCGGGGCCTTATTAGGAGGGAAGGAGCAGATGGCCGCCTCAACTTCTTTGATCGTGATGGGAGCATCTAAGATCTCCCTATCCTGATCTGACATAGTGGGAATCTCCAGAGATGCCAATTTGGAATCTAGAGCCGACACGTCGTACTGCGGGATGGGAGCGTAGAGTGTGGAGTAGAATCGCTCAAATTCAGTCAGTATGGCCGCGGGTTCAGTCACCAGGCCCCCCCCCATTCGTCTAATACTAGGAATACAGGAGTTGGGCCTAAAATCTGCCACTAGCATGGCAAAAAGCTTACCATTTTTGCCCCCTTCGGCGAAGAGCGACGCCGTCCTATGACCAGCCTCTGTATGCACCAAGTTCGTGTAGTGTAGGGAGAGGCCCCTGCGGGCCTGTAGCAGAGATGAATAATTGGTTTCTGTGGGGGACTCTGCAAATCTCTCCGCACATGCCCCCTCCTCCTCCTGTAACATCTTTAGTTCAGTGCCATGCTCCCTTCGTGCCTCTTTAACCGCAGAAATGCATTCACCCCTAATAACAGCCTTATATGCATCCCAGAGCGTCCCTACATCAGCCGAGCCTTCATTCAGTTCCCAATATGAGGAGGTAGCCTTCTGTATATGCGACTGAACCTGCTCATTTTGCAACCAGCCCGGGGATATCTTCCAGCCCCTCACCCTCGGCCCCCCCAATAAAAGGGTGAGCACCAAGGGGGAGTGGTCGGAGATACCACCCGCCAAATACTCCGCATCCTGCACACAGGGGGTCAGCATTGAATTCTCAAAAGCTAGGTCTATCCGAGCCGCAGAGCGGTGAGCAGCCGACAGATGGGAATAGCACCTGTCCAGCGGATGTTTCCATCTCCAGAGCTCAGTCAGACCCATCACCGAGGCCCATGAGTTCAGATCCTGAGAGCACTCTCTAGCCGGGTTGGACGTGTCCAAGACTGCATTAAAATCCCCCATGACCAACAGGGGGAGCTGCAGATAGGGCGCCAATCCGGTCCAGAGGTCATGCAATAATTGGATTTTGGAAGGCGGAGGCAGATACACATTAACCAACAACATTTTCTTATAACATATATCAATGACCAGGGCGACATACCTACCCCCCGGATCAGAGATCACCTGGTGAATGTAGCACAGTACCGCCCTGCTTACCAGGATCGACGTACCTCTAGCATAGGAGGAGTACATGGAGTGAAACCCCCACTGGATCCATGGTCGCCGCAAGGACAGCACCCTGCCCCCCTCCAGATGTGTTTCCTGGAGTAGGATCACATGTGGTTTATATTGTTTAAGACAATGAAATACAGAAGCCCTCTTGTATTTATCTCCCAGACCCCTGATATTCCAAGAAAGGAACCTTATGTGATCAGCCATTGTCCCGCCAAAAGATGGTATACCATGTGTACTCGGACTCCCTCCACCCATAGGGGGCCTGCCCATGGCCAGAGCCCATCCCACCCCACCCCCCAATGGCACCAAGAATTAGAAACCAGCCCCCCAAGCAGATTGTAACTTTCCCTGCCATTATACCTTAACCAGTCAACTGGACTGAACCTGGTATGTGGCCTTATCCCGTTGAGAACAACAATATCAACTCAACCCAACAGTTATTTACTTAGAGGAGGGACCGAATGTCCCAATTAGTCCGACAAAAAGTACTCTTGTCCTGGGAATTTCCTGTCAGCTCCGTGTCTCAGGACAAACCTTGCAGACACTAAACAGTGCAGGATGCATAACTCTTTTCCACCGGGGGGGCAATGCCCACCAGCGAGCCCCGAGTCCCGCAACAAAATCACACCCACCGCCCTAGCCCAAAACCAGGTTGTAGCAGTCAGGATACCTTGTTAGATAAACTGGATAACAGGCATGCACAACAGGTGCTCAGGAAACTCAGATTCAAAACCCCCAGGGTCCTAATTCAGGAGAAAAAGGGCAATTTGCATTTATGGGAGTCCATCTAGCCAGTCACCGGCCTCCTGAGGGGTTTCAAAGAATTTGACAGAGCCCTTAAATTGTACACGAAGCTTGCTGGGGTATAGCATGCTGTACTGAATAGCCTTGTCTCTCAGGCGCTTTCTGACATCATTAAAGGACCGACGTCTGCGATGGGTCTCAGCCGAGAAGTCTGGAAACAGCATGACTTGGGCATTATCGTATTTAAGCTGTTGCTTTCTGAATTCTGCCAGGATGCGATCCCTATCCCTGAAATTCAGGAATCGCACTAGGAATGGCCTAGGATAGGAGCCTGGGGGACGGGGGCCTGTGGGTACCCAATGAGCTCTTTCCACCACATAAGTGGGGGGTAAATCACCCAATGTCAGCAGCTGTTGGAAAAAGCGTTCAGCAAAGAGAGTAGGATTATCCCCCTCAGACCCTTCCGGCAAGCCCACCACTCTTACATTGTTCCTCCTTTGTCTGTCCTCTGCGTCCTCATCTCTCCTTTGCAGCGATTTGACCAGGCCTTGTAGCTCTGCAAGCTGCGCTCCATAGGTATGAGAGGCGTCTTCCACATCTGAGATCCGCTCCTCCGCTGCGGTGAGCCTGCCCCTGATCTTGTCCATGTCATGGCGGATGAGGTTATATTCTGTAGCTAAGTGGTCTATGCGGACCATGACTGCGGCGCTGCTGGTATTAATGGCCTCCAGGATCGGCCCGGTGATGGATTCTTGCGGCGACTCCAACTCTGGGGAACTAGGAACAGAATGGACCAGGGTAGTGGATGCACCCGGACTATGTATCCCCCCTTCCACAGCAGCCTCCATCGCCCGAGTCGCCACCTGTGTGTCTGTGACACACTTCCCCTTCTGCTCTGCTAGCAAGATGGCGGAGGAGGGGCCCTGACCCAGGCCCTGCACCGAGCGGGTCTGGCGCGGCTCCAGTGGCCCTTTTTTTGCGGCTTTATGGTTCACAGTGGGCATGACCGGAGTCTATAGTCCCCGTTCCCAAGAGGCGATGCTTCACTCTCCCAGGGCCTAGGCAGATGGGAGACTCGGTGCGGGCGCTGCGCGGGTGTAGCAAGATGGCCGTCGCTACCCGGGACTAGGCCCAAGCCGCGGTATGTCTTGACGGCGGCTCCCGCTCGCCAATAAACGTTCCCTCAGGTTCAGGCTGCCAGCTGGGGGCACACAACACCCCGATGGAAGTGTAGGAAAGTCAGATGCATCAGCTCTGCACAGGATTAGAGTCAGGATGTCAAGAGCTCCTCTCAAGCACGTCTGCTCAGCTCACCATCCGGCCACGCCCCCCTTCTGCTGGTTTTTTGAGGTTATCTTTTGTTGTACACATTGACTGTGAAGACCTTTCAAGTGTCACCACTAGGTAGGAATAATTTATACACTGCTCAATTGAGTAAATACCTACTTTTACAAAAGGGCAAGAAACAGATAGATATATACACACTAGGGCTCTGCTCCCCCCTTTCCCCCCCCCCTCCCTTTCTCCCCCTTATGTTTACTATGATGTATTTGTTATGTTTCTCTTTCCCTTTGCTTTAGATAAAGCATGTCTAGGCACCTACTGAGGAAATTCGAGGAGAAAAAGACAGTAATGTTTTGGCACATATATCCAAGAGGATATTAACCCCTTGGGACTAAGGGTCCAAATCTTCCCCACCTTAGACAACAGTGATGAAACTTTTTTAAAAATGGGGGGAAAATAACCTTTAACAACGTTCAAAGATCATGATGAAGTTACTTATTGAGGAATGTGCAAATACTGTGAATAGACCCTCGCGCTACTACATATAAATGGTAAACCAATGAGCGGTCAGCTGCTGCAATATCAAGTATTAAACACAATAATACTGAGGTCATATAAAGTAGGTGTGGATACTGCGCACTCTGACTGATAAATGAATACTTGATGCAATAAAACATATACAAAAACAACTCATGCAATGTAAAATCTCAATCGGTATGTAGAATATAAGTGCAAGTGAAACATATAAATAAATAAATGCATAAAAATATATACAGATATAAAACACTGTGTCCAATGTGATGAATGTTATTAAAAGGCTAGTTCCCTGTTGTTGTGTATGGGCGAGGAGGACCATCTACAACAACAGGGATAATAGTGGAGGATTAGTATATAAAGGTGCAGCGCTAGGAGTATAAACAAGTGATATTTAGTCCATGATTTTCACTTGATGGATAAAGTGGGGAAGTCAACTGTGCCCGTCACCAACACCAAACACACTGTCCCTTACCAGGAATCCAGGACCCCCACTACAGGGGTCAAAAGCGCTCTCTGGCAAGAGAAAATCCACCACAGCATATATTGATAGATGTTTGCAATCCTTGGACCGAGGTCCCAGTTCCCAGTGTCATCTCAGCTCACAATCATATGTAGGGATAACAAAGGGGAAAGACTCATGGTGCAGTACCTCAAACTCAGTCTTTATTGCCCCAAGTAAAAAAACACTTACATTAAAACCCGTGCTTCAGACACATCTGCTCGCCGAGAGCCTTCCCCGCTTTCAAACGGAGGTTCCCACAACTGAGATGGCTGCGGCGCTCTCTCCCTCACTAGGGAGGAGCCTAGGACGACACGCAGGAGTGAGGGAGAGAGCGCGGCAGCCATCTCAGTTGTGGGAACCTCCGTTTGAAAGCGGGGAAGGCTCTCGGCGAGCAGATGTGTCTGAAGCACGGGTTTTAATGTAAGTGTTTTTTTTTTACTTCCCCACTTTATCCATCAAGTGAAAATCATGGACTAAATATCACTTGTTTATACTCATAGAGCTGCACCTTTATATACTGATCTTTTAGATATTGTTGGAATTTGCAATATTGTGTCAGCAGCTTGGTCTTATTATTGTTATTGATTGTTTATTTTAAAAGCGCATAGAGTGAAGACCCCCCCAGACTGGCTTCACCTACACTTTAATTTTTGAACAAAAGCACATCGCTGTTTGGCACGGAGGCATTTTGGAGCACCAATTGATTTTTATTGAACTATAGACTGCACTGCCATTTGCTCGCACCAGGGCAAATACTTGAGGTGGCGAACCGCCAGTATCAATACCTCTATGAACTAGCCTTTTAATAACATTCATCACATTAGACACAGTGTTTTATATCTGTATATATTTTTATGCATTTATGTCTTTATATGTTTCACTTGCACTTATATTCTGCATACCGAATGAGATTTTACATTGCACGAGTTGTTTTTGTATATGTTTTATTGCATCAAGTATTCATTTATCAGTCAGAGTGCGCAGTATCCACACCTACTTTATATGACTTATTGAGGATTATCAAAGAGAATCTCCTCGGTTGAGAGGGACATCAACATCGTCTATTCCCAATTAGAGGCATTCAAGGATCATCCAAGCTATAGGGAACAGGAAGAGTATTAAGAACCATATTGACCAAACAGGCAAAGAAATTATCACCACCAAGGAACGCAAGTTCTGGTGGGATAAGACGGCCTTCAGGGAGGGAAAAGCATATAGTTGGCATAATACAAACCCACACAACAGACAAGTTGGACAGAATGACAATTTCCGAACTTACAATAAACAAGAGAGATCCAATTTTTGTCTCAACTCAGTTTCCTCTTCTAATTCACAGATTTCACAAGGAAAAAAAAGGGATCACAAAAGCATAAAAGGCGATCACCAAATGCCACAAAAAAATCCAATAAAAGACATATCACTGAATCCACGGTTTCTAATAGCCCTTTCAATCAGGTGACGGGTATGGCACACTCACACAAATCTGACGCTACACGAGGTGGCCCCTCTGGGCATTCAGGGCCCCACACTGAGACAAATATACCATACAATCACAAAGGAAATACGGAGGAGCACTCTGGGGATTTTCCCGGGGAGAGTTCAACAAATGTCACTTAACGGGACAGGGTGAGAGGAAGCCAGAGACAGATGGGGAATTGGGACTTGACATTATCAACTCATCTGATTATACATTAACAACTGAGGAAATACAATTATTACAGAGGGGGCTCACTTTTTGCCCCCAGTCTGAGACAGACATTTTTGAGGTCAAGAAGGACCTACATTTGTTTGCGAGGAGACTGCTATTGCAGAGTCTCCATGCAAATAGGGATCCAAAAACAATGAAAAACTCACTACCAACTAGCAGGGACATCTTTACAGAACGGGAAACGAATGCTCTAGCCGATTTGGATGCACTCCTGGCGGAGCAAGCTCAGGAGGAGCTCATTGATCAATATGACATTGAGGCCCTCCTAGTGAATCCCAAAGAGAAAGGGGAAGAAACTAAAATTGAGAGTGTAGATGTTTCCCATCTTAGAAAAAAGTCTGCCAAATTTCCCCCCCTGGACTCCAATTCCAGTATTGGAGCCTTTTTGGCTATGACCTTCCTTGAATTGAATAAAATAAAAAGATCACAGAAACAGGACAATCTCTCAACGGGTGAGAGGGAAGCCCTAAAAACTTTAAAAGAATTGCATCAGCTTACGATAAAGCCCTCAGACAAGGGAGGAAACGTCATGGTGATGACAAATATACAATACCATCAAATGTGCATGATCATTTTGCGAAATAGAGAATGGTATCGACCAATCTCACGTGCAGTCATTGAGGAATATAATAAACAATTTTACATCCTTGTGGACACGGCTTATTTGGACAATCTTATTGATAAACAAATATGGGACTTTATTCGAACGACCTTTCCAAGAGTTCCCACCTTTTACAGCCTGCCCAAGGTCCACAAGGATGTAAGAAATCCCCCAGGCAGACCTATTGTGTCTGGCCGGGGATCCATTACCAAAAATCTGAGCAGGTTTATTGACACACAACTGCGTCCCCTGGTAGCGAATTTACCTTTGTATATCAGGGATACGGTGCATCTCCTGCAGAGCTTGGAGGGCCTCCACAGACCCCTGGGGGGCCTGGTTGGTCTCTGGATGTGGAGGCCCTCTACTGCTCAATTCCTCACCAACGGGGGGTGGAGGTTGTTAGACATTTCTTGTCACAATCACATCGGGATGATGCCACGTTCCACGAATTCTTGACTGCAGTCCTAAATTTTATTCTGACCCATATCTTCTCATTCGACGGATCCCACTTCCTCCAGGTGCAGGGCGTAGCGATGGGGACATGTTGTGCCCCATCCTACGCCAATCTGTACCTGGGGGAGTGGGAAAGGACATTTTTGTCGAGTGAAGACCTGAGCCAGTTCACTAGTTGCATTCTGGTCTGGCTCAGGTATATAGACAATATTTTTATCATATGGGGAGGAACTAGGGACCTCATTGATCAATGCCTAGTGGCCATGAACAACAATGACCTTAATCTTAGATTCACTATGGTAGCAAATGAGATGAGATTAACATTTCTAGATGTGGTCATTTATAAGGGTAAGGAGGGCAGATTGGAAAGTACCCTATTTCGAAGAGACAGTGGGGGATCAAATAATCCATGCTACGAGTTCCCACCCTGAAAATCTGGTGAAATCAATACCGTATGGACAGTATTTTTCGACTTCGCCGCAACTGTTCTAGCGAACAATCCTTTCAGGAAGAATCAAACAAACTGAAAACAAGACTCTTGCAAAGACAATACTCCAACTCTACCCTCAAAAAGGCCTTTAAACGGGCGAGGGCAAAAACCAGACAGGAATTATTGTTTGGGGAGAGTCAAACAAGTAAGAGGAAAAAAGGGCCCCAATCCAATCGCAGTAGAATAATTATCACTTATACAAAACAACATCAGCCTATTCGACAGATCCTTACTAAACACTCAGCCAATGGCAGAGATCGCTGATCGGAGTGTTCTGGTGGGGGGGATGTCCCCATCAGAACCCAACAGCTCAGCGTGAGTACATTGGCTCCAACCGGAGCAGACAGTTTGTTTTTTTTCGTTCAACCCAAAAACACTGAAAGTTTGTATCAGTAAGGTCTGTACTGTGAGCAGGGTCCAGACCTGCTGCAGTACACTGAAGAGTCAAGGCCTTATTATGGTAGAAAGCAACAGACACTGATCATTGTCAATCTTGTAGGTCAAGAGGTTCCTCAGGAGAAGGATAGGGCTAAAATGATAAAGCACCATATAGGGGCACAATAATTAGTGAGGGAAAAGAACTCTGCAGTGTGACATCGAGTGGGATACTATGCAAGGACAGATCCTACCCAGAATTAGAGATTCCAAAGGTTCAAGAAACTTGAGCCTGGGTAGACACACAATTGAGTGTGGTAATAGCAGAAGGGTACTGAAGGGCAACTAAAGGAGGTGCTTGATTTACAAGTCTAGAGTGAAAGCTACAGGGAGAAACCTGAGCATCCGAACAGTGAGAATAGCAAACACTAAGGGCCCCAGTAGAATGAACAAACAAGTCCCCACTTACAAAAGAGGGGTTGCACCATAGGTGTGCGCAGCAAATTGCATTAGGGTGTGCACCCTAAAGCTCAAGCACACGTGTCTACATATATATGGTGTTGGCAGGGAGATCAGTCTCCCTGCCGGCACAATGAAAGACAAGTGCGTAAACAAAGCCAGTAAGATGGAGATATTTCCCATCTTCCTGCTGGTACACAGAACAATAATGCTAATGTGCATGGGGTGATTAGGGTGTGCCCAGGCAGACCCTGTGCGCACGCCTACGGGTTGCACCTTCATGCAGAAGGCTAAGCATATGAGACAGATGGCTTCTGGCTTTGGTATCCGCTGTTTAAGTGAGATGTATACTGATCACTGAGTTACTAATGCAGTAGTAGATGAAGGTGTGTGTGGAGGGGGTTCTCTACCCCATCCACAAACCTTCTGCATTGAAGAAGGCATACTCTGTGGTCACCAGTAGTACAGAGAATAGGATGGTCAATAACGTATCCAAAGAGATGCCTTCCCTAAAAGGTGAAATGAATCAGTTGTTCCTTAGGCATATAATCAGCATCCCAGGCATGAAGCCAGAGTGTCCTACACATATAAACAGACATTACTCCAATCTAAGGCACAAGCTTAGGTGTTGTAAAAAGGCATCACAACTTAAAGTGGTTGCAAACCCCATTCATGAAATCTGACCTGGGCACATATTTGTAGTGTTTACTTATCTCTCTCCAAAGCCCTGAGTGTCATGTCTTTCTGCTGCTCTGTTCCTCTGTTATCAGCATGACAAACAGTTCTCTAACACCTGAGATAAAAGCAGCTGGAACTTTGTGTCGAGACGGAACTTAGGGATAGATAAGCAGACGGCAGCGCTGCAGGTTTCTTTGTTCCTCTGCCTATGTGGAGGCGGGTGTGTGCCTTTCCTCCAACCAGCTCTCACACAGTGTATGCCCAGACTCTACACCCACTGCTGCATGAGGAAGAAAGATTTGTAACACAATGTGCACTTTCTAAACAATGTACAGGGTGGGCCATTTATATGGATACACCTTAATAAAATGGGAATGGTTGGTGATATTAACTTCCTGTTTGTGGCACATTAGTATATGTGAGGGGGGAAACTTTTCAAGATGGGTGGTGACCATGGCGGCCATTTTGAAGTCGGTCATTTTGAATCCAACTTTTGTTTTTTCAATAGGAAGAGGGTCATGTGACACATCAAGCGTATTGGGAATTTAACGAGAAAAACAATGGTGTACTTGGTTTTAACGTAACTTTATTCTTTCAAGAGTTATTTACAATTTTCTGACCACTTATAAAATGTGTTCAATGTGCTGCCCATTGTGTTGGATTGTCAATGCAACCCTCTTCTCCCACTCTTCACATACTGATGGCAACACCGCAGGAGAAATGCTAGCACAGGCTTCCAGTATCTGTAGTTTCAGGTGCTGCACATCTCGTATCTTCACAGCATAGACAATTGCCTTCAGATGACCCCAAAGATAAAAGTCTAAGGGGGTCAGATCGGGAGACCTTGGGGGTCATTCAACTGGCCCACGACGACCAATCCAGTTGAATGGCCCCCAAGGTCTCCCGATCTGACCCCCCTGCCTTTCTAAAGAAGCTGAGGGTAAAGGTGATGGACTGGCCAAGCATGTCTCCATACCTAAACCCTATTGAGCATCTGTGGGGCATCCTCAAAACAGAAGGTGGAGGAGCACAAGGTCTAACATCCACTAGATCCATGACGTCCCCATGGAGGAGTGGAAGAGAACTCCAGTGGCAACCTGTGAAGCGCTGGCGAACTCCATGCCCAAGAGGGCTAAGGCAGTGCTAGAAAATAATGGTGGCCACACAAAATATTGACACTTTGAGCCCAATTTGGACATTTTCACTTAGAGGTGTGCTCCCTTTTGTTGCCAGCAGTTTAGACATTAATGGCTGTGTCGAGTTATGTTGAGGGGACAGCAAATTTTCACTGTTATACAAGCTGTGCACTCGCTACTTTACATTGTAGCAAAGTGTAATTTCTTCAATGTTGTCACATGAAAATATATATTTACAGAAATAATGTGAGGGGTGTACTCACTTTTGTGAGATACTGTATACTTATAAAACCTTATGTAGAGAGATTTGTTTCATCTCAGTGTATCATCTGAGGCTATTCTCTTCACTAGGTATAGGAGAGGGTTTACAACCACTTTCACCATAGGGATCCTGACATCTGTTCCTAAAGTTCCAGGACCCAAGGGTTTGACCTTGTGCTGGAGGGGTCTGCTTTAAGAGCAATAATCCACTGTGACATAGTTTAGAAGTCAAAATCAGAGTTAGTCCAGTTATTACAAGCTAAGACTTCAACTCAGCAATATAAAAACAATTCATCCGCCC
>BLSH010329253.1:1338314-1349365 GCA_018402905.1 Glandirana rugosa
GTGACAGTGCATGGACCACCTACTCAGACTGAATACGTCACCCATTGGAGGGAATGCTGGGACTGAGCCCTTGGGGACCATCTCATCTGTCCACCGAGCCCTCACGTCCTACCGTGCTCCCAACCTGACCCAGTGACCACAACTATCCTTCAGGCATCCACGTGAGCACGTGTTCTTCGCACCAGCATGTCCGGCACAGCACTTCGACCGACCGCCACGTCATGTCTTCCTCGTCCGTCTACCTACCAGCCCAAGTCCGTCCCAGCAGTTGTCCGCCCGTCGTCTTCACGTCCTCCCACCAGCATCCGTCAGGTCCCCAGCCACGTCCGCCCTTAGTCGTTATCCTGCACTCCCGAGCCACCTGTCTACTCTACCAGGGGTTCCCGAGTCAGGGTCGTAAGGGAGGTTACCCACTGCATAAGTCAGACTCATCCACCAGGTACGTGACAGTGACAGAAAGATGGATGAAGTTGATGGGGAGACTGGCCTCCTCATGAGATCAACGGCCCTGTACCAATAAATGATCCATCAAACATCCCTACCCAAAAACACTGGCATCTGTGGTGATGACCTGTTAAATGAGGGGGGAGAAAGGTCTTCCTGGGCGAGAGACGAGGAGAACAAAGGCACCAGGTCAAAGTTTTTTTTGGTTGAGATAGACTGATGAGCTGATCAAGAGAACACGGAAATCAGCTCCACTTGGTCAGAATCTATCTCCAGAGGAGTGGAAAGTTGTGTGTAAGCAACTGCTTCAAAAGGAAACCACAAGGCTCTAAATTCTCATGCAGAAATGGATGGATGCGATCCACAGAGAAATTAGGTGACAGATATGAAGCAGCTTAATATTCTGGCCAATGGAATCCATGAATGCTCAAACATTTGACACATCTAAATGTGGGTGTGAAATGCAGATTTAGGTGCATTTAAGCTTTTTTTTTGTCCTGCCAGGAGCAAAAGCGTTCAGGGGAGGAAAAAAAAAAAATGTTCTGTGTGCATGAGGCAGTGCACCATTTTCAACTTTTTTTGTAGACAGAACGTGAGGGAAAATTTGCAAGAGGGACAAAGACGGCTATAAAAAGCGGACGGGTTTTATACATAAAACCCCTATGTGCAATTTATCACCTATTTCCCAATCAGCAAAATCAACTGGGCTTCTTTTTATATCTCCAAATCTCATCACTTTTTGATGCAAATGCACTTAATTTGGGACTTCTTTTATTTTTTTTATGTAAAATCAGATGAATATCTGCTTTTGATCCGAGCACTTTATCACTATTTCACATATCGCATAATACTGTTTTTGTTTTTTTTTTTAATTATGGATAGTCATCCATGCATATTTGTCTATTTTTGCTGTTCAGCTTCTTTAATTAGTGCACTTTATCACTGTTTCACATATTATCGCATTTTATTTTTTAAATTAGGTATAGTCATATATGCATATTTGTCTATTTTTTTGCTTCATTGCTTATTGGCGCACTTCTTCAAGGTTTCACTTATTATTGCATATTATCGCCCAACTGCTTTTTTTTGGTTGTTTGAAATCAGGGATAGCTATTCATGCATGTGTGTATTTTTGCTGCACATTATCATTGGTTTACAACATTATCCCATATTACTTTTGGTTTTGTTTTTTTTATTTCATGCCTATTTGTCTTATGCTGTATAGCTTCCTAAATTAGCACACCATTTTTTATTTTCATTATTTATGCTAGTGTTGAGATCACTTGCTAATGGTTGAAGCCTTTTCATGTGTATTTTTAGAGTGATATATTATCCTTTGGTATTTATTTTGTATATTAGTTTTGGTTGGTTGTGAGGTCCAAAGCAGTGCACAAGTATTTCAGATTTAATTTTTAACAGCTTGTGCTATCACAACTTTAAACCTTAACCCCCCTTTTATACACCCCCTACAGAGCCAGAGCTGCCCTTTAACATGCAGCTTCCAAAGTATTACAGACCACCCCCCAACTGCATCAACCTTTCCCATGCAGCCCTACGGACCACTGTACCACAAACCCCCTTCCTTTATGAAGACCAGCTCAAACATGCTCTGGACATGGGCAGCAGACTCCAGGGTAGAATAAATACTACCTGTGCTGTAAGAAAGGGGTGCCTGTTTCATAGGCAGTACTCTATAGTACTCACTGGTAGCCTGGCAAGAGGACCCAAGTGCCAACAAGTCACATGCAGCTGGGAGCAGGATACAAACTAATGCACCACCTAGCAGCAGACTGTCCAGGGACCTAGATCCTGGACACATGTACACTGTGAAGCAATGTCCTAAATCGCAGGATTGTCCCACAGAATCCCAGACACTTAGCAACTATACAATTGCTGTAGGACTTCTACAGATAGTTTTGATACCAGCCACCCACAAAACCCTGCCCAAAAACATAAAAATGACACTTTGTTGTAAAACAAACGACACAGAGCATTGTGATAGCAGGTTCTGGCAGCTGTATTAAGTTAACGCTACAGGAGGGAAAAACAAGACAGACATTCTAAAAAAATATATAAATTACATTAGTAAACAGAAAACTGGACATAGGAAACATACTTTAGACAGCTGCCTGACTTCATTAAGCTGACGCGCAAACACGGTGAAAAATAAACTCACATATCTGCAATGGTGCCTCTTAACATTTTTTTTGTCATTTTTGTTAAAAAACAAAACCAAGAAAAAAAAAAACACAACTTGTACAAACCACTAAAAACCTCTTTCCCTTGGCTGGTTAAAATACTCAGTTTTCTTCTATTGAGCGTGTTTTGTAGTCTTCCTGAGCAAATCATTGGTTAAAAAAAAATTATAACGGTATAGTACAGTAAAACAACCACATCGACTTCTCAAAATAAAGACCCTCCATTTGTGTCACAGGGCTTGTAAACACTTACCTTCAGGTTTTGTACTAGGCACCCTTAAGTAACCTCATCTTACCTTCAACCAAACCACCCCATTTAACCCTGAAAAAAAACAAAAAAAAAAAAAAAAAAAAAAAAAAACCCTTTCCACAATTCAATGTTTGGTACCGCTTCAACCAGTTACAAGGCTGTAATGCAGCCCCTCTCAACAATTTCACCCAAGGAGACCCTTACAATGATTTTTAGGTCTCAGGAAACCCCTGTCAAGATTAGTTTAATGGTGGTCATTAGGAAAATAACCCTTAAATTGGTGGGAGTCAATGGGAAGAATGCCCAGTGATGGTCAGAATTCCACCTTTAAAGTCATGCTGCTGATGCGCAAGTGGTGTGGGACCTAACTAAGCAGGTACCAACACAATTGAAGTCACTTAGCCACAGCTCAAAGAACCCCTAGCCACCTCTAAAGGAACCCTTGTTGAGAATGGTTGCTTTAACGTTTAGGGGAGTATTTGGCCCTAATGCAAATAACTTTTTCCCCCAAAAGATTACTTAAAGCGGAGCTCCACCCAAAAGGGGAAGCGCCACTTATCTGCCTCCACCCCCCTCTACTGCCACATTTGGCACCTTTTGGGGGAGGGCGGCTACCTAGTTTTGAAGCCGCAAGGCTCCAATGACAGTGGCGGCAGCACCCGCCTGAAAAATAGGCTCAGGTGAAGACTACAATATTTGTAGGTGTGAACTTAATATTTCTGCAGGAGCCTGGGGCTCCTCTAAGGACTGCAGCAAGTAAAAGGTAATAGAAAGCACCTTGGGGTGTCTCCTTCAAAACCTGAGTATTCATAATGAATATAGGGTTTACTTGTGCCACAACTAAGGCTCATAAAACCCTTTTAGACACTGTTTTAGGGGGTAAGCATTAACGTTCTCCTTTAACACACGATGCCCTAGCGCTTGCACATCTATTCTTAAAGAACATTATATACTTTAAAGAAGGCAGAAAAGAAAAAACTGGCCACTTGCTTCTTTGCAGTTATGAAGGTTTAGAGCATTGTGCAAGGGTGATAAAAATGCTTCCTGTATTAATCAAGCCCTGCCCACTGTATATCGCCGCTAAGAGGTTAGACATTGTGAAAATGTAGTGTCACAGTGACAATGAGGTACAGCATGACAGACGAGCTCGTCATACCCGACTTTTCCATTGGCTAATCTGCTAGCGCTATATTGGTGACAGGCAGCTTGTAGGCACAAACAACTGCTTTTACCTCCCCAACCACCCTCCTTATACAATGGATGTGCTTCGAAATAATACTTGTATATAGAGTGATCAAATGCCACACTGACTGAATGGCAAAAAAAGCTAAAGTAAAAGAACAAATTGCATTGTTGCACGTTAAACAGCATATGCTATGCTGGAATGAAGCTATGCTAGAAAATGAATGAAAGCAAAAATCACCAAGTAACAAAATCAGTTCTTATTTCAGAACCTCCCATGCCCAGGTTCAATGAAGTGGTGCATAGTATAAAAGAATGTTCATCTACAAGAACTTACCCCTTAAATCGAAACTACAAAGTATCTGAGCACCACAAACCAAAATCGCTATGTAATTCATTTTTAATATTCAAGCTTGGCAAACTAACCCATTCACCTATGTCTCTAGGCTTTATTTTTCTGAGAAATCACTTAAAACACCCTCCTAGCATGTCTGGCCATGGCCATCTTGAGTAAGGGCAGATGGTTCATGTTCAATATTTTAGCTGCCCTTGCCCTGAAGTTTCCTGGGATGTATGACATTTGCTTAGGCATGAAAACTAGAAAGTAACTAAAGAAATGTAAAAACAGTTTAAAACAAGTAAACATGATATGCTTTCCTATCTAGTTGCTAATACTACCAGGATAAGGATTCAACATAGTCAATGTTGATTTAGAGCAGTGGTTCTCAACTCCTGTCCTCAGGACCCACCAACAGGCCAGATATTCAGTATTACCTTGGGGAGATGCAGACTAGAATACTGCAATCACTGAGCAGCAAATTATATCACCTGTGATGTATTTCAGTTATCTTGAAAACCTGGCCTGTTAGTGGGTCCCGAGGACAGGAGTTGAGAACCACTGATTTAGAGAGTGAAGTTTCAAATTCTAATACATTGCAATAAGCACCCCGCCATACATATACAGGAGCAATGTTCAGCGCACATAACCCATCACAACTATATTAGCAGGGATAATAAACTAGGGAAAATATCCAATAGTAATTCTCCTGATCCATCACCATTAACGGCACTGTATTTTTAGTTTTATAAAAAATGATGTGTGGTCCTTACAACCAAAGATACCTGCCTGACAACTAAGACTTACAGCCATTACCCCCGTCGCTGGAGGTTTGCATGTGCATAGTGCACTGATACCCCTCAACTCAACTGTCAAACCATCAAACAGCTGGTACAGGTAATGCACCGCTCAAGGAAAACCACCTTCCCTGTTGCTCAGCTGCCTCTGTATATGGACAGGTGATGGCCCTGCTTGCATCAGGAACATAGGAGATAAAAGGCTGGACGGCAGCACTCCGGTACAGTCATCTTTATTCCATGCAGTAAGAACAATGCTGTGTGTATGGTTTATTGTTTTTTTTTACGCATGGAATAAAAGTGATTGTATCGGAGTGCGGCCATCCAGCCTTTTTTCTCCTATATCAAACAGCTGGTGTTGTAGATCAGTGGTTCTCAGCCCTCAAGTACCCTCAACATGCCATGGTTTCAGGTTTTCCTTTATCTTGCACAGGTGCTTTAAATCAGTCAATGGCTTGGTATTTTGAACAGCTAATTTATCTAAGAGAAATTCCAAAAACATGGCCCATTGGGGGTACCTGAGGACTGAGGTTGAGACCCACTGTCGTAGATGATCGCGTGCAGCTCTGTGGCAACTGCATATTAAACAAAGGCTAAGATAGCAGCTTCCTTGGTTCTAAAAGCACAGGGGGGTTGAGTTCCACTTCAAGGGAAGGTAAGAAGTCTGTTTTATCCACTAGAAGATGACCCAAACCGATTAAAGCTGGCCATACATTATACAATTTTTTTGTTCAATTTCGTTTATATTCCCCTTCAACTATGCAGTACAAAAGGGCCTTCCTGATTGCATACAGATTGAAAGTATTTAGGTTTGACCCCATTTTATAAGGTTTTGGTAAATCTAAAGGAAAGTTGCACAAAACAATTGTATAATATATGGTCAACCTTACTCTAGTATTTGAAGGTTAAAATAAAAATGCACTTGCATTATTTAAAAAAAAAAAATACTAAAAACTCTTGCCTACATTACTTTTACCAATAACAAATGGAAATATAAAATTAATTAATAAGGTTGGTTCTATGTCTTTACATGCTTGTGACACACTAGCCATTCCATTGGGGTTCCACATACAGGCAGTCCCCGTGTTACAAGTTAGGAACTGTAGGTTAGCTCTGTAAAATTTGTTTTTAAGTTGGAACAGTACATTTTTAAGTGCAACTCAAGCCTGTGCAGTGATGTGGGATGTTTCAAGTGCTTCTGGGCATGCAGTCTTGTTATTTGGGGCTCTTGTGGCCATGCAGTACTGCAGCGTGGGATGTGTCTGGAGTAGGTTTGCAACTCAGATGTAGGAAACTCTGGGACTACAGAAATATGGCTACACTTCAGACTATACCATCTTTAATCTAGAGCAGGGTTTCTCAACCAGGGTTCGTCCAGAGGGTTCCTTGAGCAATGAGTAATATCTGCCTTTCAGATAAGCTCCACCATTGATCTTTTTAGGCATCTGCAAGGGGGAGATTATTCTCAATGATCATAAGTGTAATGTGCATTCTTCCCACTAATCATCACACTAATGTACTGCGAACTGTACATGTAATAACCATTAGCAGGGTTGCCTGAAGCCCAAAAAATTATTTCAAGGGTTCCTCCATGTGAAAAGAGTTGAGAAAGGCTGATCTACGGAAATCTAAATTTACTCTTTCCTCAAACCTGAAAGAGCATCATTGTGACACAGTCTCGGCTACAAATTTCCTAACTTGTACAAGATTGGATCATAGAACTTATTTAAGCTGGATATTACCTAATCTAGTTGCAGGCTACACATGTACAACTAATGACACTCAGTGCATCAATCAAGATTTCACTCCATAATGCTGCTGTTTATATGCACAGCAGATGGCAATCCTACCAGTTAAGCTCTGTATTTTATTTGTTATTAATGCAGAACTTAAGCCAAAAATAAAAAGCCCAGCCTGTCTGAACAGTGAAATGAGAAGCAGCTCTGACAGTCCGCTTTCTCCTCCTATCAGCATCTGAACGGATTGGCTCCTTGTGCTGCTTCTTCATCGCACACTACAGCTCCGCTGTACAGGGACTCCAAGAGGCTGATACCCGGTCTAATTGAAACGTAAGATGTATTAATAACAGGGCTGCCATGATTTGTGACTTTTATATCTACCTGGAGTTCAACTTTAAACATGAGTAAGCAGAGAGTTGCTATGTATACATTCCATGACAAATGTGCTCTGTTAACAGCAGGTCATACGGCAATTTCCTTTAAAGTTCATCTGTCAGTGAATGTGTACTATATTGGAACAGAATGTGTTTAAAGACGAACCAAACACACAAGTTGCCATCATTTTTAATGGCAGGGCTGTTAAGATCTGTAAAGCTGGAACACGTGTTATAATCTATTTGCACAATCTCCTTTTGATTCACAAGTAATTAAGTTAAACTGGGGTTTATCCAAACACTTCATATACAAACAGGTAGCCCCTTCTACTACAATGTTTATGATGAATCTTAAGAGTCAAAATCAGTGGCAAGGGAAGTGGTACAGTTAAGTATTAAAGTGGTTGTAAACCCTTACATATATTCAAACAAGTGATTGGCCTCAGGTGATACACAAAGATGAAACAAATCCTCTCTACATAAATTGTACCTGTTTATCTTCAGTGTTCTCTACGTCCATTCTAAGGGGGCGAAGAGCTGAAATTACACACTGCAGAGTTTAGAGAGGAGATATCCAAGAGCTGATTGGAAGGAAGAGACACACCTACCTCCACACAGCTCACAGGAACAGAGCTGAGGCTGTCAATCTGCTAGTGATGCCTCCCCTGTCACCAGTAAAGAAGGGAGGGGGGGGGGGTAGGTGGGACTTGAGGCAATGATTGGGTAGTGTCATATGGCTCCATCCCTGGTACAATGCAAAAGAGTCATCATTTTTATCTTGGTGTCAGGAAAACTTGTGAGATGTGATTCATGCTGAAACCAGAGGAACGACGCAACAGACTGAAAAGGAACTCAGTGCTCTTTGAGATAAGTACACACTATAAAAGGGATATGTTCTGTTCATATTTCACATCTGAGATTTACAACCACTTTAATTACTCGCTTTACAAGCTGGCCTATTTTACTACTTTTTAATTTAACAACAGAGTCTTTTTAATTCCCTCTGCTCTATACATAAATATTTAAAAATTCATTGCAATAACACATCAGTGTATGGTTTCAAAACAGTACATGGGGTAGGAAGACGCTACATACATTCTGGTTTATAGAACTAGAGAAGAGAGATGGTTTGTGCTGATAAAACATAGAATTTTGCATCAGTTGCCATTCCACTGTACTGTAAATAAGGGTGTCACACACACACACACACACACACACACACACACACACACACACACACACACACACACACACACACACACACACACACACACACACACGTTATTGCTGCACCACATGCACAATGTTGCATCTCTTTACCTGTACCTATCAAATTCATGGCAGCCATGGCTGTTCTGATGCACCAAAGTGTTTCATTGGTGTATCATAATAAAGCTCCTAGATATAAGTGTACTAGAACTCCCCCCCCCCCCCCCCCCCCATGAGAATATCACCTTTTAAAGCATTTTATCTGGAAGCCTTTGCTGCTTATTTACGGCTATTACACGGCCTAACAGATTACTTCACTAGACAGTGAAACATCTCAGTTAAGAATAGTAAAGCAAACACGTAAAGCCCTTATTAAAGGGGCAGCATTGGCCACTAAGTGCCAGAGCAAAAAGGACCCCTGAAAGTTTCAACCACCTAGGCATAGGTAACATAGCTCAAATTAACTTAAAAAAAAAAAAAAGACCTTAGAATTAAAACCAGCAGATTGGGACACAAAGGCAAATCATGTATATAGTACACTCATACTACCTACCACACTAGTGGGTTAATGGTATTACCTTTTAAAATCACTTCAGCCAAATAGGAAGCCCAGCTACCACCATCCTGCCATCCGCACGTGCTTGCTATAGCAGGAAATCCTCCTATGCACACTGCATCATGAGAGGCAAACAGGTAGGTACACTACCTGCAGAGGTAATAGGAAAATCTTGGCAGGTATTTTGGATAGTTGTGGGAATAGGTAGCTTTGTGAGGATCTTACTCCTTCCTATGTCACCTTCCCATTACTACTTGACAATGACTAAAATGGTGAAGGCCTTAAACCTCTGGTTAAACCGGATCTAGGCCTCTGCTGGAGGAATTTGCCACCACTTCCTGTCTCAAGGAAATGTCACTAGCACAGGAAAAAAGAGTGGAAATCTCCTTAACAGGGACACAGAAAACAAAAGCTGACAGAAACTCTAACCCTTCAACACTCTTTGAAAATACAGATCCCTTATTTGTGGCCCTTTCATTATATGAAAGTGTGGAAAAAAGTATTGAACAAAGCTACTAGATTTAATCTAAAGGTACAGCACTGGGCTCTGACAAAGTGCTAGTTCTGTTAAAAGGGCCATATTTAAATGGTAATTAAAAACACTACTCCAATTTCTTATGCCTAAAACACACAACCACAGCCAATCCTGAAGCTGGAGCAAAGTAAAAATGACTAAATGCAGAAATTTCTCTACTGAGTCTGTCTTGCTAATTTCTCTGGCATTGCAATAGCCCTAAAAATGATGTTCGGAAATGTTCCAACAGAATAAAAAAAATGAAAATAATTATAAAAATGTAGGCCTCATTCACATAGGGCCCATCAATTTGAACTCCCACATGAGGGCCAGGTATACCTGCAGGTAACCCACGTGTTCAGCACATCCTTATGCATGCAGCCCCATTGCTATCTATTGGGAAACAGCTGCTGCTTCCTATCTGACATCCATATTGATGCAAATACGCATCCCTAAACGCAGTCAGTGCAGAGTTCAGAAACGCATCCACATGGATGTCAAACTGGGATCAGCAACTGTGTCCGCACCTGCGCAGAAAACACCTGTGCATCACTGTGCAGGTAAACACGGACCTCATGCAAGCTATGCATTGATATACTCAGTGTGAACAAGGCCTTAATCTACAATGTTGTTGTATGCTTTTCCCTTTTAAGCAGATGTGGTTTGTTTTTTTTCTTTGTAACAATATATCCCCCTTGGGAGAAATTTGCTTTCAACCATACATTAGTTTCAGATTAAAAAAAAAAAGAAAAGAAAAAAAAAGAATTCATATATATATTTATACATGGCAGAGAGGGCAAGGTGGAGATGAGTCACATCTGATGCCTTCATAGTGTCCAGGCCAAATTTTCTTCAGTAGGTTAGTGTAATGGGGAGATTTTCTGAATCTTCTTTCATCAGGTGCTCCCAAACGTTCACTCGCAAGGTCTGATTCCAACTGGTGAACATCTGAGTCCTAATCACTGCTGGGTCACACATCAAGAGGTATATGGCAGTCATGTCCATCAAACTTAAGTGCTAAGAAAAAAAAGCTTCTGGATGCGATACAAACCAAGCACATTACCAGAAGTCATAAGTTCGGTTGTGCTGGGAGACTGGCAGGAAGAATGAGGCAGTGTAGAAATAGAACAAATAAGCAAGAAAATAATGTGCTATTACATCTGGTTATCAGAGAACCTGACAAAACAGCCCAAGTTCCCAGAATGCCAAGACAAGTGCTTTAAGTGGGAACTTCTCCCTGTGGATCTTATGTAAGATTCCATCAACATAACTCAGTTGGAGTGGGAGAAAAAGAAATTAAGGGAGGCATTTTGAAACAAAAATTGCTTGTTGTGTTCAAGGTTTAAAAAATAAACAAAAATTATCAACGTCATCTTTTAGCAGAAGGTTCACCAGTTATATCCACCTTTCAACTAATGCTCTCAAGCTTTACAAAGGCCTCTAGTTTGAGA
>BLSH010329253.1:1385584-1397175 GCA_018402905.1 Glandirana rugosa
TCACACACACGGATCTGAAGACAGTGGGCCTCGAGGGACTCAAGGTGGTATATCTACACATTACCTAACCTCGGTGTCTGATCCGATATCGATACTGAATACTAAGATGGTTAACAACCGAAACACCGTAACAGTAATCAATGTATATTTACCGACACACCCTATAATCTATTTATGAGACAGAGACAGGAATATGAAGAGGTTTATACAATATTGAGATACATAAATTGGTGAAGTTCTGTCGGACAAAGAACTTAAGACACGAATGCTCATCTCAACTCGCTTGAAGATCTTCAGGCCCAAGACGACCAAGCCGGCTTGAAGGGTCCGGGACAAAGTTCGGGTTCTGTCCGGACCCGAACCCGGACTTTGACCCGAAGTTCGGCCGAACCAGCAGAACCCGGACTTCTAGAAGTTCGCTCAACTCTACTCGTAAGCACAGAATTCAAGAAACAGGCTGTCTTGAAGTGGTTAAATACATAGAGTTATAACATATTTGGAGAAGTATAAGGACAGAGACAGAGTATTTATCTAATATCCCACACAGCCATTTATATGTAACTAATGACAATGCCACAAAGCCAACAATTGGTAGAATCATAAGTCATAGCTATAGCCTAGTCTGTGGCTCCAATCCATTACACATCTATATGGTGGAACTCAGGGAGCTCCGGGTGACAGAAGTCTAGGCACACACACTGGAGTGCACAGCAGATACTGTTACCCTATAGTAGGTACAGCTTCAGCTCCTAGACATAACCAAATAACTTAATTGGAACAGAAGCAAAACTGAGTCTCCTTAACTGTATATTTAAACAATGTAAATAAACAGTGGATTGCTGTATCCTTAACTTTATATAGTGCACACTAAGGTGGGAGACAGATAAAACCACCCAGCTCATAACATATCCAAATCTAGGATAAATGAAAGCTTCTGGCACCTTTGAATAAGCCTTGAAGTGTGCAACTAATGCCATCAGAAGGCCAACACCTGCAGGCATTAAACAAGCAATCATTAAACTCCGGTGTGTCCATGCAAACCTTGCATGGAGGTTAAACCCAGGAGTCTGCCAATTGAATCATGCAGGATTCCACATCTAAAGTTTTAGTTCAGCCTAAGAATGGGTTATTGTCTAAGGGCCAAGCCACACCACATGCAGTGTGCGGGGTTTTTTTTTGCAATAAAAACGCATGGAAAGTAGGTTATATGGCTTTCAATGGCTTAGTTCACACCAGTGCAGTCAGTTCCAGCTCCAAAAGTAGAACATGCTGCATTTTTTCTGCACTTAACTGTACTGTCCTTATTTTAAGTAGGGGGGAAAAAAGCCACTGGACTGCATCAAAAATGCACCAAAAACGCGCATGCAGAAAAGCATCTGGAATGCATGCAGAAAAGCATCTGGAATGCATCCGGACTGCCTTTCTATGGTGTGAACTGGCCCTAAATCCAAAAACAAAGTCCTGCTTAACCCACAGCAGACCCTGAAAACAGGGTATAATTGATGGAGTAAGTAGACCCCCCCCAGAGCCCTGCTCAAGTGTGACCTAAGTGTAGGAAGGGGTTAACAGGTTGCAGCTTCTGCTGATCTCTGGGTTAGCCAGCTCCTGCTCTGCAGTTTATAGGTGTTAGGCCCTCTGCCTCCAAATGACCACACAATGGTGGATAAGAACACAAAGCACATTCACTCTGTTTGTGGGAGGCATGCAAACACCCACAGCAACCAATACCCAAAGGGAGGAACTCCTCCTAAGGGTAACCACCTTGTGGCTATCTGCCACAAATTATAGCAAGTGTCATGGCGGGACAAGAGTACATGGAGTAGCTTTGCAGACCAGATAAAGTCTGCTGTAATATTCCTGGGATGGCACCAGGGAATACTTACACAACGACCTTATAAGCTGTCCCTTCAGGGGGATCTGCAGCTTAGCAGGTTGCATCCTGTTTTGGCTTACCAACATAGTTTACCAGCCTCAACAAACATGCGCCCCTCCCCCCAACAGGGAGTAGTCAGGGATTCTGGGTGCCTCTGCTCCAGCCATGCAGTATTCCCTCCAAAAAGATTTGGGGAAGCCAGCAGTCTTGATCAATCCATATTAATCAGGAGCTCAGCCAGCAATGAAAACCAAGACACTTTGTCATTTCTCTGCAATGCTCTCTAGGAAACTTCTTAGAGTGTTGCAGCAATGGAGCTGGTATCCAGGCAGGAGATAATCTGTACATCTGTCCCTTAGGCGGTTCCCCTTTTGCTCTTTTTCTTTGTCCTACAGGGAGAGGACACAAGGTGGTATGAGCCTTTTACAAGGAGAGACAAGGGTGCAGACGATCATACTATGACCAGCACTCCACCACCTAGGGAGACCCAAATGAAACCCCACCACTGGTAGGGAAAAGAGGGATACACAAACAGCCAGACTCCCCAGACCCGGTCTGCTGGTCTGTGGATTATACAGAGAATCATCCCAAATCCTCTGGTGCCCCCTACACCAGGGAGTAATAAAGGAGAAACTTGTCTTTAGCCTCTTTCTTACTTTAGGGTCAGAGTGTGCAGGTGTCCCAGACCTGCTTCCTGCTTAGTCTCCACTGGTGACTTTACCAGCACAGGACAGAATGGCTTCCATCATCTTCTCTGTAGCCCTGAAAGGTCAAGTAGTGCAGAGCCCGGTCTGGCGCTGTGGATTGGACGCCTCACCTGGGACAGTGCATGGAGCTTGCAGCCCCAACCACCAGGTCAATATTTGATACCAATAACCTGGCCGCCCTGCAAGTATCAGGACATCACTAGACCACACTGTCCCCTAGAAGACTCACTGAGTCAGAATCGCACACTACCAGTGTACCTGAACTACAGGCATGCTGTTGACCGGACTCCCATGGAGAGAGGGGGGGGGGGGGGGTCCTGGAGTAAAAATTCAAGGCTCCTTTCCAGGGCAGCCTGAACAAGCCCAAGCTACATGCATCCCCAGGTTCACTGCCCCTGTTCTGGGATGCTGTAGCCGGGAGGCCCCTGCCGCCTAGCACCAAGGCCAGAAAAATAAACGTCTTCAGAGTTCTTCTCAGACCGGAGGAAACATATATACTGAGGTACTACTGGTGAGCAGTCTTTTTTATAGTGTGGATCATGTGTTTCCTGTTAGGCGGGAGGAGCCTCTCTCTGTAAGTCTTCCTGGAAGATGACTTGGAAAATATTGTTTTTTTTGTCCAAAATTGTCGCTCTTTTTTTGTTTATAGCGCAAAAATGAAAAAAGCGCAGAGGTGATCAAATACCATCAAAAGAAAGCTCTATTAGTGGGGGAAAAAAAAAACACGTGGATTTTGTTTGGGTACCATGTCGCACAACCGTGCAATTGTCAATTAAAGTGACGCAGTGCCAAATCACAAAAAGTGCTCTGGTCAGGAAGAGTGTAAATCCTTCTGGGGCTTAAGTGGTTAATGCAGAGAATGCATTAATATAAAAAAAACCTTCTGCCTTTAGAACCATTTTAAAGCGGAGTTCCACCCTAAAGTGGAACTTCCGCTTTAATGAAAGGTGATCCCCAGACTTGCCACAATTGGCAGGTCTTTTTTTTGGAGGGGGTGACCAGGGACCCTGTTTTCACAGGGTCCCAGGTCCACTTCCTCCCCTGGCATCGCGGCTCAGGGAAGTTAGTCCACCTTCCCCCCTCCCTCTCTCTGATCTTCTGGGACACGTCATAGGTCCCAGAAGATACGCCAGCCAGTCACAAGGCGCAGCACGTCTTGCGCATGCGCAGTCTGTGCCCGGCTTTGAAGCCAAAGCTGGGTGCCCACACGCATGATGCCGGCGCCGCTGAGGGGAGGGGGCAAAGAGCAAACCCTCGGGCAAACGCATCACTGGAGAGAGGGACAGGTGAGTGGCCAATTGTTAAAAGTCAGCAGCTACACTTTTTGTAGCTGCTGACTTTTACATGGGTGGAACTCCGCTTTAAACTTCAGATTGAAAGATTGAACTACCCTCAGTTTAGCAGGGCATAACCTACTGTTTAGGACCCTTTCACACTTGTGTGACTCCTCCTGCGATTTTGGACATCAGAGTAGCATGACAAGTCGTACCCCATGATTCCCAATGATAACCATTCATATCTGTGCGACTTCAAATCGACTTGCACTACTTTGATCCAACTTTGATGAGAGTTGTGGTCCTTAGAACTCAAGATTACACAGGCATTCCCTGAAATAGTGTCAAAATCGTGCGACTTTCAAGTTACAGCAGTGTGAAAGGGGCCTTAGACTGGTTTTGATAAGTGCAGCCACTAAAACTCAAAATGGAACATGTGACTATGGAAGCAATGCCCTTAACCACTAATCTGTCTCAGCACAGCTGATCTCAGATAAAAGCTGACACTTCCAACAACCTTCATCTCCTCTACAGATACAAATAAGCTCTATGCTTTGAATCGCTTAACACGCACTCTGAATGCGCAATGTTTATCGGTTTCCCGGACAACTAAAAATCGCTGGTCTTTTTGTAACTAAATCACTTTTTTTTTACTGTTTTAAGTGGAATGAATTATTCACAGACAAAAAAAATGTAAAAAATAAAAGATCACTCACCTTAGATTTGTACCATTGGCCAAAACTAACCGCAGTTTACTGTCTGTCAATTCTGAATCTAGTAGGCAGCCATCAGGCTTCTCATCCATTTCATCCAAAATATCGTCATCAACCTAGATTAAAAGATGAAAAAAAAAAAAAAAAGGTGATCGGGGCACAAGCATTTTTAATTTGTATTATTACAGGCGGTCCCCTAGTTAAAAACATCCGACTTACAAACGATTCCTACTTACAAACGGAGGGAGGCAAAAGGAAGTGAGAGTGTTCGGAAAAATGGCCATCTCCAGCCTCCCGTGCGCATTGCGCGCGCCTTTGCGCGTTCGTGCCAAAACACTATTTAGCTGGACAGCACCCTGCAGCAGATGTTGTTTGTTCAACAGCGTTCTAGTGTGTCTCGCGTGGCTTGTTTTGCTAAGACTTCCTGTATCTGTGACCCGGGCTTGCCTGACCTTCGTTTGAACTCTGCCTGCACTGACCCTCAGCCTGTCTACAACCACGATTCTGCCTGACCCTCTTGTACCTCAGCTGCCTGCCAATGACCCTGCCTGTACCCGACAACCCGCTTGCCTGCTCCCTTTGTACCGCACTTGCCAGCTTGTTACCGACCCGGCCTGCATCACCACTCTTCTGTCTGCACAAGCTCCTGGAGGATCCTCACAACACCATCTGCATCCGTACCAGCCCTCGTGCCCGCCCTGTGCTCCGGAATCTCCTGTCCTGAACCAGGGCTGTAAGAGAGGTTGCCCTCTGCACAATCAGACTCCACCACCAGGTATGTGACAGAGGAAATCTACCCCTAGGAAGGGAAATTCACTCCTGTAAGAGTTATTATGGGAAAAAAAGTGTCTCCACTGAAGCTTTATCACCAAGGCTTGTTTCCACAACCACCCAAATTTTTCAAAATCCAATTATCATTGGGACAGGAAGTGAGGTGAAATCTTCTGAACAGAAACAGACAGCAAAACAAACATTAAAAGGGTGTTACCCCTTCCCTATGCTATCCAAAAAGTTTAAAAGTTTTTTTTTTTTGGCTGAAGCTACACTTAAAAAATGTGCCTGTTCCGACTTGCATACAAATTCAACTTAAGAACAAAACCTACAGACCCTATCTTGTTTGTAACCCGGAGACCGCCTGTACTCTTTTTAAGGGTAATGTAGGAAGCCCATAAGATTTAGAAGAGAATTTGTTAGCAACTACATTAGGGCTGCAAATAACTTTTATTTTCATAATCAATTAGTTGGCCGATTATTGTTTTGATTAAGAATATAACCACCTTAAAAAAAAAAAAAAGCGTGGTGTATAATTTGGTTAATATGTAACATTTTTTAAAAAAAAGCAATTTATTCCTAAATATATGCAGTGGTAAATATAAATAGCCAACTATATGGTTAGGGAGCAAACTCTCTAATCCGCTCTGAGAATAACAGACAGAAGAGATATACTATTAGAAGTTGACTCTGGGAAATATCATCAGACTCAGATCAAATCAACTGTTTTGCGGATTTTCAGACAGAACTAATATATTATGTATGACAGACTCCCTTGTCATTGGCAGGTGGTTTGATAAAAGCTCCCTGCGCCTGCTGTTACTTATATAGTTACATAGTAGTTAAGGCTAAAAAGACAATAGTCCATCCAGTTCAGCCTGTATAGGTGTCCGTTTGTCAGGGCCAATATCCCTGTATGTTAATATCCCTGTATGTTGTACTCTTTAAGATATAAATCCAAGCGCCTTTTAAATATATCCATACTCCCCGCAGTCACTACCAGTTGTGGAAGAGAGTTCCACATGCTTAATGCCCTGACATTGAAGAACTCCCTACGCATGTTTAAGATTAAATCGCTTCTCTTCCAGTCTCAATGTGTGTCCCCTTGTCCTCCTACATTCCCTGAAACTGAACAGTTTTTTTCTTATGCTGGGATCCCCACAGATATTTATAGATCGCAATCATGTCCCCTCTCAAGCGTCGCTTCTCCAGAGAGATTAAATTTAGCGCTTGCAGCCGTTTCTCATAAATAAGTTCTTCTAGTCCCCTTATAAAAGTTTAGTTGCCCTCCTTTGGACTCCCTCCAGTTCCAGCATATCCTTTCTGAGGACTGGTGACCAGAACTGGACGGAGTACTCCAGATGGGGCCTTACCAAGGTTTTATAGGTGGCAGAATTATAGTTTTATCCCTGGAGTATATCCCTTTTTTTATGCATACCAATATTCTACTTGCTTTGGTAGCTGCAGCTTGACATTGCATGCTATTGCTCAGTCTCATCTACTATGACCCCCAGATCCTTCTCCATTCTTGATTCCCCCAGAGGCTCTCCCCCTAGTGAGTACTTTGCATTTATGTTTTTTGCCACCAAGTGCATTAATTTACATTTCAGTATCCTGGTGTGATGTCATTGCCCTGCTCATCTTTGTATCATCAGTAAAAACCGAGACTGAGCTATTATTCCCTTCCCTTATAACATTAATGAATAAATTGAATAGAATAGACCAGTCTGAGTACAGGTTATTAATAACCACCCTTTGGACACGTCCCTGTAACCAGTTATTTACCCAAGAACAAACCTTATGGTCCATGCCTGCAGACCTCAGCTTGATAACTACTAATGTTACCTTCCTCTGTTAATTTTTGGATATAGTCTCTAATAATCCCTTCCAATAATTTACCCACTATTGATGTTAGGCTGACTGGCCTGTAATTCCCAGGAATATATCTCTGCCCCTTTTTAAATATTGGCACTGCATTGGCTTTTCTCCAAATCGGCTGGTACCAATCCCTTCATTATACTGTCCACAAAGATTAGGAACAATGGCCTGGCTATAAACCTGACTGAGTTCGCTGAGGACTCTCGGGTGCAAACCATCTGGGTCCTGGTGATTTATTTATATTAAGTTTATCTGGTCTTTCTTTGACTCCGGCCTCTGTTAGCCACGAAGGTATGTCCTGGGTTGTGTCACTAACACTATAGTTGCGGTCGGTAAACCCCGCTTTTTCCTGCATAAAAACTGAGGAGAAGGCGGCATTTAGAACAGAACAGTTGCCTTTTTTGTGTCATCTGTAACCGCGTGTAACTTGTGTCATCTGTAACCACAACCATGTGCTCTGATTTGGCCTTTTTTTATTGTTAATATATTTAAAGAATTTCTTTGTTTTTTTTTTTACTCTCCTCCGCTATGTGTTTCTCATAATCTTTTAGCTGCCCTGATTGCGTTTTTGCACTTATTACATTCCTTGTAGTGTTTGAATTCAGAAGGTGACCCATCCCCTTTATATTTTTTAAAGACCAGGTTTTTCTCTTTAACCGCTTGCCAACCGCTGATCGGCATTTGACGGCGACAAGGTGGCTCTATTGCGCGGATCGCCGTCATATGACGGCGACATCGAGCCCAGTGAGCGCGCGCGCGCCGCCGGAGGCACGCCCGCGCGCTCACTGCGTCCGGGGAGGGCCAGGGAGCGGGTGCGGCAGATTCGATCTCCGCCGGCCACCCGCGATGCCCCCCCGGAGTGAAAGAACGGAGGTCCGTGTAAGTAAACACGGACCTCTGTTCTGTGAGGGGGGAAGGGCTGTGATCACAGCCTTCCACTACATGGAGGCTGTGATCACTTCCCTTCCCCAGCTAGGGCAGTCCCCACACAGTAAGAACACGCCCAGGGAGCACAGTTAACCCTTAGAGCGCCCCCTGTAGGTTAACCCCTTCACTGCCAATGGTATTTACACAGTAATCAGTGCATTTTTATATCACGATCGCTGAATAAATGCCAATGGTCCCAAAAAAAGTGTCAAAATGTTCGGACATGTTCGCTGAAATATTGCAGTACTGCTAAAAATCGCAGATCGCCGCCATTACTAGTAAAAAATAAAAACCCCAGAAATGAATTATCATCCGTAAACGCAACCACTTTTGCGCAAACCTATCAAACGACGATTGCGATTTTTTTAATATCACAAATATGAGTAAGAATATAAATCGGCCAAAACCGATGAAAAAAAATGTTTTTTTATATTTTTTTTGGATTTGTATTTTAGCAAAAAGTAAGAAATTTGGGTTTTTTTGCAAAATTGTCGCTCTTCTTTTGTTTATAGCGGCGATCAGAAATGACGCAGCAGTGATCAAATACCACCAAAAGAAAGCTCTATTTGTGGGAAAAAAAGGACGCAAATTTCGTTTGGGTACAACATCGCACAACTGCGCAATTTTCAGTTAAAGCGACGCAGTGCCGAATCGCAAAAAAGGCTCTGGTCCTAAAGGGGGAAATCCTTCCGGGGCTGAAGTGGTTAATGAGGCTTTTCACATTACAATTTAGCCACCCAAGTTTAACCTTTGCTTTTTTAGATTTATTGCTCACTGGAATGCACTGTGTGATACCCTTATTTAATATGCTCCTAAAACATTCCCATTTTTCTTCTGTGTTCACTTTTTCTAGGATTGTGTTTCAAGTTATGTCCTGCAGTATTGACCGCAACTGAAAAACTGGCTCGCTTAAAGTTTAGTGTTTTAGTGCCGCCCCTGTGCCTTTTTCCGGTGATTTACACTAAATGCGATCATTCTATGGTCGCTAGATCCCAAGATATTGCCACGTCTGAGACCAGATTTGGAATGTTCGTAATTAATAGATATAAACAGGGTATTCTTTCTAGTTGGGGAACCCACCAATTGGAACAAGAAGTTGTCCTGTAGGACATTCATGAAATGACGTGCCTTTAATGAGTGTGCTGTCCCCTCTGCTCTGATTACATTTCCCTGTTTCACTGCCATTTCTAGCTGGGATAGTAGTGCCAGCTCCTCCTCCTCCTCTAAGTTGGGCAGCCTGTAACATACCCCCACTAAAAATTTACCATTTACCTCTCCTCTATGAAGTTCAACCCATACTGATTCCACCTCCCCCTCATTCCTTTCCTAATGTCACTACTTTCTACCACCCTTACATGATTTTTGACATATAGACACACACTCCTCCACCTCTTCTACCTTCCCAATGCTTTCGATACAATGCATACCCCTGTATTTTGGCCAGCCAATCGTGTGAGCTGTAAAACCAAGTTTCAGTTATTCCCACACGGTCTAAGTCCTCCTCGTCTAACAGCAGCTAGACTCCTAGCATTTGCCATACAAAAACAATGTCTTCCTTAAAAAAAAAACAAAAAAAAAAAAAGGGATTTTTATTAAAACCTACCGTAAAATCCTTTTCTCCGAGTTCACTGACAGACGCAGCTCATCATGACGTGTGGGGTTTATGCTCGTACCACTAGGAGTAAACTAGGCAGGGAAAAGAAACAGCTGGCCCCTCCCATGGGGACCGTCCTCTCTTCCTACATAAACCCCCTCATAGCATAGCTCTTCAGTTCGTACACAAGCCGTACCAGAACAGAGCACCGAGGGGTGGGAGCTGCGTCTGTCAGAGAACTCGGAGAAAAGGATTTTACGGTAAGTTTTAATAAAATCCCTTTTTCTACTATCGTTCACTGACAGACGCAGCTCATCATGACGTGTGGGGATGTCCCCCAGCTGTGTCAAAAAGAGGGGTGGGTAAACGCTAACAACTGTACCCAACTGAACCTCTAAAGGAGGCGCCAGACGCGCCTACACTGCCGCCTGCAAAACTTTGCGGCCAAAAGCAGCATCCGAAGATGCAAACACATCAACTTTATAAAACTTAGTGAAAGTGTGAACCGAGGCCCAAGTGGCCGCCTTGCACACCTGCGACAATCGAGGCCTGGTGTCTGAAAGCCCAGGAAGTGCCAACAGTCTGGGTAGAATGAGCCGTGACTGGAAAAAGGGGAACCTTGCCCCGAACAGAATACGCATGGGTCACGGTTTTTCTAATCCAATGAGAAATCATAGCCGACGAGGCTGCCAATCCCTTGCGCAGGCCCTCTGGCAGTACAAACAAGGCATCAGCTTTTCGAAAAGAAGCTGTAGCAGCCAACCCGTAAGGCCCTCACCACGTCCAAAGCATGCAACTCAAACTCCTTTGGGTGCGATGGGCGAGGGCACAATGAAGGCAGAACAATATCTTCATTAATGTAAAAGGAAGAAACCACCTTCGGAAGGAAGGAAGGAAGGACAGGGTCGCAAGACAGCCTTATCCTTATATATGACTAAGTAGGGAGACTTGCACGATAGTGATGGCAACTAAAAAGGCCACCTTCTGCGACAGCAGTTGTAAGTAAATCTCCCTGATATTCTTATAAGGTGGTTTCTGAAGAACAGAAAGCACCAAATTCAGATCCCACGGAGCCATCGGAGTCCTCACCCGAGGCGCCACGTGTCGCACACCTTGTACAAAAGTACGAATCAACGAGCGCGAAGCTAAAGGTCTCTGAAAGAGAATCGCCAGAGCCGATATCTGGCCCTTGAGAGTACTCAAAGCCAGTTTTTTGTTCAGGCCCTGTTGCAAAAAGGTCAGGACCCTAGACACGACATAAGAGCGAGGGTTATGACCCTCCGCCTCGCACCAAGCTATGTAAGCCTTCCAGGTGCGGTGATAAATCTTGCGAGAAGTACACTTGCGAGCTTTTAACAAAGTAGGGATTACGGAGTCGGCGAATCCCCTGTCTCTCAGCACCTGGGACTCAATAGCCAAGCCGTCAAAGCCAGCGAGGGTAAAGCAGGGTGCAAGATGGGCCCCTGAGACAGACGATCGTCTCGCAGCGGGAGCCGCCAAGAGGCGTCTGCCACCATTTGCACCACGTCGGCATACCAAGTGCGCCGAGGCCAATCTGGAGCCACCAGGATAATTGGTATCCCCTCCGCCACTATCCTGCGTATCAATCGCGGAAGCAGTCTTATCGGAGGGAAGGCGTACAGAAGACGATAACGGCTCCAGGGGGCCACCAGAGCATCCGTGGCCACTGCCAACGGATCCTTCGTTCCGGACACAAAGGTCTCCACCTTGTGATTGAACCGAGACGCCATGAGATCCACGTCCGGCGTCCCCAATCTGCGGCAAATTTGCTTGAACACCTCCGGGTGGAGGGACCACTCTCCCTGGTCCAGCGTCTGGTGACTGAGAAAGTCT
>BLSH010329287.1:12482-35912 GCA_018402905.1 Glandirana rugosa
CTGGTGGTCCAGCGCAGCCCCCCCCTGTCAGAAGAGCAGCCGATCGGCTCTCCGCTGCTCAGGTCTGCAGACCTGAGCAGAGGAAAAGCCGATCAACGGCTCTTCCTATTTACACTGTGATCAGCCATGATTGGTCACGGCTGATCACATGGTAAAAGGCTTCGGATCGAAGCCTTTTACCTCGGTCGGTAGTGCGGTGGGTCAGACTGACCCACGGCACCACCGATCGCCGCGATGCGCGCCCCCAGGGGCGCGCGATCGCGCATTATCCTGAGGACGTCAATAGACGTCCAGTCAGGATAATGAACCCCCCGCCCGGACGTCATTTGTCAATGCGCCGGGCGGGAAGTGGTTAAGTACCATTTGGGCTATCATATCATGGTCTAAACATTATTTCCATGCGCAATTCCCGTGTTTCTAGCAGGAGTAATGATTTGGATGGTCTCTGTTGTCTGGGAGCTATAGTGAATTCGATTTTGGGAGTATTTTTTCCCGGGAGCTATAGTGAATTAATTTTAGAGCTAATTAGCCCAGCCATTTTGGCTATTTTGAGAGTATTTATTCTCCCATTCTCATATTAGAGCTATAGTAAATAAACCCCTGTGTGTGTTATTAGAGTACCATTTTGAAATAATGCTGTTTTTCTTAATCCAAAGGTGGTTTTAAGAGTGATTTAAAGAGTCGTAATCATTTGTTGAAGATTTTTGTTTGTTCACTTTGCCACATTCGAATTGAAGAAAAAACATTTAAAGTCTTTGATTCGGCTGTTTTAAAATGTATTGATTCAAATGTTTGGAATTGAAACACATCAGTAAATAAGAAGAAAATTTGAAAAAGACATAAAATGAATTCCGAATATGAATTCTGAATATGAATCCCTGAAGGAATGTCTGCAGACAACAGTGAAGCATGGTGGAAGTTCCTTGTAAGTTCGGGGCTGCATTTCTGCAAATGGAGTTGGAAATTTGGTTAGGATGAATGGTGTCCTCAATGCTGAGAAATACAGGCAGATACTTACCCGTTGTGCCATATCATTAGGGAGGCATGTGATTGGCCCCTTATGTATTCTGTAGCAGGACAACAACCTCACACATGTAGCCAATGTCTTTAGGAACTATCTTCAGTGTAAAGAGGATACCACAAGTGTGGAACATTTTCACATCCTAGATGCACTGATGGGCTCAAAATCAAAGGAGCACCTTCAGACGTTTCAGCGTCATAAATAATGCATCTAATTTCCCCACTACCTATTACATTTCCTGAGGTCCTGGAGCACCAGGACAGGAGAAAAACCCACAAAATTTACATTTTGAAAAGCAGACCCTTTAAAGTCTTTAATTAGAGGTATGGTGAGTCTTTTGAAGATCATATTTTTTGACAGAAGTTTGTGGAAAATGAAGAAAGAAAATTACATATTTTTTTTACACATAGTTGTCAAATAAGATATCTCTTTTATTTCTTTTGAAATATCAATGCATACAGATTAGAGCGCATTTCTTTTATTTTATGCTTTATTGGTTAATGTGCCAGTAACCAAGATAACCACTTCTTTCTCTAAATAGATGTGCTTTGCCCATTGCTGGTTACTTATTACTTATCTATCATTTATATAGTGAATCCTACATGAATTAGCTTATCATTTTTTTTTTTTATAATTGCTCTTTATTGAGATGCCATGTCATGATACAAAGTTATAACCAAACTCCGCTTTCAATCGAGCCTGGCCCTTAACAGGGGATTCAGACACTAAAAGCAGAAAAAACAGCTTAAGGTAGACATCACATTTTTTTGTCTTAAAAAAGGACAGCAGAGACGAAGAACATACAAAGGCAAAAAAAACAAAAAAACAAGCAAAGACAGAAAGAAAGGGATAGAATATAGAATAGGAGAGAGGGAGGGAGGGGGAATGAGAGAAGGGTAAATGCCAGAGGTAAAACATTGATCCTATCAAACACTTATAATCGCCTATTTCTTCCCTATAATCTACTCTTATGACAATCTTTTATACTGATATCAAAGTCAATCTAACAGACAAAAGAAACATCAGTGTTTAAAAGTTAAGATCAAGTTCCATCAGTGTCCTTAATATCTATATAGCTAGCGTGGACTGAAAGGGCACCCAACCTGCCCATATTTTGGTGTGAGAGGTTCGGGTATTATGAAGTGTGGAGGTAAGATCTTCCATTGCATATGTTTGGTCAACCACTTGTGCCCAAGCTTTAATTGATGGGACCTCTGGTTTCCTGCAAAAAATAGAGATTAAGGATTTTGCTGAATTTAACATATGTGGAATAATTGAACGCTTATATTTTTTAATTGGATCATTAGAACAATAGAAAATAATAGTCCAGGGATCATCAGGAAGTAATATCCCTGCTATTTGTGAAATGCAAAATCTAATTTCAGTCCAAAAAGGTTGTAATATAGGGCAGGACCACCTAACATAAGCATGGGTAGCCTCCATACCACAGCCTCGCCAACATATAGGACTATAATTAGGGCACATGTGATGTAAACATATCGGGGAATAGTGCCACCTTGTTAACATTTTAAAATTCATTTCAGCTGCATAGAGCCAATTAAAGCGGTAGTAAACCCATCCATTTAACAGTTTGAGAACCAGTTACATTTCCGGCACATGTCAAACTGTGAAACCATCCAATGGCTGGTATCAAAGCTGATCAAGTGTTCAGCATCACAGCAGTTGTAGATTAAACAGAGGCCAAGATGGCAGCTTCCTTGGCTGAACATGATAGGAGGGTTTACTGCCACTTTAAGACAATAGACTGTGTTGAAAACGGAGCAATTAGAACTTTAGAGTGTTCTCATCTGTTAGCCTCCTGAGAAAAAAGCAGCTCTGTTTTAGCTGGGCGGTGACATTGTTTACCAGTATAATAAAACCAAAACTGCATCTCAGATAATTAATAAATTATTAAAGTGGTATTAAACCCCAAACCAAAAATGTACTATATCACAGTTTACCAATTATGAAATAGAGTGGCTGCATTTGTTTTCCTTTTTAGGCTTTTTTTTTCTCCGCTGTTTTCACTCGGTAATCTGGCCAGTAAGACACCTCCTGTATTAGAAACCTTATTTTTGCCACCACGATAAATCCACATCACCCAACTGCAAAAAGCTTGGAGTAGCCCCAAATATAACACTTATGGGGAAATCAACCCTTTAGTGACCACCACTGAATTTTCACTGTACTTCTATGCTGTGGATCAATTTATCTCTGTGTCACTATCTGCTTGATAAACCCTCAAGTTCTTAAAGTTCCAAATGTTTCAAATTCTGATTCTGAAAAGTGACTTAAAGTGGGACTTCACCCAAACTTTCCACTTCTTTGCATCCACTAGCCCCTCTTTTTGAGAGGGAGGAGGGAGCGGGTACCTGGTTTTGACAGGTACCTGCTCCCACTTCCTGTCAAATATGTCATCCGGATCTGAGCCAGGAGTTCAGCCCCCCTCCTTCCCCTGCAGTCTTCTGAGACACATCAAAGAAAACTTCAGGATCATTTACAAAGCACAGCATGTCTCACACATGAACAGTAGGAAACCGGCTGTGAAGCTGCAAAGCTTCACTGCTGGTTTCCCTTAGTTGAGATGATGACGCCTGCACCTTAAGCCGATCGAGGAATTGGCTCAGGTGAGCACATTGCTAGATCCCTGGACAGGTAAGTGTCCTTAAATTAAAAGCCAACAGCTACCGTATTTGTAGCTGCTGAATTTCTCTTTAAGGGTCTCAAACTGCAAAGGTCAAAATGCACAGTATAAGTCCATATAACTGCGGGTGTCATACACAAAGTTATAGAGGAGTTACACCCCACCACAAAAAAATACACAATAACATTATAACTAGAGTTGAGCGAACCCGAACTTTATAGTTCGGGTTCGCTCAACTCTAGTTATAATGTTATTGTGTATTTAAGGACATTTACCTGTCCAGGGATCTAGCAATGTGCTCACCTGAGCCAATTCCTCGATCGGCTTAAGGTGCAGGCGTCATCATCTCAACTAAGGGAAACCAGCAGTGAAGCTTTGCAGCTTCACAGCCGGTTTCCTACTGTTCATGTGTGAGACATGCTGTGCTTTGTAAATGATCCCGAACTTTTGGGTGTCCGGGACCCAGACCCGAACCCGGACTTTTCAAAAAAAGTCTGGGTTCGGGTCTGGGGTTCTGGTAATTTAATAAAAGTTTTGAAAATTGCTGTAAAAAAGTCCTGGAAAGTCCTAGAGGTCTGGAAAAGGAAGGAAAATGGGGGTAATGGTCGGGCAAGTGCCCTACAAAGAAATGGGGATAGGAAATAACTTAAAATAATAAAAAAAAAATATCACAAAAAAAACAAAAATGGAGGTGGATGTGGACTATCTTCAAACTGTGTGAGAAAAGTATAAATTAGCGGGGAGAAGCCATATCACTATTCTAAGAACAGTGATATGGCTTCTCCCAGCTAATTTATACTTTTATAACCACTCATCATACCCCATTGAGGCATGTACTCCACTAGACCTTCGAAGGTATGCTGTAGTATCTGGCACCAAGCTGTCAGTAGCAGATCCTTTTAGTCTTGTAATTTGCAAGGTAGGGCCTCCATGGATTGGATTTAAATCTGGAGAATTTAAAGGTCAAGGCAATACCTTAAACTTGTTGTGTTTCTCAAACTATTCTGAAATAAATCAGACCAGGCCACCTTTTTCCATTGCTCTGTGGTCTAGTTATTGTGCCCATATGCCCATTGAAGGCACCTTTAGCTGTTAACATATTTCATCATAGCCCCCCTATGTGTTCTGCAGCTCTGCAGGCCCCATAAACAACAAACTGTGATGCACTGCATGTCCTGATAATTTTCTATTAGAAGCAGCATTGAAGCAGATTTCCACCCCCCCCCCCCCCACAAAAGATTAAAAGTCAGCAGCTACAAATACTGTAATATTAGGATACTTACCTTTCCAGGGATCCCATGATGTCAGTACCCCAGCCAATTTTCTGATAGGCTCTTGGGTGCTGCCGCTACCAAAAACAGGTGCCCCCCCGAAAGGTGCCAAATGTGTTTAATGTGCCCTAACCTGTTTGCATTATTAGTAGTATGTTCTGCATTTAAAGAAACACTCCATTTTCTATTGCCATCAACACCAGTGCCAAACTATAAGAGTTTATACAAGTATGATGGGACATACATACTTAAGAATACTACTTTTTGTTATTCTGATTTTCTTAATTTAAATAATGGTGCAAGAGAACATAGAAAAAAGTCTATATATTTGGTAAAAAATAGAAAGATGTTTTTAGCTACCTGATGTAATAATTGGCGATGGCCCAAGGCAGTGAAAATATTTAATTCTTACTATATAGCTCTAACTTTAAAATGCGCTGGTTTAATAATTTATTTCAACAAACAGATTTTATTATGATAACTTAGTTATTTTTCAAAAGCTTATTAGCAGAAATGAACAGATAACAGAACTCAAGTGAATGACACTGCTAATTAAATGATAAGAGATATTTTTCTGAGAATATAAAAGCTTATTTTACGTTGAAAAGCAGGTATCCATGGCACCTGTTCTCAAGTACAGTAAATAGGCTGTTGAAATTAAAAGCTAATTAGAGAAAAAAATATATCTTCAAGGTTATATTTGCGTGATCACAGTTCCATGAAGTAGGTCTCAATCTCCAGATAAGCCAACAAGTTTAGTAATTGAAGGAGACCAGGTTCAAATTCCAGATTCTTCTTTATAATAACTGTATAAAACCAGACTGGAATTCTATTTCAGGAACCCATAAGCAAAGAAAACCTCCAACTTTGTGGGAACAGTTTGGGGATGGCCCCTTCCTGTTCCAACATAAATGAGCACCAGTGCACCAAGCAAGGTCCATAAAGACAAGGATGAACGTGTTTGAGGTGGAGGATTTTGACTGGCCTGCACAAAGTCCTGACCTTACCCCATAGAACACCGTTGGGATGAATTAGAGCAGAGACTGCGAGCCAGGCCTTCTTGTCCACATCAGTGCCTGACCTCACAAATGCGCTTCTGGAAGAATGGGCGAACATTCCCATAGACACTCCTAAACCTTGTGGACAGCCCTCCCAGAAGAGCTGAAGCTGTTATAGCTGCAAAGGGTGGGCCAACGCAATACTGAACCCTATGGACTAAGACTGGTATGCCATTAAAGATCATGTGCGTGTAAAGGCAGGCATCCCAATAGTTTTGACAAAATAGTGTATATAGGTTTGTGTTGCTACTTGTGCCCCCACTACAGAGTTTTACCCTTTCTATTTGTCCCATTTGCAGTCATGAAACAGAAAATGAGGGGAAAATACAAAATTGTGGGTTGTCACCCAACTAGAAATGGAGAAGAAATTTTCCACCTGGGATACTTGTTTATTTCTCTAATGTTGGAGAGATTTTTGACTAACTTCCTGTTGTGTCTACAGGACAGGAAGTGATGGAAGATCTCTACTGGGATATAAATGGCAAAATAAAATTGCAGTATTACATAGTTAGTCAGGTTGAAAAAAGACACAAGTCCATCTAGTTCAACCAATAAAAAAATATATATATACATATATATATATATATATATATATATATATATATATATATATATATATATATATATATATATATATATATATATACAATCCCATATACACAATCCTTCACCCACAGTTGATCCAAAGGAATGCAAAAAAACCCCCAGCAAAGCATGATCTAATTTGCTATAACGGGGGACAAAAGTCCTTCCTGATCCCCGAGAAGCAATCAGATATTCCCTGGATCAACTTTACCTATAAATGTTAGTAGCCAGTTATATTATGTACATTTAGCAAAGAATCCAGGCCTTTTTTTAAGCAATCTACTGTGCTGGCCAGAACCACCTCTGGAGGCATTTTCACAGCTCTTACTATGAAGAAACCTTTCCATATTTGGAGGTGAAATCTTTTTTTCCTCTAGACATAAAGTGTGCCCCCTTGTCCTTTGTGATGGCCTTAAAGTGGTTGTCAAGTCATGACAACCACTTTAAACTACAGGTAAGCCTATATTCAGGCTAACCTGTAGGTCCCAGGAATATCTCCTAAACTTGCACCGTTTAGGAGATATTCCCTGTATTTGCATGTGCCGACGTCATCGGCACATGCGCAGTGACGAAACGGCCCGAATGGGCCGTTTCTTCACAAAGTGTGCCGTAAATTACAGCTCCTGTGCACGTGCGCGGGAGTGACGTCAGCCCGGCTCCTGCCAATTAAAGTGCTGGAGTCCACAATATAATTGGTCGGCACCCGGGATCCCGGAAGACAATGGACTCAGCATGCCGCTGGTCACAGCGGTGCTCGGGGACCACTGCTACAAAGTCGTTCTAAGTTCTAAGGTAAGCATTTCATAATTAGCTAGTATGTGATGCAGTAGCTCATTATGCCTTTCTCTTGCAGGTGTTTTTGTTTTTTTCTTCAACTTGGCAACCACTTTAAAGTGAATAACTCAACACCACTATATGTACCACTTATGTATTTGTACATGTTGATCATATCCCCCCCTTAATCTTCTCTTCTCAAGAGAGAATAAATTCAGTTCCTCTAATCTTTCCTCATAGCTGAGTTCCTCCATGCCTCTTATTAGATTGGTTGCCCTGCCCTTTCTCAGTTCCCCGATATCCTTTTAAGAACTGGTGCCCAAAACTGAACTGCATATTCCAGATGATGTCTTACTAATGATTTGTACAGGGGCAAAATGATGTCTCTATCTCTGGAGTCCATACCTCTCTTAATACAAGAAAGAATTTTGCTCGCTTTGGAAACCGCAGCTTGGCATTGCATGCCATTATTAAGCTTATGATCTACCAAAACCTCCAGATCCTTCTCCACTATGGATTCCCCCAGTTGTACTCCCCCTAGTATGTATGATGAATGCATATTATTATCCCCCAATTGTATAACTTTACATTTATCTACATTAAACCTCATTTACCACATAGTCACCCAATTAAACAGTGTATTGAGGTCCGTTTGTAAGTTGGAGACATCCTGTAAGGACGTTATTCCATTGCATAGCTTGGTGTCATCTGCAAACACTGAAATCATACTTTTAGTCCCAGACCCAATATAATTTATAAATATATTAAAAAATAAGGGCCCCAACACTGAACCTTGGGGTACACCACTGACAACTCTAGACCATTCAGAGTAAGCATCATTAACCACTACTCTCTGAATTCAGTCATTTAGCCAATTTAATATCCATTTAAATTTAAATTAGAAGAAAAAACATTAGATTTAAAAAATTTGAAACCCTTGCCCATACATTGAAATTGTATGTACATAAAAATTGGTGTACGGTACCCTACAGAATTTAAGCCTGTTTGCTAGTAGTCTTCCAGCTTTATCATTATTAATATTTTTTAGCATAATAATGGATTTTAAGATGTCTCAAATAGTGATCATGTTGAGAAAATAGCAATTTTCTTAGGTTATAGCTTAGTTAAACTAGGGTGGTCGAGATAGATTCTGAAGGATTCTGTTTTGAGTTTCTAAGTAGTGGATGGAGTTTAAAAGCTTGGATAGCTTGCTATTGAATTGTTTTTTTAAGTCCCAAACACATCTCAATGATGATTCCCCTTATGTAGGCTTTATGGGCGTTGCATAAAGGTAAAATATAAAAATCAGAAAAGGAGTTGGAGCAGAAATAATCATGGAGATGCTGAGAAAGCCTTTGACGATTGGTGGGTTGTTGAATGAGTTATTGCATCTCCAAACATATGTTGGGGAGCAGATATCTCTCTCCTCCACTGACAGACTAATAGCTACATGGTCAGACAATGTAATGTCAAAGATGGAGAAGGAGGAGGTCTGCTGAAGCAGCTATTTATCCACAAAGAAATAATCTATTTAAGAATAGGTTTGATGTCATGTAGAGAAAAAGGTGTAGTCTCTCTCACCTCCATGATGACAATTCTTTGGTGTGAAGAATGTTTAGGAGAGCAGGGCACTGAATCGAAGAATCGAGGGAAGGATTCATCACCATGTTGAAGTCACCACTCATAATGAGATGGCCACATTGCACAGATTTGAGCTTCTGAATCAGCTTTCTGAAAAATTGCATTTGGTGGGAGTTCAGTACATTGGTGTTCATTAAATAATAAGGCTTAGAGTTGAGAATACAAAGCAGACTAATGTATCTACCCTCAGCATGGTAGACACTCTTTCAGCATAAACAAGACAGTGTTTCGAATGAGAACTTCTCTTTTCTTCTGCTAAGCACATGCCAGACAAGACATGATGGTAAGATTTGTGCGCACAATTAGGGTGGGAGTTCAGTTGGAAGTGGGTCTCTTGTATGTTGACAACATCTGCAGCATGTTTACAGACTTCATTCCACATAGAGTGATGCTTAACAGGGGGGTTAATGCCATTCACATTCAGGGAAAAAAATTTAGGACCCATGAACTTCAGGCAGAGAGTTAGATAGGAGAAGCGTCATCCAGATTTCAAACGAGGTGGAAAGGCATGTATCAGGCAATAGTTATTGGATTTGCCAATAGAAGGTTGAAGCTAGGGAGTGGACCAGGAACAAACTGGATTCAAAAGAAACTAGAAGTACAGAAGAGTGTGTAGTACAACGGTTCCAACGTGGAACAAAGAAAAAAAAAATCAAGAACCTGTATCCACATAAAAAGGTAAGATATTAACTAAACAGGGAAGTCATCAGGCAGAATTTTCTGCTAAACATCACAGGGTCAGAAGGGAGGAGGAAACCACAGTGCTGCCGGGAACATTGTATGGCATGACACGGGCAGGGTAGGTATAATAGCCAGCCCAATTCTAATGGCATGAGATGACGGGAGTGTGTAGTTTGCCAGTCAGGAGCAGCTTTGGGGACCGCTTGGGGACGGTGTTCATCAGGTGCTGGATTGGGGAGTATGTCCCATTGCCTTAGTAGATTCAGTCCTTCATCTAATGAGACTACTGTATATAGGAAGTGGAACCCCTGTAGGTTACTTCCAGTTTTGCTGGCTATTTCCATTTGTAAGAAATGTTATGATTTCTGAGAGCTTTCATGATAGATAGGAGTTGTTTTATGCTGCTGAAGTATCAACTGAGACTGATCTGGGAGAAGTTGGAGTTTGGAGGCTCTTTCAGGAAGGCTGCCAGGAGTTGTTCCTTCACCTGGAAGACGTGGACCTGTAGAATGACATCTCTGGAAACCTCTGTGCACTGAATTTAGGCTTGGGTGGTTATGTTAAATGGTGAAGATCCTGACGGCAGTGAAGAGCTCCTCTCTCAGGCATCCATCTTGGTCGGCAGTCACTATGCCCCCCCCCAAACGTAATTGTCTTTTTTCACAAACTCCCTGATGCTTTGAATTTTTCTAGTCATTACCCAAGTGAGGAGGCATATGGCAATATGTTAGAAGCCTTCTTTAAGCCAATTTCAGCAATATGCAAATGCGTTCCTCTCCAATTACAGTTTTCCTAGATACCGTATGTAAATCAGATGCTGGTGCTCATCTCTTATTTAGATGATTAACACTGGATACAGATTGGTTCTTTCCAAATAACATTTGATATTATGCCTGGCATAAGCTTGAATGTTCAGGGCAGGTAGTTACTTGTTAATGCACCCTTTATTTAGTGCTAATCAGGATATAAGTTCCCCAGCTGATATTTTTTTTCCATCATTGTGCTAATGCTCCTTGCAAGTCAGTGGGATCTTTCAGACAGGTTCCATGCAGTTCATCATTTTTTTAGGGAATATCTAATTCTTGAGTTTCTTGGCCTTCTGTTTAGCCATATATATTGTCATAATCAGAAAAATGTCAGCCTCCTGAGTATATTACTTTGATGTTTCCCACAGATCTTGCAAAGCCTGAAGCATTTCCTCCTACTTGGCCTTCTCGGTATTGGTGTCAGCTTCTCTGATAATTTATTGGTAAATCTCTTTTCATCTGAGCTAACAAGTCAACTTTAACAGCCTATACTGTTCAACGTGGACTTTGCATCTCCTGAATGTCATGGACACAGCTTTAATTTGCTGCTATGGAGTCTCAAATTTCCTTCTGATCTTCCTTGTTTCCAGATAGTGTTTCTTCAACTGTTCATCCTTGATCTTAGCAATTTCAAGCTTCTTCTATATATGCTTTGGTTAATGGGCTTCTTATGTAAGCTTTTTGTTCTTATTTTTTTCAGCTCATATTGTAGTTCTTCGATAATAACTGCTGCAACACTGTACAAGAACTGGTTGGTCTTGTGTTCCAAAAGTAGTAATTGTTAATGACATTTAACTGGATTTGTTCTGTAATGCTAAAGATGTTTTTCAAAAACAGAGGACAACTGGTATGCAATACATGTGAAAGATGCCATCCACATAAAACTGGAACAACCCTACAGGTGTGAAGGCCTTTAACACCATCTGTCATCAACACATTATGGCATTTTAACATCTTTACTCCAGTGATTTGACAACAATTCTCACCTTTAGCAATGAACAATTAACACCCATCCCAGACTTTACGGAACCATGGAAATAGAGCAAGGCAATTTCACAAATGAAATGTTAACACCTCTTGTGATCTTTATGGATAATCATCATCTGCCTTCACACACTCCATGGTTGTGTCTGCACTAAAACATAACTATAGCAATATCCCTCGGAAGAGCTGCTGGATAATTGGGTCCTTCTGCTTTCAGAGGTAATAATCAACTAGTGCCTGAACTCACTGACACACCTGGGGTTCACAATGGTGTCACTGGGCAGATATGTCATGCAAAAGCTACGAACAGGCAACAGCCATACAGTGATCAACAATAATGTTTCAATTTTTCACTGAAATGTAATGGACACAGCTTACAGATGCAACTTCACTGTGAATAAACACAACTGTTAAGAGAAGTATCACTGCTGAGGGCTTTCTGTAAACAATAATTATTTTGAAATCAGTGATAGGTCTCAGATGCCCCTCATGTTCACCCCCCTCCCCCCAGGTCCTTCTCTGAATACATCTATATGTATCTTGTAGGGGCAGAGGTCCAACTTCTCTTTAGCTAGAGAAAGGTCTGGTCACACTGGTTAGACCACTCCTCTAGCATTGACTCTTGGGACTTTCTAGGCCCCATGGCTTGACAGACCCAGATAGGAGTCATTAAATCATTCTTCTATCTTCATGAGCTCACTGAGGAGTCGGCTATCTTGGTAAACCGTCCATGAATCACCTCTAATAGGAACAAAATCCGAGAAACGACTTTAGCTTGGTTACACGTAATTTCCTCTGCCAACAGGTTTCATAGAACCCCCTCTAAGGACCACACACATCAGAAAAGTGGCCAATGGTTGACAGAACTGGCACTTCTCTAGAGAAAGCTACAGCCCATTTTTGTGAAGACACTTCCGTACTTTTTCCAGTTGTTGCTCATGCTTTTTGAGCATTCTCTCAAAATGTATAAGGTTTAGGTTCACCATGGTTCAGATGATGGAAAGTTGCAGGGGCCTCTGCCAGTCATAGGGACATCCTGATTATCCAAGCACTTCCAGCTCTTCCCCTCAGGTCCTCTAGGTCCCTAGTGGACTCTGCCAGGAACCCTCTGAATGGTTTATCCTACAATGTTACAGGCATTCATTGGGGCGATTAACAAAACCAACTTTAATCTCCAATTTACCATGTCCTTCGATCCAACGAAAATAACATTTTTAGATTTAACCATCTATAAGAATGAAAATGGCAGCCTGTCTAGCAACCTATTTAGGAAGCCGACCGCCGGCAACACAATTTTACATGCGTCGAGTGCCCATCCCCAGGCGCTGGTTAAATCCATTCCATATAGCCAATATTTAAGATTGCGTAGGAACTGCTCCGAGAGAGAATTCTTTCTGAGGGAAGCAGATGCCCTTAAGACGAGACTTTTGGCAAGAGGATATTCACACAAATGTCTAAAAAGAGCTTTTAAAAGAGCCTATAAACAGGATCGACATGCCTTATTATTTCCACCTCCACAGCGGGCTAAACCACCAATTACACGTCTTATCACACGATACAATACTCAACATCAGACAATACGTCAAATACTAGACAGACACTGGCATTTACTCCAAGTGGATCCAGTGTTGCGCCAATGTATACCAGAGACCCCAGCAATAACATATCGAAGAGCTAGATCAATTAAAGATCATTTAGTGACCAGCGAGTTCACAGACTCATTTCGCGGGGATCCCTGCAAACGCAAGGGAACATTTACATGTGGGGGTTGTGCATACTGCCGATATATGAACACCTCTTCCAACATTATACTGCCAAATGGCTCTGTTTTCAAACCGAAACATTTCTCCAATTGCAAGACTGCGGGAGTGGTTTACTTACTTACTTGTGAATGTGGCGGCTTTTATGTTGGAAAGACCAAGTTGGAGTTTTGCCGACGGGCTTATCGCCATATTTCCACCATGAAAGCCGCCCATTCGGATTTCCCACTGGGAAGACATGTAAAGATGATGCATCGGGGTCAATGCCCAAGATTAAATTTCTTAATTTTGGATTGTGTACACCCCAACGCCAGAGGGGGGGATTGGAATAAACTATTACTCCAGCATGAAACACGCTGGATTGAGAAATTGCAGGCTATGGTACCCCCCGGACTAAATACACAGCTCAGCTTCAGACCCTTCTTAGAGGGTTTTAACTCGGGAGGTTGTGAAAAAGAATAGGTATCAAATTTATGAATACACATTTTTTTACCAAACGATTTATATCCCTCACCAATGATGGGGGGCTGTTTAATGTTGACGGGGGGTATCTGCTCATAGACCTCTTGGTCCAACTTAGGGGTTACCTCTAGCCCTCTGGGGGACCCAGGGGGGTCCCTACTATCCCTGGAGATGTTTTTTGTTTTTTTGTTTTTTGTTTTTTGTTCGGAACTTGTCAATGTAAATTGAAATTTTCATTAAATTCTAATTCATGTAAATGTCTGTGGACACCTCTGTGTGCCTAACGAGCATTTGGTAATGGAACAACATGTATGGATGTTACTACAATAATATGTAAAAAATTGTATGCCTTTTGTGGGGCTTTATGGCCCATGATCCCTTGTGCGTGCTCCATGTTCCTCTCCGGGCATAACCACCTGGGCATGTTAGTGGGCATGGGGCTACTCAGTGTTCCCACCCGACGCACAAAGGCCCACTCCCATACTGGGGGGGAATCCACTTTCCCGGCCTGGGGTGGGCAGCATCTGCTGGGTTGGGACGGATGGGTACCTAGTGCCCTGCCTTCTCTGACCACTTTGGTGCGTCGGTGGGGGGGACGTGCGGGACCGGCCTCCCCTCCCTCCCTCCTCTTCTACCCCCTCTCTTCCTTTAGGTTTTTTGGGGGGGTGGTTTGGCGGGTTTTTGAGGGTGGTTCGGCCGCGCACGCCTCCCTCGGGGACTCCTTGGGACCCGTTGGTGCTGCCCTGCTTCTGGGATGGTGCGGGTGCCCTTTGGCTGGGTGGGATTGTTTTCCTTCCTTCTCTTTTTGTATTTTTTTCTTTTTTTGCCCTCACATTGAGGGATTATATATATGTATTATGGCCACAAGATGGCGTATTTATATACATACACACTTTATACTTTTTGAGAGACTTTTTGTGTCCTCGGCGTCGACTTCTGACGCCATTTCCGGCCTCGACGTGTGACGCCGTTTTTGGCGCCGATGTATGACGTCATATCCGGCTTTTTACCCGCGCTTATACATGCGGCAGGACATATAAAAGGGTGGAGGACGCTATCCTCCTTCCATGCCACAGAAGCGACACGTGGACATTCCCCGATGGAAATTACCTTAAATGTAGGACTGGGACTTTGGATATAGGGTAAGCTCTCCCCCTTTCGATGGACAAGTCATATGTCCAGAAGTATACCGAATCCACTTATAGCTTATGCATATTTTTCTCTATTATAGAATCGCTGACCAAACAGACCCTGCCCTTCATCACAGGGAGTCTGATAGGAACACTCACGATCCCTGGCCGTCTGATATCCGTTCCTCCCGGGGTGTGGCTCATCTGGGGATCCCCTTTGGGAGTTCAGTGGGGCACTGTTTGTCCATTGGCCCATCCACTTGGCCACAATTTTGGGTGGATCCCTTATCCACCGGCCCGGTGGCTGTCGGGGTGGTTAATTGCTGGATGGGAGTGTAGCACGCTTTAAAAAGGTAATGAATTTGATGTGAGGAACTCAGGCTGGAATATGCATGCTTTTCAATAATGTGTAAAGATAATCTATATATCTGTATATATTTCACAGTGGGAGTCTTGTCTTGTATGAATGCCCCTGAAGAAAGGATTGGAATATCCTGAAACATGTCGGGCTAATTGAGCTACTTGGCAAGAATCATGCAATTCACAAGACAGTAAACCTTTGCTGTTTAAAATTCACTCCTGTTTGATTATAAGTATTGTATGGTCTTTTTATATTTGTCGCAATGACTTGTCTGTTTTTTACTTCAGAAAATTGTAATAAAATATATTTTTTATATATATAATTTGACTTTATTATCTGTGCCCTGAAAATCCCAATTTATTTGAGGGAAAGTTCTCTTGTTAATATTAACATTCTGGGATGCGTGGTACATAGGGCGTTTAATGCCCAAGTGATCAGAACTTGCTACATCCTACAATGTTGGGTGCCCGACATGTTGTGGTGTGACTATTATTTGGATGACGGTCTTTTCATACTCGCATGCTGTATATTAGAATACTCAGTGCACTTTTGTAATATAAACACAACTATATGTATTTCATATTTTTTTTTTTAATAAATCAGTATTAAACGATTGAACTATATTTTATTTTTATATCCTTCCCGCAGTGAAAGCTATGAAGCTGAGTTGGAATGAAAGAAAAGAGTGTGTAAAATAATTGGGTATTTCTATTCAGCTTGTTTTCCTATGAGAGATCTAGAAATATTGGTGCATCTGACCTTGGTGAGAGAGCCTTTCTGAAGGTTGTGGTGGATACATGGAGCATATTTGATTTGTGCAAAACACACGCGGTGCTGTGGCTAATTTACCTGGTTAAAGGTGGTGGGTCCATTTCGAAGGATGTTCTTTGTGTTGGGAATAAAGCACAGTTACACAGAAATACTGTGGATTTTGCAACATTGTGTAGCACATCTTTTAAACTTAAAGTGTTACTAAACCCACAACAGAAAAAGCAGTCTGTATTTGCAGTATAGCATGCTTGTTATACTCACTGTGGAACTTTAGGGCTAAATCCTCTGCATTGTGTGAAAAGGCTCTTAGATCCTATATGGACAGATCCTTCCCTCCTGCACTGTCTCTCTTGGCAAGGCCAGAAACTATACAGTGAGGGTAGTCCTCTTGCACATGCTCAGTTTGGTTTCTATTGCTGCAGAGAACATTTCCTTGTCCTCAGATTTATCCAGGTCACATGATATTGGCATCACATATGTGGGCGTGTATACAGGCTATAGTGGAAATCTCCTCCTACCTGAAAACTGAGCACTGGGCAGACCCTGCAGTTTATCACGTGGCCATGGTATACAGATCAGCCAAAAAGGTATATGGTGGCAGTATTTTAATGTAAAAAGAAGATTTATAAGCTGTGGGCACTGTGGGAGGGGGCAGATGAAATATTTTTATATTACTGGGTTTAGTAACACTTTAACTAGACCTCAGTTAGTATAAGGGTTCAAATTCTAGAGACTTCACATAAAAATATATTGATAAGATAGAACAAGCCCAGAGATGTGCAACAAAAGTGTAACATGACTAGGGGACTAAATCAATACAATCAGGAGAGCCCTCTAGAGCTTAATATGTAGTCTTAAAGTGGTTGTAAACACTTTACAACCACTTTCAACTACAGGTAAGCCTATAATCAGGCTTATCTGTAGGTACCCTGCATATCTCCTAAACCTGCACAGTTTAGGAGATATACACTGTATTCACATGTGCTGACGTCATCAGCACATGCGCAGTAAAGAAACGGACCGCCGTGCCGTTTCTTCACTGTGATCGTGCCGCGATTGGCGGCTCCAGTGCTCATGTGTGGGAGTGACGTCACGCGACTCCAGCCAGTCACAGCACCGGAATCCACGGCCCCGGAAGGAAGAGGGGCGAAGATGGATGCTTCCTAATGTGGAGACAGCACAGGCATTGATTGCAGGTAAGTGGCACATAATAGGCTAGTATGCGATGCAGCATGCATAGCTTTTACTATGCAGGGTAATAAAGAGGAAGTAAAACCCATCAGGGTTTACTTCCTCTTTAAGGAAGAAGGAAATGGGGATACCTGATTGAAACCTTGGGGCAAACATAGATCTATACATAGAAAAGAAATGTAAATGAGGTTAAGCGCCATTTTGCAAAAAAAAAACAGCATTTTTGCTTGTGTAGCCAGGAGTTCAGAAATATTCCTCTGGCATACAGAAAATTGTGTCCATTGCCTAAAATGGGGAACTCCCTCTAGTGTTGGTTTGTGGAAAGGAGAAACAGTCAGCAAACTCTGGTATGAAGGACTCAGTTTCCCATCAGGCTGTGCTGCGCTGGAGACTTCTGGGAGGTGCAAAGCATTGTGGGAGAAACTTACTAAGTGGGAGGAGGAGCTGAAAGCAGCCTCTTTGAACAGCGTGATCGATCAATGAGGAACCCTGCGTGCTGTTACAACCAGAGATAGGCCCAAAGCCTATGTACAGCATTCCAGTCAACTGAAATCTTTGCAGGTGATCCAGCTACACAGTGAGTGACCAGAGGAGCCTTCCAATTCTTCTGGATTGAAGCAGCAGCAGGTACCGCAGCAGTCGTACCTATCGATCCAGGAGAGCTGCAAGGAGTGCAGCGGATGCTATCCACCTTCCAGGAGCAAGCAGCTAGTGTGACTTAACGGTCCCAGCATTACCATCCTCTTTATCTGAGTGCCGGATTGTTTGTCTACATACAGCCATTTGGATTTGGTGAGCGGGCTCAGGCCCACACATAAGAATACTTATACTGCCTATGCAGCATCTCTTTATTACCTTTTGGATTACCGTTTATATACACTGGATTACCGTTTGTGACCAGTTTGTTTGAAAGGTCAGTGATCACTGCAAGGCTATTTAGTGCAGTGGAATTTAACCCTTTTTGTGCCTCATCTCAGTGATTGGAAGGACACAGTGTTTCTTGGTACCTAACTCTTATAGCTGGCAGAAGATTACTTGGGCACAGCAAGACAGGATTATTACAACTTCATCTACTCATCCTCTCCCCAGTAATATACTCAGGGCTATTTACTTGGAAATACGATATCTCCTAAGAATTCTCTGAGCTAGAACAGGAGAATTTAAATATAAATTCATAGTTACCTAGTGTACTCATATAACTGCTAAGTGAATATATTTTATATTGTTTAATATTTATTTATTATTTTAATATTATTTATTGTGCATTATTGAACCTTGTTATCTTAATTATAATCCATTGAGTGGTATCAATTTATCCTTTGGGTTATCCATTTGGTATAGGGTATTACTGTATTATTTCCCTTTTCAGCTTCAGTAGATATTACCAAATCACCTATTTTCCAGTGAACCCTTGGGCATTGTTTAACCACTTCAGCCCCGGAAGGATTTCCAGCTTTAGGACCGGAGCCCTTTTTGCGATTCGGCGCTGCGTCGCTTTAACTGAAAACTGTGCGGTCGTGCGACGTTATACCCAAACGAAATTTGCGTCCTTTTTTTCCCACAAACAGACCTTTCTTTTGGTGGTATTTGATCCCCTCTGCGTCATTTCTGATCGCCGCTATAAACAAAAGAAGAGCGACAATTTTGCAAAAAAACCCAAATTTCTTACTTTTTGCTAAAATACAAATCCAAAAAAAAAATATAAAAAAACATTTTTTTCCACCGTTTTTGGCCGATTTATATTCTTCCTCATATTTGCGATAAAAAAAATCGCAATCGGCGTTTATTGATTGGTTTGCGCAAAAGTGGCCGCGTTTATGGATGATGAGAATTCATTTTTGGGGTTTTTATTTTTTTTTAATTTTTTACTAAAAATGGCGGCGATCTGCGATTTTTTGCGGTACTGCGATATTTCAGCGGACATGTCGGACCATTTTGACACTTTTTTGGGACCATTGGCATTTATACAGCGATCAGTGCTATAAAAATGCACTGATTACTGTGTAAATGCCATTGGCAGTGAAGGGGTTAACCTGCAGGGGGGGCGCTAAGGGTTAACTATGTTCCCTGGGCGTGTTCTAACTGTATGGGGGATGCCCTAACAGGAGAAGGGAAGTGGTCACAGCCTTCACGTAAAGGAAGGCTGTGATCACTTCCCTTCCCCCTCACACAGAGCGGAGGTCCGTGTTTACATACACGGACCTCCGCTCATTCGCTCCGGGGGGGCCATCGCGGGTGGCCGGCAGCAATCGAAGCCGCCGCACCCGCTCCCTGGCCCTCCCCGAACACAGTGAGCGCGCTCACAGTGCGCGTTATCGCAGCCGCCGTCGTATGACGGCGATTTGCGATAACGAACCACCTTGTCGCCGTCGGTTGTCGGTTGGCGGTCGGCAAGTGGTTAAACTCAATTAGAGGAACTGTATTCCTTTCAACTGTTGTTGATTTTGGAGAATACAGGGAGGGACGGAAGTTAACAAATTATCTGCTCCCTTTGTTCACTAGAACCAAAAGTTTCACTTGTTGATGTGAAGTATTGTGATATTTCTGTCACTTCGAGATTGTTATGTCTTGCAGGAATAAGAGTTAAGTAAACATTTATAACTCTATCTGTGTTGTGGTCTCCATTACTGAAACAGAGTAATTGGTAATGGAACATTGTAATATGAGTGAACCCAGAGTGTCAGGGGTGGTGGAGGACTCTCAGAATGGGGAAATCCAAGGGGGAATTGTTTTTTTAAGCAACCCTCAAGAAGGCAGCGCTACACTTACACCCGTGTTGCCTCTATATGGCCCTTTTTTGAGGGATTATGAGAACTGACCCTCCCTAAACAGGATATTGTGCCAAACCTATAGGTAAAGAAGAGAATCAGAGCTTTCACTAAGTGGAAGAGTGGGTTTGATAATAAAGTTGTTGGCGCCTTCACCCAGGACAGGGACTCTGAACAGAGAAGATTCCATTCCTGGGAAACTAACCAGTAATCTGAAAAAAAGTAATTGGAAGCAGAACTACTGCAACCAGCATATAACATACGTATAACCATACGTATATAGATGCTGGAAATGGATGAAAAAATTAATTTTGTTTCATTTCAGATTCGGTCTTTAAGTTAATAATTTAATTTCATCATATTTGTTATGTTAGAATAATTCATTTTCAGAATGTATTTTCATATATTTAGATTCAATTAGTATATTTGTTATTTTTTAATCACATTTTGGAAGATGACTATATTTGTTCTATTCTATTCTGTTGTTTTCTATTCTATTTTATTCTTTTATTTTCTATTCTTTTCTATTCTATTCTATAAAGCAGCCTAAGTAGGAACCATTATCCTATTTCACTTTTATACCTCAATATATTTATTGAAATACGTTTTAATACAAAATTCAAATTAATTTTCAAATTAATTTTCAAATTTGAATTTGGATAATTTGTTATTTTGTTTCTTTATAATTAATTTCTGATTTGTTGAAATTCTTTACTATTGTGATTCAGAAATGTTGATTCATCTGAATCTCCAAATTACAAAGCTTTTGTCCGAATTTCGATTTGTAACAAACCAAATCAGACATGTCTAATAGATGCACACCAGTATAGAAATGATACAAGGTTTATATAGTAAGAAGATATTAATAACAGCATACATCAAATGTACAAATATGTATTATAAGCAAAAGGACTTGATAAGAGCCCTGGTGGATTTATGCACATATACCCATGTATACAGTATATACAGTATCTCACAAAAGTGAGTACACCCCTCACATTTTTGTAAATATTTTATTCTATCTTTTCATGTGACAACACTGCAGAAATGACACTTTGCTACAGTGTAAAGTAGTGAGTGTACAGCTTGTATAACTGAAGATTTGCTGTCCCCTCAAAATAACTCAACACAGCCATTAATGTCTAAACCACCGGCAACAAAAGTGAGTACCACCCTATGTGAAAATGTCCAAATTGGGCCCAAAGTGTCAATATTTTGTGTGGCCACCATTATTTTCCAGCACTGCTTTAACCCTCTTGGGCATGGAATTCACCAGAGCTTCACAGGTTGCCACTGGAGTCCTCTTCCACTCCTCCATGGTGACATCACAAAACTGGAGGTTGTTAGAGACCTTGTGTTCCTCTACCTTCCGTTTGAGGATTCCCCACAGATGATCAATAGGGTTTAGGTCTGGAGACATGCTTGGCCAGTCCATCACCTTTGCCCTCACTTCTTTAGCAAGGCAGGTGTGTTAGGGGTCATTATCATGTTGGAATAAGGCCCTGCGGCCCAGTCTGTGAAAGGAGGGGATCATGCTCTGCTTCAGTTTGTCACAGTACATGTTGGCGTTCATGGTTCCCTCAATGAACTGTAGCTCCCCAGTGACGGCAGTACTCATGCAGCCCCAAACCATGACATTCCACCGTGCTGCAGCTGAGTTTCATGGTCTTGGCAACCTTTTTATAGCCTAGGCCATCTTTATGTCGAGCAACAATTCTTTTTTTCAGATCCTCAAAGAGTTCTTTGCCATGAGGTGCCATACTGAACTTCCAGTGACCAGTATGAGAGTGTGAGAGCGATAACACCAAATTGAACACACCTGCTCCCCATTCACACCTGAGACCTTGTAACACTAACTTCCCAGGAAGGGAAAATGGCTAATTGGGCCCAATTTGGACATTTTCACTTAGAGGTGTACTCACTTTTGTTGCCAGTGGTTTAGACATTAATGGTTGTGTGCTGAGTTATTTTGAGGGGACAGCAAATTTACACTGTTATACAAGCTGTACACTCACTACTTTACATTGTAGCAAAGTGTAATTTCTTCTGTGTTTTCACATGAAAAATATAATAAAATATTTACAGAAATGTGAGAGGTATACTCACTTTTGTGAAATACTGTAGTTATTAATAGAGAGATATAGAGAGTAGAGTTGATCGAACCTCTGGAAGTCCGGGTTCGGCAGGTTCAGCCGAACTTATGGACAAAGTCCGGGTTCGGGTCCGAACTTGACCCGAACTTTGACCCGGACCCCGAACCCCATTGAAATCAATGGGGACCCGAACTTTTAGGCACAAAAATGGCTGTAACAAAGTCCTGGCAAGTCCTAGAGGTCTGCAAAAGGAAGGAAAATGGGGGTAAGGGTCGGACAAGTGCCCTACAAAGAAATGGGGATAGGGAAATAACTTAAAATAATTTTTAAGCTAAAATCACATAAAAAATAAAAAATGGAGGTGGATGTGGAGTTGGAGGTTAAGGAGGCGGTGAAAGTGGCGGTGGAGGAGGAGGAGGAGGTAGCCAACACAATTTTTTTTTTAAACCAGCAATGTAGAAGCACTTTTTAATTTTGTGCAAGAAACAATAATCTGTCCCTTTAAGAAACAGTAGGAACCTCTCCCTATAGAACTAGGAGATTATTTTAGATTCTAAAATCATCTCCAAAGTGTATAGGAAAAGTGTATTGCAGCCGCAAAGAGCCATATTATTGTTCTAAAATCATCTCCAAAGTGTATAGGAAAAGTGTATTGCAGCCACATAGAGCCATATTACTGTTCTAAAATCATCTCCAAAGTGTATAGGAAAAGTGTATTGCGGCCACAAAGAGCCATATTACTGTTCTAAAATCATCTCCAAAGTGTATAGGAAAAGTGTATTGCAGCCGTATAGAGCCATATTATTGTTCTAAAATTTAGAACAATAATATGGCTCTCTATGCGCCTGGAAGAACAGTAATATGGCTCTATGCGGCTGCAATACACTTTTCCTATACACTTTGGAGATGATTTTAGAACAGTAATATGGCTCTTTGCGGCTGCAATACACTTTTCCTATACACTTTGGAGATGCTTTTAGAACAGTAATATGGCTCTATGCGGCTGCAATACACTTTTCCTATACACTTTGGAGATGATTTTAGAACACTAATCTTTCCCTTAACCACTTCAGCCCCGGAAGGATTTCCAGCTTTAGGACCGGAGCCCTTTTTGCGATTCGGCACTGCGTCGCTTTAACTTTACTGGGTCTCCACTAGTTTATGGTGGTTTTCTTTCGAGATAAACACCCTTTTTTTCCTGCGTTTAAAGCAAACCCATGTTGCGGCGTGCTGGCGCGTTAACAGCCAATTTCGCTGCGTCACGGCTTAGCGTTTTTCCCGAGGCCAGGATTTCGACCTTTAGGAAGGCCCCGACTTCACCAATTCCCTTTCTAATCACAAGATTTTAGTAGAGGTTTCACATATCCTTTTCACATAACGTCGGCGTATCTCGGTATAATGACAAGATTTTCGTAGAGGTTTCACATAT
>BLSH010329287.1:49656-62543 GCA_018402905.1 Glandirana rugosa
AGAGATTCGACTCAGTCCTACGTCCGAGCCATTATCAGACAGTCCAAGCCTTCCGGACTCGGAGGATGTAGAGATACAAACATCTCGGTCAAAGACAACTGAGACCCAAAAAATAAGACGGTATCCGTAGACAAGTTATCACAAACTTCCCTTAAGTTCATTATAACCCCTTACCCTTACCCCTCTGTAGACTTATCCATGTCGTAAACCCCTTCATGATCGTAAAATTTACTCCGATCAGACGGACAGGTCCTCTCAAGGACAAATCTTTACACCGGATCATTAAATCTCATAACAACAAACTTCCCCTCCTTCAATAGAATAAATCACAAATACTGAGCATAGGCCTGGACAGTATCACCAAGGCTATCCTAGAGGCAAAACTTCCATACCTTTGGGCGGATCACTCTATTAAATACTTAGGTATCTCCCTCACTAATAATCCCCACTCACTCTTCAAAGATAACTTCCTCCCCTTCAAACAACAATACTCTAAATTACTAGGCCACATTTCTAAACAGGAACTCTCCTGGACAGGCAGACTAGCCTCATTTAAAATGCTAGTACTTCCCCAAATGCTGTACCTATTCAGATGTCTCCCCATTCCCATTCCCCAATATTACTTGAATTCCCTTCAAACACTATTGAACAGATGCCTATGGCAGAATAAAAAACCCAGAGTCAACAGAAACTGGCTCTACAAACATAGAGATGTAGGAGGCTCAGGCCTTCCGAACCTGACAGACTATTACCGAGCCTGCATCCTGACTCAGCTTAGAGAATGGTTTAATCCTGAGGAATCCTCTCTATGGTGCCAACTGGAACACCAGCAAGTTCCAGGGCTTAACCTAAAAGCTTGGCTATTCAGCCTAAACCCAAAATCTCACTGTGGCACCTCCTTATCGCCCACGATCAAGGCCACGAGTGCAGTCTGGAAAAAATTTACCCAACTTAAATGGCTAGACACTCCCACAGCTATTCCGCAAATCCCCTTAACCACAATCAATAGACTCATACCTAACTTTTCCACTACCCCATGGGCCAAAGACAATATCAAACTACTCAATGACTTGCTAACAACAGAAGGGATAAAACCATTTAAACAACTACAGGAAGAATTAGAATTGCCCAACAGACACTTCTATCACTATATACAACTCCAGCATTGCATCCATAACAACCCACACCTTCGGGTACCTCTTCCCATCCCCGCTATGAAATATCTAGACACACACAACGATTGCCCAAAGGGCATCACTTTATTCTACAACTTGATAAACGAAAAGAAAAGTTTCACCCAAACACCTGCAATGCGGAAATGGGAGGAGGACCTGAGAACCTGCTTCTCTCCCTCCCAGTGGGAGTCTGCTCTTCGCTCAATATACAAGAATACTGCATGCGCCTCCCTATGGGAATTAACTCAAAATATCATACAAAGACGATACCTTACACCCCATAAGATAGCCCTGTTTGCCGCAGACTCCTCCCCCCTTTGTTGGAGGACGTGCGGCGAGGAGGGCACCTTAATACATGTTCTGTGGGAATGTCCTCTGATCCAAAAGTATTGGACAGAGATACTCTGGTTGATCCGAGAGATAACAGGTCTCTCTCCGAGTAACCCACCAGCATTAGGCCTGCTAAGCCTCAATATTGAGGAAGTCCCACATATGTTCCACAAACCCCTTACACACATCCTCCTAGCGGCCAGACAAAATATAACCAAATTGTGGAAAAACACCAACCCACCCTCATTAAAAGAGGTAATCAACCAAACACAATCCCATTTCCAATATGAAATGGCACTGGCGGTAGACAGACAACAATACCTAAAACTAACCCGACTATGGAATCCATGGGTTGTGTGGTACAAATCAAGCCACACTATGTAATTTATCCTCAATCTGAGAACCTTAACTCCTCCCTCCTCTCTCCCCTCCTTTTCCCCCACGTTAGCTCCCTTAAACTACACTAAACTAAATTGCTTTTTCTCTCTTCTAAACTCTACCAAGTTTTTCATACCTTGAGAGTATACTTACTGACATACAAGCACAAAACACCAAGGTCCCTGCCCTAGAGCACAGTATGTTCCCATTGGGGTGACGGGGTCAGGGTCCCGAGATTATCTTAAACTATTGATGTAATAACTCTACCAATTACAGTTCTGCAACGGTGGAGTGTATATGTTACCTGCAGCCACATTTACTTTGGTGTAACCTGCTAACAAGCTGACACATGTTGTTATATTTCTTTTCTTTGTCACCTATTTTCTGTTCATAATACCATGAATAAAAACATTGAAACTAAATTTAGTGAATGGCTGTGTGTCTATTTAACAGGTTCCCCACCGTGCGCCGTCTTTTCACGGCGGCAGTCGGGGAGCCCTGCGCGAATCGCCGTAAATAAGCGGCGATTCGCATTTGGCCACCAGGGGGCGCGCGCGCACTCCTGGGGAGTGTGCCCGCGGCTCGGGCGGACCCCATGTCCGCCGGCAAGCCGCGATGAGCGGCTACAGGGAAAGAACAGGGAACCGCCGATGTAAACACGGCAGTTCCCCGCCCTGTCAGTGGGGCATGAGAGATCTACTGATCCCTGTCACTGGGATCAGTTAGATCTCTCATGCCCATGTTAGCCCAACCCCCCCACAGTAAGAACACACCCAGGGAACACAGTTAACCCCTAGCTCTCCCCCTGCAGGTTAACCCCTTCACTGCCAATGACATTTATACAGTAATCAGTGGACATTTAAATTTCTGATCGCTGAATAAATGTCATTGGTCCCAAAAAAGTGTCAAAATGTTCCAACATGTCCCCCCCAATATCGCATTACCGCTAAAAATTGCAGATCGCCGCCATTACTAGTAAAAATAAATAAATAAATAAAAACCCCAGAAATGAATTCTCACCATCCGTAAACGCGGCCACTTTTGCGCAAACCAATCAATAAACGCCGATTGCAATTTTTTTTATCGCAAATATGAGGAATTATATAAATCGGCCAAAAACGGGGAAAAAAAATGTTTTTTTATATTTTTTTTTTTTGGATTTGAATTTTAGCAAAAAGTAAGAAATTTGGGTTTTTTTGCAAAATGGTCGCTCTTCTTTTGTTTATAGTGGTGATAAGAAATGACGCAGAGGCGATCAAATACCACCAAAAGAAAGCTCTATTTGTGGGAAAAAAAGGACGCAAATTTTGTTTGGGTACAACGTAACACGACCGCGCAATTGTCAGTTAAAGCGACGCAGCGCCGAATTGCAAAAAGTGCTCTGGTCCTAAAGTGCGAAATTCTTCCGGGGCTGAAGTGGTTAAATTCCCTTTCGCTGAAAATTTTGTTCCCTATGCTAGGGTCGCCAGTATGGTATTTGCACATTGATATCATATACCCTCTAAAGCGTCTCCTCTCCAGAGAGAATAAGTTTGATGCTTGTAGTCTTTCCCCATAGTTGAGGTCCTCCAGTCCTTTTGTTAGCTTAGTTGCCCTTCTCTGGACTCTCCAGTTCCAGCACATCCTTCCTGAGGACTGGTGCCCAGAACTGGATGGCATACTCAAGAGTATGTAGAGCAGTGATTCTCAACCAGGGTTCTGTGGAACCCTAGGGTTTCTCCATAGGTTGCTAGGGGTTCCTTGAGCAATGAGCAATTTCTGCCTCTCAGATAAGTTCCCACTGACACCATTGCTATTTTTAGCTATCTGTAAGAAGGTAATTCTTCCCAATGACCACAAGTGTAAGGAGCATTCTTCCCACTGACCATCACACTAATGTATCATAAGTTGTAGATTTCTCATTTTTAGCAGGGGTTCCCTGAGACCAGAGAACTCTGTTGAAAAGGTTGAGAAAGGCTGATGTAGAGCATGTAGAGTGGGAGAATTATCGTTTTATCTCTGGAGTGAATCACTTTTTTAATGCATGCCAATAATCTGTTGGCTTTGCTTGCAGCAACTTGGCATTACATGCCAATGCTGAGCTTGTCATCTACTAGGACCCCCAGGTCCTTTTCCACCCTAGATTCCCCCAGTGGTTCTCCTCTTAGCGAGTAAACTGCATTCATATTTTTGGCACCCAAGTGCATTATTTTACACTTTCCAACATTAAACCTCGTTTGCCATGTAGTTGTCCACCCTGTTATTTTGTTCAAGTCTTCTTGTAAGGTTTCCACATCCCGCATAGAAGTTATTTTCCTACTTAGCTTAGAAGGTGTTTCATTGTGAGACAATAGTACCTGTACTGTGAAGAGTATATTCTTTGACAAACACAAGCTGCTATTACCAGATAATAATGCTAAAGCAAATGAAAATTCGGTGGATATGAGAATCTAAGTCTGATTCTGAAACTATTTTTCAATTGACCTGCTTGAGGCAGGAACGCTGGCTGTTAATGTCTCAACGTTATATTGATTGACTCCGGAGTTACTTGTTATGTTATGGATTCTGCATCCCGGAGCATTCTGAAAAGCAGAGAAAAACATCTCAAACTGTGTAACACCAACAAACAGATTTACATATTTAGTTCTACTACATCACCACTGCTTAAAGCTGAACTTTAGGAAAACAGCTAAAATACACAGATGGAATAAATATATGTGAGCTGTTTTGAATAAGTAACCCATGTTGACGAGGACAAGGACCACTGGCCAGGGTTGTGGGGGTCTATGGGCGAGGGGCTTATCACATTCTTGAATACCCTTTTAACCACTTGCCTCCCGTATAAATTACTTATACGTCTGCAAGGTGGCACATATCTAGTGCGTGATCTGGGGCCACATGCACGCCACCCGGAGGCCCACTCACTCTGTGATTATACACAGCGGGAGCTGATCTGCGGGTACCACAGACTCGATGTCCACCGGCACCCGCCGATCCTTCGGTACACAGGCAGAATGGCAGTCTGCCTACGTAAACAAGGCAGATCGCCATTCTGTCAGGAGGGAAGGCATTGATCCTGTGTTCCTGTGAAGCGGGAACATGAATGAATGCCTTGCCCTAGTAAAAAGTACCTCCCCAATATACACAAGCACAGGCTAGCAATAAATTTAACCCTTTGATCACCACTGATGTTAACCCCTTCTCAGTCAGTGTCATTAGTACAGTGACAGTGCATTTTTTTAGCACTTAATAATGTCACTGGTCCCCAAAAAGAGTCAAAAGCATCAGTTTGTGTCCAAATTGTGCGCAGCAATATCGCAGTCATGCTATAAGTTGCTGATCACCGCCATTACTGGTAAGAAAAAAATGTATATAAATAAATAAAAATATCCCATAGTTTGTAGACATTATAACGTTTACGCAAACCACTCAATATACGCTTATTGGAGTTTTTTTTCTTTTCAATGATTTTTATTAAGTTTTTCACAAAGAATAAGTACAGAAGGATAATAAAACAATGACATTTCCTGTTATGCATTAGAACATATAGCAGAGGATTACTTGAGTGGTTACATTGATATAAAATAGGTCACACCTAAATTTGAACAGTAAATATAGTATTAACAATAATCGAGAGATAAGGGCATTGTCCCCACAGCCAGACACCCCATCTGGGAGCAAACTGTGTCGTAGGGTGGGAGGCAATACAGCCAACCTTTATTTTATTTCCAAACATTTATTCTGGTGAACTCCATGCGCAAGAGGGTTAAGGCAGTGCTGAAAAGTAATGGTGGCCTTACAAAATATTGACACTTTGGGCCCAATTTGGACATTTTTACTTAGAGGGTGTACTCACTTTTGTTGCCAGCGATATAGACATTAATGGCTGTGTGTTTTTGAAGGGGCAGTAAATTTACACTGTTATACAAGCTGTACACTCACTACTTTACATTGTAGCAAAGTGTCATTTCTTCAGTGTTGTCACATGAAAAGATATAATAAAATATTTACAAAAATGTGAGAGGTGTACTCGCTTTTGTGAGATAATATATATATATATATGCATTGTGGCTTTACTGGAGTTATGGCTGTGGCTAACCAGTTATCATCCATAACACCAGTATTTTTTTTTTCAGTTTGCAATTCTCTTTCTCATAAAAGGTGTCGCCCCGAACCCCCAACCCAACCCCCCCCCCCTCAGTTCACCAGTGTTTCTTGGGCTAACCGTTCTCCCCAGCGAGCCAGGGAAATGATAGAAGTGAAGAGAGACCAGATCATCTCTGATCACTTCTATGATCTAGGAGGACCAGAGCGATGTCTTGATGTCACTTACAGTCTAGAGCGGAAGTAAACTTCTTTTTTTTTTAAACTTTAGATCAACGCTTTTTTTTTTAAATCTGATGCTTTCAAAGGTAGAGGAGAGATTTGGGGTCTTATAGACCTCAAATTTCTCTATAAAGATGACCTGTCATTTCTTATTTCTATCACAAGGGATATTTTTTTATTCTTTGTAATAGGAATAAAAGTGATTAAAAAAAGGGACAGTTAAAAAATAAATAAAGAAATAAGAAAAAAAGAAAATTTAAGTACCCCCATTCCTCACTGATCACGTGCAGAAGCGAACACTTATGTAAATCATGCGCGCATATGTAAACGGTGTTCGCACCACACATGTGAAGTATGGCCGTGAACATTATAGCGAGAGCAATAATTCTAGCACTAGATTCTCTGTATCTCTAAACAGGTAATCTGTAAAAATTTTGTAACCTATGGAGATGTTTAACCACTTCAGCCCCGGAAGGATTTCACACTTTAGGACCAGAGCACTTTTTGCGATTCGGCGCTGCGTCGCTTTAACTGACAATTGCGCGGTCGTGCGACGTTGTACCCAAACGAAATTTGCGTCCTTTTTTTTCCACAATAGAGCTTTCTTTTGGTGGTATTTGATCCCCTCTGCATCATTTCTGATCGCCGCTATAAACAAAAGAAGAGCGACAATTTTGCAAAAAAACCCAAATTTCTTACTTTTTGCTAAAATTCAAATCCAAAAAAAAAATATAAAAAAACATTTTTTTCTATCGGTTTTGTTCGATTAATATTCTTCCTCATATTTTTGGTAAAAAAAAAATCGCAATCGGCGTTTATTGATTGGTTTACGCAAAAGTTGCCGCTTTTACGGATGATGAGAATTAATTTCTGACGTTTTTATTTTTTTTTTAATTTTTACTAGTAATGGCGGCGATCTGCGATTTTTAGCGGTACTGCGATATTGGGGCGGACATGTCAGACCATTTTGACACTTTTTTGGGACCATTGGCATTTATACAGCGATCAGTGCTATAAAAATGCACTGATTACTGTGTAAATGCCATTGGCAGTGAAGGGGTTAACCTGCAGGGGGCGCTCTAAGGGTTAACTGTGTTCCCTGGGCGTATTCTAACTGTGGGGGGACTGCCCTAGCTGGGGAAAGGGGATGATCACGGCTTCCATGTACAGGAAGGCTGGGATCATCGCCCTTCCCCCTTCAACAGAACGGAGGTCCGTGTTTACATACACGGACCTCTGTTCTTTCAGTGCGGGGGAGCCATCACGGGTAGCCGGCGGCGATCGAGTCCGCCCTACCCGCTCCCTGGCTCCCCCCAAACACAGTGAGTGCGCCTCCGGCGGCGCGCGCGCGCTCACAATGCTAGTTATCCTGTGACGGCGGTTTGCGATAACGAACCACCTTGTCGCCGTCACGCTGCGGCGGGGGATCGGCAAGTGGTTAAGTATTGTAGTTTGTCACCATTTCACGAGTGTGTGCAATTTTAAAGCGTGACTTGTTAGGTATCTATTTACTTGGCGTAACATCACCTTTTATATGTTACCAAAAAGTTTGGTTATATATTGTGTTTTTTTTGCATTAAAATACATTAAATTATAATTTCCCCCAAATATTTAATTTGAAAAACTGCTGCACAAATACCATGTAACATAAAACATTGTAACAATGGCTATTTTCTTCTCTAGGGTCTCTGCTAAAAAAAAATATATAATGTTTGAGGATTCTAAGTAATTTTTCTAGCAAAAAAAATGATTTTTATTTGTGTAGCACCCTCTAGTGTGCTACTATTGGTAGTATAGACATACCATAATCTGGCCCATGGATAAACCTGATTCACTGAAGCTGGGTCAGGGTTATTAAAGGCCAAGGCTGGATAACTTATCCAGGCAGCCCTCTGGTGCCTTCTCCTGTTTCTAGAATGTTGGAGAATGTGCTGGAAGTTAGTGTGTGGAGGCTAGAAGGGCTGTCTTGCATATTTAGGGGCCCTTAGCCAATCCCCAAGTTGGAGACCTGGCAGTGAGCTAAGGATCCCTTAAATAGACAAGAGCCATGCCAGCAGGGGAGTTGGGTGGAAGATGGATAAGCAGTTTTGAGGGAGTCTGTCGGTGGCCCTTGAGGGACCTCTGCCAGGGATGGACTTTACCTCGGGCTGGAGTTTGGGTGGATGCCTCCCACCACAGGAGGCAGTTGGAGGAACCATTTCAGAGAGGCAGCATAGAGAGCAAGGAAAGATAGTGAGTAGATTAGCATGGTGCAGGCAGAGGCAATGGGAGAGACTGCCGGTGTAGCAGGTCTCTCTTGAAGACAGCGGTGTGCTAAATCTTCATCCAAACTTGTCGTGGGAAATCTCCAGTGTGTCAGCCTGACTGGTGCAGAGTGTCAGTCAGGAGGACTGGGAAGAAGAACCAGCCCAGTGGACTAGCATTTCTGCAAGCAGTAGAGCTGAGATCAATGTCTACAGGTAAGCAGAAGGTGTTGCAAGATACAGTTCACTCCACTTGTGCTACTTTTCAAAGGGACTGAAAGTCCCTAGCCTGTAAGGGGGCTTTTTGCTAAACTAATAGAGACTGTTACTTCCAAAAGAACTGTACAAGGACTAAGTCTGTGTAGGAGGAAAAAGAGGAGCTGTAAATAGTGAGGAAGTTGTCCCTAGATTTTCTTCTGTTGTCAAGTTGGGCATCCATCCAATACCGTAAATGCCTAACCCCATCCGCAAGTTATCATCCCCTCAAAAAAAACAACAAAAACAAAACTCAAGGACTCTTTTCCTGTGTCTGGATGCATGTTGAAAATGCTAAGTGACTGGCTGTGCAGCAGTGGGGTGCCCTAACATTTGCAACTACTATGGGAGTAGTGCTACACTTGTAAACAAAAAAGTGCCAGAAAAGGCCTTGTCCTTAAGTGATTCATATTTGTTGTAGTAAAATCATACATTTTTTGTGAACATTTTTTGTGCTATTGCCGTAAGTACAAAGCCATTATAGTCCCAGTGGTTTTATTAGGAATGTTTGATGCAAATTGAGACTTGCCATCTTATTTTAAATACCGAAAAAGAGACACCACTCAATACATTTGCCCAAACTCCACCTCATGTGGGCAGCACAGAGCCACAGGTGACAAGTAATTTTTTTTGTTTTGTGAACGAGTAAATTGAAAAAATTCTGATAAAACTTGGACACTTGGGATAAATAATTACATTGCCCATCACCTACCATTCTTGCCTTCCACCTAAAGCAAATCATTCAGCACAGCATTCCCATTCAACAGAACAGCGTTCGGCCACAGCCACGCTAAGCGGCACCACATGGGAAGCTTTCCTTTGCCATGTGTCTCACTTATTTAACAGAATCTAAATATATCCACTGGGGAAGAAATAAAAATGTTTTTAAATGTGTTCGTATACCACCTACAGTCTGTTACAGATGAATGAACAACACACAGTGTGAAACTTTGAAGAGAGAAAAGCTTTTATTGTATGAACATGTAAATGAGTTCTCAGAGTGGTCATTGTGTTTCTTCTCTCCGACTTTCATTTTAAAGGAAATTCTCTCTCAGCCTACAGTCTGCAGATTGGCAATGCTTTTCAATTTTACATATTAATGGGAATTTGAAATAAGCCTGCAACATTTTCAATCACTTCTAACATTGTTTTTAACAGACTCTGTAATAGCCCATAAATAATTCATTGTTCGTGGTCAAACAGGTACATTGTTAACAATTAAAAAGCTGTTCTTTGAATTCTAAGGTACAAAATTTCTTTTTTTTTTATATTAGTTGTAGTTAGACAGCTGCCAGGGCTAGCAAAAATCTCAGATGTCACAGTAGACTGATTACTTCAAGAGCATGGGAGATATTGATTCACCTATCTAGATCTTTTCATTAAAGGGAACCTGCCCGTGAGAGCAGTGCATGAGTTGCTTGTCCTGATCACCTTGTGAATATATCAAAATAATAACATCTCCAATCAAGTTGTATTCTGATAAAACAAGCATGTAGGAAAGTGGAGACAAGCAGAGGTTCCCTTTAAGGGTTACGCCACCTCCTCTAGGAGTACTTCCAGGTAGCTCTCTTTAAGGTGGGTGGAGCTAGAGCTTATGGTCTGTTCTACTCAGGAAAAACTTGAAGAAAGGAAAGCTTGCAGAGGGTGTGTGTGCTTTCTCCTTCAGGGACCCATTCTCAGGACCTGGATCTGAATCTGCAACATCTGCTGTGTCTGGAAGTATCTCTTCTTGCTGAGCCAACTGAGATGCTGGACAGCTGGCCTTTTACGGCAATCTTGACTTGACTCCTGTTTCTGGTGAACCTTGAACTCTTTGCTCCTCTCATGAACTTCCTAGTTAAGTGCTGCCTTTGCACTTCCTGTTTGCCATATTATTCTCCTCTCTCCAGCCAATATCTCACTCTTGTCACTCCTGCTGCCATCTGTATCTTTGTTACTACTTACCAACTTTTGGCTTGTTCCTTGACTACGGTTCTGCTTGAGCCCACCCTGCAACCACTTGTTACTGACCTTTGGTCTGTTTACTGACTATGCTTCTGCTTGATTCCAACCTGCTATTGCTGCTACTGGACCCCGGCTTGATCACCTCCTGGTGGGGCGATCCTGAGGACCACCACCTGGCACTAACATGCAGCACAAACCATCTCCACCGTTAGGAGCTCTGGTGATTATTAGTTAGTGCTTAGACCCCATACCTCTGGTGAGTCCGCATCATTTATCATGGTGACCTGCTTGTATACTTATCCTGCTGGTCGGTGGAAGCCTCTCTACTGCTATAGCTACTGGTCTTTGAGCCTGACCATTATAAACATTCTCCCCTTGAGAGAATTCAGTACACAATCTTGAGGGGTTTTGAGCAAGAGTACAAATGAGTTACAATCTGGAATGAGCCACAAGGCACCTCCTGCCTCTTGATACTAAAATTGCTATTTAATGCATGCCACTATTTTGACTATGTTCTTGCAATATTTGGGCTGTGACAGTTCTTTATTGCACTCAAGTAAGTAAAATAAATGTCATTACAAGTGTGTGCCTCTATGTGAATATTAAGAGAAGTGTCTATTACAGTCAATGCCTGGGGAATGTAGTGAAAGGTCTGTGTTGCTGATGCAGCTTGGTCATCTGAGCCCTGGAAGGTGACTCAAGGGATAAGGTGTGAGTACTCTAGAGGAAGAAGGGGCTAACCATACAAGGCAAGGAGGATGAAAATTGTACCATAGGTTTTTTTGGGCTGGAAAATCGATAGTGCCCTTTAACCTGCATAACTAAGCGGTGACCCAGCTGCTTGTGATGGCCACGTGTGAGGCAGCTTAGGTGCCACTTACAAGTGGCTTGAGATGCTGTATATAATGGGTACAACTTAATTCCCAAAAGTATTTTAATAGGAGAGAGTATGTGTGGAAAGGAATTTTGTATCAATCTAACTGTAGTGGCATAGAAGTGTCATCCCGGTCTGATTAAATTGGAATAAAATTAAATTCTGTTTGGGACTTTAAATACACTTCTATGTACACTCAAATAGGAACAAACCAAAGAGTTTTATATGTAAATAACACAATTTTATTTTATACAGTTCAAATATCAGACAGATGCAGCGCCAACACAGCTGCCTAAAATACATCATATTAGCCAATGCACTAATCCTCAGTGGGGATCTACTCATTTTGCGGTCCCTCTTCTTCAGGACCTCTTGATTGTAGTGCAGTAGAAGACACGTTTTTAAATATATAATATATCTACTTTTTTGGTTATCTTGAATTTTAGGATACTTGCCCCCCCCCCCTCTGTTGCTATCCAGATATCTGTCTGACTTTGATATTAATTTATTGTTTATCAATAGTACTAGTTGACCGGATTTATATTAAGGTGAGTAACACTTTGAGCCTAATCCTTTACTACTTAACTACAGAATAGTTCACCATTAATAATAATAAAAAAAACTTTCTCCTTTTTGGAGTTCCCCTTATTTTGCTTTACCAAAATTGACCATGCACCATCTATACCCCTGTGGTGCCATTCTTCCATGGGCCGGCAGGCTACTGTTTGGACCAACGACTCTTCCTCTCTTATCACACTGCGTGAACTTTCCTCCTTGTTCCCCTTTGGGGTAAGAAAACCTTACCATTAGAGTTGAGCGAACTTCTAGGAGTCCGGGTTCTGCTGGTTCGGCCGAACTTTGGGACAAAGTCCGGGTTCGGGTCCGGACAGAACCCGAACTTTGTCCCGGACCCTGAACCCCATTGAAATCAATGGAGACCCAGACTTTTTGGTACAAAAAGTGTTGTAAAATAGTCCTGGAAGGTCCTAGAGGTCTGCAAAAGGAAGGAAATGTGGGTAAGGGTGGGACAAGTGACCTACAAAGAAATGGGGACAGGGAAATAACTTTAAATATTAAAAAAAAAATAAAAACATAAAAAATGCAAAAATGGAGATCATCTTCAAAATGGGTCTGAAAAGTATTAATTAACATTAGAGGCCATAGAACTGTTCTAAAATCATCTTCAAACTGTGTCAAAAAAGTATAAATAAGCCGGGAGTACCCATATCACTGTTCTGCAAAATGTGTGTATCACTTTAAATGAAACCGGGAATCAGTGCACATCTCTTCTGCACAAGTATTTCAAGTCTGTGTGTCACTTTAAATCAAACCGTCAATCATTGCACATCTTTTATTCACACTTCTTTTTAAAATGTGTGTATC